>OZ007589.1:242742435-243342435 GCA_963931845.1 Maratus michaelseni
AAATAAGAGAGTTACAGCATGACAAATGTCAGATATATATATAGGGAGATAGATAGATAGATAGATAGATAGATAGATAGATAGATAGATATAAATCAACATTTGAACGGAGGGTGGTTTTGGTGTCTGGGGGTCATGATCGGTGAAAATATATCAAATTTTTTTGGAATTGCTTTTCTTCGAACGGCTGCAATAGGTAGCTTTTTGTAATGAAAGCCACCTAAAAGTAATGCCAAAATGATTGCCAACCAAATCTCTTCTTCACCAAATTGCCAACTTTTGTACTATCCTATTGGAAGATTAATTCGTATGTTTCCTAAAATCATGCAACATAGTTAAACTATGATAAGGGATCATCCGTTACTTGCGTTATGCAAATTCCGTTGTTTTCCCCAGCCCTTATGACACAGATTGTGGCACTTCCTTTTCTGTTGTGACATCATATTTTTGCAACTATTAATTTAGAGCTAATTTTATGCAAAAAAGTTATATACGATCTATGATTTTCTGTAATAAATTCATTAACACCCCTAAGATCCTATATGATTTTATTTCAGGTTATTGCAATTATTTGAAAGAGGTAAAATGTACCCAATTCTACTTGAATAAAAATACATATATTTAATGAACTTTATTATGCTGCTTGGAAATATTGCCTACCTATTCTTTCCAAATTGCAGATGTGATTCCACATCGTATTACCCCACCTAATATTTATCGACAAATAATATTAGAAACAGATTGAGAAGGACACTGGGATAAAATATGTATTCCCTCATGTAAGAAAATACCTTTTTCCCGAAAAATATGAATTCTTCAGAATCATCGACATGATTGGCGACTATTACTGATGGGTATCAAACTTATTTTTGAATTATTCGAATCTTATTTTTTATTATCAATAAAATATCTGTATTTATTTGTGGTAAATTTATTTCTCTTAAAACATTTTGAATAATAATAAAAAATTAAACATTTTTAATTAAATTAATTTTTGAGTTTATATAACAGGTGCTTTTTTTCTTGAATGATGATTGTGTTGTTTTGTTAAATTTAATTGTGTTTCGATGAAAAACAAATTTAGCTAGAAAATTGTATAACATAAATCGTTAGTTTATAGTTAGTTAGTATAGTAGTGCAATTTGATTTATGAATATGAAATAACACATTTTTAGTTTATACACAGTTCTCAGAATCTGTTCAGACTTTTTCATTTACAAAATAAATATGGTCAATGGAATTTCCATTTATTATATGTTTTTTCTAAATGAAAAATTGATTTTAAATAGTTGTCGAATGAATAATTTTTAATTAAACAAGTATGAGCTGTAAATATCCGGTATTTTTCGTGCGTGTTGCGGGGTTTCGCCTCTAAAATTTACTTTAAAAAATCGAAATTTGCTAGATACATGAAATTTTTGGATTTGACATCCTCATTGGCCTTTATATAAACAATCTTTAGGCCCTGAATGAAATCATTAAGTGGCAATTTTCTGTTTAAGTTTTCCACAATGATGAAGCAATCATTTGATACTATTAAGTAGCTTTATAATATCAGTTGTGTGAAACGGTTTCTCGTCCTTTTCATTGGATTTTTCTACACAAAGTTATTAAAAATTAGTGTGCGCGCACTACATGTGAGTGAGCCATACACAGAAAGATATGGTAACATTAATTTGGATTTTAAGCATTTAAAATAAATTAATACTTTAATGAAACATCTATTAATAATAGTAGTTTTATTCGATTAAAAACTTTACATAAAACATAGGTAATGCACATCATTATTATTTTTTTAAGTAATATATATTTCATATAAAATATATATTCCTTATTATTAATGTACTGCAATATACCAGCATTCACTAAAGTAAAAAAAAAAAGACAGTATGAAAAAAAAATGTATATGTGATATTGAAATGGTAATGTAAGAATTTTTCCAGCCGTTCATTTGTTTCGATCGATAATATACATTGTATAGGTAAGAAATAATTTTGCCCAGTTCAACTTACCATATTCATAAAATGTAATAAATAAGCACATTTTTAATAATTCTGCCTTGTTTTTGTAAAATAAACTGTATTTCATTAAGTGTGGCAGTGACAATTTCACTGGATGACGGAAAGTCTCAAACTTCAATTTCTCATTTATTGCTTTCAGTTTTCATAGTGTGAGAAATGTTGGTATATAGAAGTTTTCAGTAACACTGTTCAACAGCATTTTTGCTACTGGGGAAAATATAGTTGTTCTAGACTAATTTGAGTATGCTGATTCCAAATCTGAACTCCAAATTTCTCTATAACGTCAGGATCTCGAGTTATAGAAACTACCAATGTTTAAATTTGACATTATATGAGACTGTTTTACACAACTGAAACTTGAGAAATATTATTTGTTGCAGAGCAGATTCACAATCTGGATATGTTATTTTAAATTTAATTTTCTTTGAAAATCCGGATATTTTTGTCATACAGAAGTAACATTCTGAGAGGTGATATTTCGGTTCACGGTATATCATGGGTACAGAAAAAGACATTGCTTTTCCAGATATTGCACACAGTACAGCATATATATGGTGCCCACCATTTATCCTGATCTCCAACTTCCACACCAAAGTAATGATGGTAAGCAGTTTTCACTTTTGACACAGCAGGATGGCAATAACTTTACATCCTGACGTGATAGAGAAATTTGGAGTTCAGTTTTGGAATCAGCACACTCAAATTAGTCAAAAACACTTACATTTGTCAAAGTAGCTGATAAAAGTATTTTTTGTTGACCAGTGTAATCTAATAAGTAATGTAAATACTCCCGATAATTTAAAAAAAATGTAATGTGCATTTTTCATTTTTTTAAATTTAGTTGCTTCATCGCTGCTCAAATTATGTTTTCTCTCCACACCGTACGTTCCGTGTTATAGTAAAAAGAACAGTATATGACACTAATTTACTTACTTCTACTACGCTGACAAACGTATGAGATAGGTGCGTCACCTGTGAAATAGGGCACGAGCCGCCACTGAAATTCACGATGAATAAATTACTTATATATGCTGAATGATTAATCAAACTACTATTAAATTATTATTTTTAAAACATTCACTTTATTAATACAAACATTTCAGAGAAGTATGTTTAAATATTTAGAAAAATTTCTTTTGTTCTCGATCCTTTTTTGAAAGAACTCGGTAAAGTTATTTTGATCGATGAAAAAGACTGTACAAAAAAAAAAAAAAAAATGTATTTTTTTGTCTAATACATGCTGTATAAGACTAAAGTGAATGGGAATTATAATAAATGAATACATTTGGTATACTAAGTTACGAACTTGATGGAAATTTGAATTGATAGAAATTTATTACTACCAAAGTACTAAATTCAAATGCTGTTTCAAAAATATTCAATTTATCGTAGAAAAAGATTTCATCAAAAAAGAATCTACAAAAAATGTTTTACAATTGAGTTTCGCTCATTTGCATATTCCATTAGTGCACCTTATAGAAATCGCGTTAAAGAGAAAATTCTTTTTTCGTATTCAACTCTGGTATATATCAAACGTGTCAGTTGTAGCCAAGGAAGATTATAGACGAATTTCGATTCCAAAATGAAACTTTAATTCATCTTCATTTTCTTAAAGGAAGTTCTGTGTTTTTTGGGGAATATCGATTTGGTTTAGCCTGATAAATTAACTCATGAAGAGAAATTCTGATTAAAAAAATAGAAAGATATAAAGTGTAGTAAACACTTTTCATTTACCTGTATTTATCTTTTTTCCTAAGGCGTATGTTATCTCTCCTACCGGATAAATGTTAATTAGCCCCTTCGCGACGGCCTTGGCGTATACTTGACATATAGGGTACATACAATTTTTTTTCTTTGTAGTATTTTGGAATAGTAATGTTTGGTTTAATTAATCACAAAAATTTGTAATTAAATTAGACAAAAATTTATATTTACAAATGCTGGTGCCAAAAGGTTAAAAATTGGGTACGGAACGTTTGTTCCGATGATGTTAAGCAATATATTTATGTATTTATTTTATTTTAAATAAAGTTTATTGCATCAGTTAAATTATAAAAATATAAATCTTGCTTGTTATATTTTGACAGAAATTAAACCATGTTAATTACATTTCAATTGCACTAATATTGGTTAACACTTCCACTGGATTGGTCACGGTATTTGGTCAGAAATTTTGTGTACCCCTTCCCCCCAAAAGTATGATGTCCTTAACGACGAAGAAATCATACAAATGTTTTGGTCAGAACGTTCTTCGGACATGAACTCTAAAGAGAATGTTTGGGATATGCTGGCAGACAGATTTGTAACTGACTCTTTCTTCTACAAACGGTTTGACAGCTGCAAATAGGTTACTTCGTTTCTTAGATTCTACGTTTCCTTAGCGGTTCAAATTGTGTATTTTTCGTTTTGTGACAAACAACTCAATAAGATGCATTTTTTTTTTCATTTATGTATAACTTCATTTCTTAAATTTCACTACGCCTGCTGATAATGTATCAGTCATCAAAAATTTAATTTACCTACAATATCCCAAAACCTCAATTTCGTTTATTTTTTTTTTGTCCAACGTAGATTCCTATCTTTGAAATTTTCATGTTCACACTTGTTGAGAGTTTGTCCTGTTGATTATTGGTACCGATTTTCTGCTTTCCCAAAAATATGGGAAGAAGTGGTAACAAATGCTAGAGAACAAGCAATGGGTAAATTGACCAATTTTATTCCGTTTTCAAAATATATGACAGAATTTCAATTTATTTTTCAATTTATTTTATGTACAGATAGTGGCTCACATTTACATTGTAGGACAATTGTGTTTTTGAAATTTCTTATTTAAAAGAAATATTAACTAAATGTTAAATGATAACGTTCAATTTCTTGTATAAGTACTTTTACTTACCAGTTTCCTGATTTCTTAATTATTTAGGATCTATTTTCAAAAGATATTTGTAAATAAAATCGTCTGTCTGGAAAGTACAAAAATTGAAGTTGCATAAGAATACTTCGGACACTTTCAAAATACATTTAATACATTTTTAAATATAAAAAATGACACAACTGTTAGCATTTTGTTTGGCATGTTTGAAATTAAATTACACTTTTCATACGTTATGGTTATGATACATAAATTTTTATGATATTAAGGAGTTACATCTAGTCATGCGATATAAAAAAATGGTACTTTTATATTTGTATCTTTAAAAAGTGAATATTTTTTTATTATAAAAACAGAAAAAAAAAGTCTTTTGTTCACAAAATATAATTAAGTTTTAAAATGAATATCACAGCTCAAAACGAACATCCAGCACTTATAATTAATAGCAAATTATCGTTAATAGCGTTATAACGAATTTCGTTACCCTGTAACGAAATTCGTTTGAATGTCTCTTTAAGTAAACGATTAGTTCCGCGCATTCAATAATCTATAGAAAACACGTTGTAGTCCACACAAAAATGGTCTATCAAATTCATTATGTTTGAAACAGAGTAACATCGATAAAATACACTGCAAATTATTTTCCCCATAGATCATAATGAAATGGAAAAGTTTTGTTCGTCCCTCTAAATGAACTATAAATGCTTCTTACCCTACACTATAGAAAGCATGTTGCCGTCCACTTGAGTGATGCATCTGAATTTCACTAGGTTTAGAATTTCAGAACATATCAAAATGCTCCGAAAACGATTTTCCTCCATAGACCGTAATGTAACGGAGTTCTTTTGGGTGTCCTTGTAAACGAACTACAAATGCTACACACTTCAATTTCAATAGCTATCATGCTATACTGAATCTGCCTAAACACACAACAATCACATGGCTTACGAGAATTAGATCATGAACAGACCACCAGACAGGCGTCAGACAGACGGCTAGACAAACCGAAGTCATAAATACATTTCAACTATATTGGAAAGTGTTAATAAAAAAGGGAGAAGCAAAAGAGATTACTGGTAGGCGAGCTGTGTGAATCAGTTTTACAGCTGACTATCCACTAATTTACAGCCAGCAGAGAGTTTCCTCATTCGAAACATCAAGATGTCGCTGATCATAAAGAGAATTGATGAAGTAGATAGCATTTGTGTATCATTTTGATGGTGAATTTGCACTAGAAATAACACTCCGTTGTGTAACTCTTCGTATTCAGAAGCAACGCTAACTAACGTCACTTTCGTTGGCAGAATATTCCTTTCCCCAAAAAATTCTTATCCCAGATAATCATTAAATATACATATTTAACAACGTACGTCTACAAAATTTACGATTGTGAATTTTTTTTAAAACATTTATACTGATTCTATACATTTTTCGGACGCTTATTTTAAAAATCCCCTCAATCTTTTTTGATCACGTACATATTTTTCACAGTAACATGTTTTTCATTGATGTATATAGCCAGTTGAGCCTAATAATGGCAAATAAATAAAATAAAACAATTTCATCTCAAAAACTATATGTATACATACAGAATACATTAAAATAGATTTAAATTAATTTTTTTGTATTTGTTAAAAGTATTTCTTTTACTAATAAAGCTAAGTTTTAAAGCTTTTCTGTTATGTAATGATTTCGCATTTTCATGATAAAATATCCAGCAACAATCGGCAATCATATACTCCATTGATCCTGGTACAATAAGTACAAAGGCATGATTGTTCCCATTACGTAAAAAAAAAAAAAAAAAAAAAAAAAAAAAAAAAAAAAAAGAGTTTTAAAACTTTTTTTAGTATGGCTCAATAAAAGGTTCCCTGCATTCCTGGGATTTATAGTTACCGCCAAATTTGCGTATAATATCCTTATAGTAGAAAAGTAAGTGATAAACACCTGATCTGTTGTTATCTACACAGTAGTAGATATTTTAGGAGCTAACAACTCTTTTCTGTTAGTTTGGGGTCTAGAACTTCCATATACCCTTTAGACAGCCTAAAATCTCTGAATAAATCAAAAATTTCAGAACGATTCAATAGATGAAAGAAATAATTGTCTATATTACGCTGAAAATCATCATCAGCAGCCTTATTTGAATCAGAATCAGGCGGGTCTTCAATTATATCTTGTACCAGAAGGTAAAAAAATGTGCGGATCGTGTGGAACAAGTGATAAATCTGGGAAAGATTTGGGTATATAAAGGCTTTCTT
Organism: Maratus michaelseni; assembly: GCA_963931845.1. Taxonomy (NCBI): domain Eukaryota; kingdom Metazoa; phylum Arthropoda; class Arachnida; order Araneae; family Salticidae; genus Maratus; species Maratus michaelseni. Next base: position 242,749,590 of record OZ007589.1, read on the forward strand.
TTTTAAAAATTTATAACTACTTACATCACATGAGCAAAAACAACATCAATAGTATGGAATTTAGGCCTTCTCCATACCAATGGAATATCAAAATATTTTGTTAAAAAATGTTTTTTCATTGAATTTAAATTAGCTATTGTAATTGCAATAAGGAAATTGTAACATCGTGTACATAACATATAAGTTTGTTTGTGCAAAAATGGTACGTGATACAGCATTTGCATTGTGATTTTTAATTTCAACATCAAAAATTACATTACAAAAAGTTAAAATAAACAAAAAAGTTTTTCCACTGTAGACCTATGTAATCAATTCATTAAATTTTTTCATAGGTTAACAATGTATCTTTATAGTCTTTTTCTCAAAGAATGCAATGTCAGAAAATATTTTTAGTTTTCAATACTGATTCTGTTTTTTATTTTTTATCAAGACTTATTATTATTTTTTAAATCCTAAATAACTTTTGTTTCGGATTAGCGGGGTTCTATTGCAGTTTCTTACTAATGTTGAATTCACACCAGATATCTGTCTTAAAGGACATAGGTCTATATCGCAATAAAACTAGGTATATAAATTGATTCCTGGAAGCAGATTTTTTCTCACCAGCATGTGTCCTTTCGTTATTTTTCAAGCTTCCTCTGATGGTAGCTTGATTACATGATTGCCTCTTTAACAGATGACATGAACTAGTTTTTAAAAAAATACGTAATATTTGATAAAAAAAATTCTACGTATATTTTCCGGTATTTATAAATATATATTTTTTAAATTGCATGTGTTGGACACACAAGATTTTCATTTCATTTTGGAAAAAAAAATCAAATGAAATAAAATAAGAAATTAAGCATACTTTTTCTACGTGGTCATTTTTTAAATTAAAATCACTTTTCTGTTATATTAAATTAATAATTTTTAAAGAAATTTCAATTTTTGAAAATAAGTTTCCATGCCTCATTTTTCTAAATATCTTTAATTTTGGATTTTAGATGATAAAAAAATAATCCAAAAGATTAAAAAGAAAATACAAACAAAAAAGGTATTGCATCACGCAAAACAGACATTAATAGATTTTTAGTTTAGAACAGTTATAATAATTTCATTTTGAGTGTAAAGATATTCTAAAAATGTTAAATGTATATATAACCTAAACAGCTTCTTTGAAAAAAAAAAATTCTAACAAATTTAAATTTTGCAGATTTTTCATTTTTCTTTGTAAGAAGGGATTATTTTAGCTAGTACCATAACCCCAATAAAATTACACATATTTAATCCATGTTACACAAGTCATAAATATTGTTTAACAGAATATAATTTACGCCAGTTAGAGATATTATAAAAATTAATTACAAAACAATTCCAGATTTTGTTAAAAAAAAACCTTTTTTTTAGAAATAATATTAAAAAACAATACATTGTGCACGACTCAATAACCCAAAATTACTAAGTAAAGGGAAGATAATTCATGTAAAAAAAAAACAATTTTTGTACAAGAAATCAAAGTCACAATCTATTAATTCGGTCAAAAATAGAGGATATTTTAAGCCAAACCGAATCCAAGTTTTCGTTCAAAACTGCAACAGATATTCAAGATATTTTAAAGAAAGCTTCAACAGAATAAATTTGCTTTCTGTGAAATGTCATGACACCACCGAAAGTATTGCAACTGCTCTGTAATTCGGACAGTGAAACCGTTTGCATTGTTACGTACCTTCCACATTTCGAAACTTCTAGATCGATGTTGTCTGGAAGTATATATTAGCTATTTCTAGCAGTTATTGATATTTTGTCATGTTTAACAAAAAGCAAAGTAAGTCATTGGAAGATTGCAATAAAATATCTTCATTATGTTTAGAATTATAAATGAATACTCTGGTTCTGTTTGGTGTGAGATACCCTGTATTTTTGATTGTATAAATGAATTGCGATTCTGTTTTTCTAAATATTTTTTTCTTTTTTGTCTTCGCATTATCATGCCTTAAATTTCTGACCATCAATTAAGATACACCCTGTTAATACTACCTGTTGTTTGACTTTGTATTAAGCAAAGGATCAGGGTCCATAAGCCGTGTTTTTGGCCCATAAAATAGACTAAAACTCGATTTTGTTATACGGACTTAATTATTTCACTTTTTAATATTAGAAGGTTTATTCTGTACGATTTCAACAATAGTTTTTGCATTTTGTTCGGATTTATACGACTTACACCAGCTCAAAATTCGTATTATTCGTAGTTATATTGATGAAAAATACGCAATTTCTCTAATTTTACCTCAATTATTTATATGAGCTCAATCGTGCAACTTTCTTCTTTACATATATTATAAAATACACCAAAATGTACAATATATGTAAAAAGAAAAGTGTTGCAAAGCTGCGCTCATAGTAAAATATTAAAAAATATATTAAAATGGAAGTAAAATTAGAAGAAATTGCTTATTTTTCATTAAAAACTACGAATAATACGAACTTTGAGCTTGTGAAAGTTATATAAATCCGAACGAAATGCAAAAAATATTGTTGAAATCGCACAGGATAAACCTTCTAATATTAAAAAGTGAAATAATTAAGTCCGTATAACAAAATCGAATTTTAGTGTTATTTCATGGGCCAAAAACACGGTTTATGGACCATGATCCTTTATTTACTTATTTGTAAGTGTAGTTATAGACATTAGCCAGTTTTATCCGTATGTCATGAGAGAAATAACTTTAAGAAAACACTATGGTAGAGAAAGTTTTGATAGGAAAAACAGTGAAAACTTTTTGCATATCTATGGAGAATTGAATTAGATTCTGAATCGGGTTGGATAACTCGATTTTTCCCGAACCTAACCCGACCCTCGGTTTGGGTGGGTTTCGTGTTGTGTTTTGACTCTTTCGGGTTGACACAATTTTTCAAGTGAAAATCCTATATTTTTCAATTGAAAACAAACTGTATATTTAATATCAATGAGTGTATGTGTGTTCATTTTTATATTAAAAGGATAAAATTGATATTAGAGACATAAGGGAAGACTACTTTCCCATGATCGTATTAAAATATAGATTAACTTTGTATCACTCTGGATATTTTGGATTCGGTTGAAGTGTGTTGAGTTTCGAGTTCACGAAATGTTTTTGTTAGGTTCGGGTTGGGTATAACCCAGGCCGTGCAGGATTCCAAATTAATTTTGCAAACTAAGGCACTAAACTAAAGTATGTGTGTCCATTATTATATTAAAAGGATAAAATTGATATTAGAGATATAAGTGAAGACTATTTTCCCATGATTGTATTAAAATATAGATTAACTTCGTATCAATTTGATATTTTAGATTCGGTTGAAGAGTGGTGGGTTTGGAGTTCATGAAATGTATTTGTTAGGTTCGGGTTGGGTATAACCCAGGCCGTGCAGGATTCCAAATTAAATTTGCAAACTAAGGCACTAAACTAAAGTATGTGTGTCCATTATTATATTAAAAGGATAAAATTGATATTAGAGATATAAGTGAAGACTACTTTCCCATGATTGTATTAAAATATAGATTAACTTCGTATCAATTTGGATATTTTAGATTCGGTTGAAGTTTGTTGGGTTTCGAGTTCACGAAATGTATTTGTTAGGTTTGGGTGGACATGTGTGTAGATGACAGCTCACCATATATTACATGATTTAAATACCGTTAGCTGTTGATAAAAAAAAGTACCTTTAGTGTAACTGGTTTCATTGAGAATTCAGACAAATTAGTCAGTCAGCGCGAATATTAATTGTGTTTAGCGCCAAACTTTTTAATAATTTGCCAAATATCGGCAACTTTGACACATGTGTATGTGCTGTGTGTAACATATATCTACATGCAAGCAAGTATTACTATACGTAAATATCAACCATGATGGGGTCTTATGTTTCGCATATTTTAACATCATAAAGTTATTGTACAACAACGTAATATCATATCGTCAGCATCACTGGCAAAGTAAGACGTTTGTGTGTTATACTTGATACTCAGTTTCATTTCATCTTTTTAAATTACTCTTGTATGGCCTTTTGTTGTTTTCCAAAATAAAAATAACTTCATTTCTCAATTAATTTAAACTTAAAAAAAATACTGCATGCAGTAACTAAATCTTTTATATTAAAAATCATTAAATTCAATAAAAATCATTAGTTTTTAATTAAAATTTGAAGCAAATATTTCAATAAAAAATAATCTGACATGTTTTTTTTTTTTTTTTTTTTTTTTTTTTTTATATATAGAAAAAACATCCCGAGTTAAGGATTACGTATTTTTCTCCTTTATTTTTTTTTAACGCCAATTTCATTGTTTAAGTTAAAAGACTTTATTTTTTTTTGGAAAACACACACAAAAAATGATGAAATATAAAAGTTATTTCTAAAATGAAATTCAAGCAAAAATAATCCCTTCCTAAAACTTCCTTTTCGTTAAAGTTTTTGTATTTTAATCTACATTTAATTGTTCTCCACATGATATTTTTTTATAAAATAAAACTCTAGGTGAGATTAAAAAGTAAAGCGGTTTTACCATTTTTAAAGGGAAAAAAATGTTTCAATTAACTTATTTTTAATTTGTCTCATGTAGAACCCTTGTAAAAAAAGATTTTTCAGTCTTTTTTTAATTCAACATATTTTTAATTTTCCTATTATTGGGCGAGTTCCAAAAGAACTTATTTTCAAAAGTCGATTTGAATGGAGAATTTTTTTTTTCAACCTGATTCAAGAAAAGTATTTAAAATAACTAAAGAAAAAACAATCTTTTATCTTAAATTCTTGTGAGATTACTGATAATTCCAATCTTAGCTATAGTGATTTTAATGGAATTTTAAGGTTATTCTGGCTAATTTAAGTAATGTCATTTTTTTAAATAAATAAAACTAAGCATTTATGGAAGAAAATATTCATTAATTCGAAATCAATTTCTTTTGAAACAGCATTTTGAAAGTACAGGGAACTTGCATATTTGATTATTCACGATATAAGTATGTGTGTGTGAGAGGCCGCTGTTGAAAGAACTGCGTAAGTGTTCGGGGAAATCAGCGAACGGGCTTGGTATCTAAACTATTTTGAGACCTAGTCTGTGTTGAAAATCGCCCAGGAAGTGTCAACGAAGATGACCGATAAATAATATTACCACGACGTTAAAAGTTCTTTGCGGCCTAGTGGTAATGCCTCTTCGAATCCAGCTGATTCCACTGTGTCAGTAATTTATTTGGAAGCACAATGTTATGTAAAGTGTTTGAAAAGGTTAGTTGATTCACTTCACATATAATAAATTGGACATTAAATATTCTTCATTTAACATAAAAGGTTTTCAATCTTTTTCAGTGTTCAACATATTTTTAATTTTTCTATTATTCGGCGAGCTCCAAAGAAGCATTTATCAAAAGTCGACTCGAAGAGATAATTTATTTTTCTTTCTTATTCAAGAAAAGTATTTAAAAAAACTAAAGTAAAAGCAATCTTATATATTAAGACAGAAAAGGCTTTTCATCAGATTCCACATTCTACACAAAATGGGCATTAAGCGCATGCGTCAAGGTTTTCTGTGCTGTCCAGTCTTATAATGTGAACGATTCACTGCTGAAAGTGCCTTGGTCGGCGGAGGAATAACCAAAAAAAAAAAAAAAACAGTAAGTGGCGAGGTGAATTCCAGAATTTTGCTGTGTCGCCAATTGATTGAGTTTATATATATATAACAAAATTCCTAATTTGAATCCTATCGTGAAATTTATTGATTGGTTGCGGGAAAATATCGTGAAATTTACCAATCGTTCGACAAAACGTAACAAAATTCTACTAATAAAAGGATCCTCTAAACCAGCCATACTCAACCTTTTTTTTCTCGCGAGCCGCAAACATATGTTTCCGACGTTAGGCGAGCCACAACACACTTTGTAAATAATGTAAAAAAGGGTAATTAAATTAATTATATAACAAAAGCAGTATAACAAAGCAAAATAAAAAGTATATATAATTAGTAGTATTGAACGTTATTGTGGAAGGAATGTTACAAAAAATTGTAACACCACTATTACCAAAAAATCTACTTCGGGGTAGATTTTTATTGAAAATGTTGTAGAAATATGCCGCGAAGACTGTTGTTTAAAAATAGCAATGTAAAACGTTTTCTTCCATTTTTTTCCCCACGACAACAAGAATAAGCATAGCGATTTGATAAGTATAAAACATAATAATATAACAATGCAGCATCACCAAATTCTAGAGAAAAAAAAAAACAAGAGATTTTCTTTAATAAATAATTCATTTTTCAATGCAAAAACTTTTAATTATTTTGTAATGTAGAAATATATATTGCAAATTTGATTACTTTGGAATAATGTTTCATTAGTGTACACCACTATAACACGATTAGAACTACATGAAAAAAAGAATTTTTGACTAAGGAAATGGCATTTAAGATGTTTTAACATGATTTTAAATTAGTAATTACAAATAACTGGCGGATTTTGTCTTCCCATGAAAATATATAACGGAACAGCGAAGGTAAAACGCTTTAAAAAACTTTTAAAGAGTTTCTTAATTATTTTTATAATTAGGATTAATTATTATGGCATCTTTATGGCATCTTTATGTCAATCTGTTAGTTGATTTCCTTCTCCAGAACATAGAAAAACTTGTTGACTACTGGAAGAAAGTCGTAAATGACAAGAAATAATACATTATTGATAAACTTGCTTATTGTGTTTGCTTGAAAATAAAGTCTTTACATTTAATAAACAAGAAAGAAAAATCATGCTTCAAGCATAGATTATAAAACAATTTCCAACATTTTAATAATACTTTAAGAAACCTTCGCTGCTTAATAAGTTATATAATTTACCTAAATAAACACTAAAAAAACCCCCGCAAAACACACTTGAAAACCAGATTTCAGCAATTACAGGAAATAGCCATAAACTTACTCCAATTCCTTTGTGCAGCCCTGTATATAATCTATAGATTTGTATATACTCTATATAGTATGCTACAATTTAGTTTAGTAAGAAAACACATAACACGGTTGAAAATTCACCTTCAGCAGTTTCTACCTAGACGGAAGCATATTTGAATTATTTTGTACAGCCCTGTATTTTACCTTTAAATATTTATATACGCCACATATTAAGTTAAAGTTTAATTCATGAAGAAACACGCTGAGAGCTACTGAAATCACACTTCCAGAAATTTTCATGCCAGAGATAATAGGCAGCCACGTATCCAGTTCTTTGAGTGGTACTGTATATCATTTCATTTATATTCAACAAACATATACTCGATATTTTTCACGTTCAAAATACATAATTCGATTTAAAAAACCTTTACACAATTTGCGCTGATACACAGTAATGCTTACGAATTCTTTCGTGTTGCCCTGTATATGATCTATGGCATTTATACATATCACACAGCACGCAAAATTTGGTTAAACGCACACCTAAATGCAGCACTTCCAGCAATTATCGCTTGTAGACAATACCCAGAGTACAATACTGTATCTGAAATCTTTTGAGTGTCCCTGTAAATGAAAGATGAACGCTATGCACATCATATTATACAACATATATACTACAGGTATACCTGAGTAATGTATATCATTTTCATTAGATTTGAAATAGTGTAACATAATTAAATAGTGTTACATAGTGTACGCTGCAAACAGTTTTTCCCTGATCAACCGATTACTTTTGTGTGGCCCTGTAAATCAATGATGATTGCTTTTAACTCCATATTCTACAGGAAACATGTTTTAGTGCACCTCAGAAATTGATATCAATTTCATTTATGTTTGTAATATTGTAACATGATTAAAATGCAATGCAAAATATACCATAATATAACGGAGTTATTTGAGTTTCCCTGTAAAGTAATTGTAATTGCTACACGTACCATATTCCATGGTAAGCAACTTGTAGTTCACTTCAGTGATATATATCAATTTCAAATTTGAAATAGTATAACATAATGAAAATACACTATAAAGGATTTTTTCTCATAGACCATAATGTAACGGCATTCTTTGAGTGCCCTTTGTTTCATTTCCAATACCGAAGATGTCATTGCAAACCTCAATAACATATATCAATTGTATGGCTATCCGAGTATGTATACGAGTGTTGGACAGACAGACAGGGAGACAGACAGACGGCTAGACAGACCGAATTCATAAGCACTTTTCAATTATGTTGGTAAGTGTTAAAAAGGTTAGCAGTTCATTTTTACAACGTGAGATTTAATTTTAATAGCCTAATTCAAAAACAAAATCCACATCAACACACAAAAAATAACTAGCATGAGGAAAATAAAATACAATGACTTGTATATAATCACCAATACATTAGAGGAAAAGGCCATAATAGCATCGACGAGACAGAACCGTGGCACACACATCACATGTTAAAAACTAAAAGGATTTAAGTATAACTTAATTTAAAATATTGCTTATTTGCCCTTAAAGTCGGTTTTTTACTCTAAAAGGATTTCTTTTGAATATGGAACGATAGCAATCTCATTTTATGTCAAAATTTTAGTAGTATATAATCATCTTAACATTTATATTTTATATCACGATTTCAGTCAGGTAAATGTTTTGCGTAATGAAAAGGTTTTTATAAAACTATTCATAAAACTGTTAACGTTAATTCAACTGTTTACACAAACTGTTGTGAAGATAATCTTCTTTCTTAACCATTCAAGTAATTTTGAAAAAAAAATTAAGCGACTTTCATAGATTGCTTCTTAATACACGACATAAGGTGCATTTCTGCAAAAACATGTTATTAACATTTCCAATTTAATTATTTACTTATTATGTGCCAGTTGGCGTATTTTAGCAATATTAGGTTTCACAATAGAGTATTTTTATATCAACCCTTTATTGCTACGCACATTGAATCTAATCTACGTTGTTGTCAGTAAAGTGCTTTTATGAATAAACAAGTGGCGACATACGCAGACAACACGCGCTCAGATTGCAGATTTTGTCCAAACTATGGCAACCCACATTCTAGAACCTGCCAATAATCACCTTAGCAAATTAATTAGATGAGTGATACAAGTCAATAAACATCAACTTGGGATCATGGCAGGCTCGCCCAGCTTCTGTCCAAAATCTTCTCAACTAATCAAATTTTATTTCTCGGGTGTTATCCAATGCCTTTTAGAATTACAGTGAGCATGACAAAACTTTTCTTATATTAGCAGTAGTCAAATATCAGTCGTGTTTTCAAACCACACGTGACTTTATTAGACCAATCATATCAGCGCAAGTTCCATAAATTCCTCTCTACCAATCAAACATCTCCAAAACTATCAGCTGTGGTTGGGAAACAGCATCCATGTTCAAGAAAAGAACCACGCCCGCATATATCATCTAATTTTAAAATGTCTATAATGTCGCCTCTCTCTTATTTATAACTGTACTCTTGTTATCAGAATCACATACCATTGAGAAGCAGCAGACAATCGTATATTAAAATATTTGACGTGTCCCTGTAAAAAAAATATATATAGTATATCGTGTATATGTATATATTATGAACTTAATAGTATTCTGTATACACTTTATACTTACATATATATGTATATATACAGCTTTTAAAAACATAAATAAACATATATCAGAATTACAAAACAAATTTATAATTACTTATGTAGATAAATCTCCAAATAATTATGCTATCATTTGTAAAGAATACTATAAAGTGTTAATTCACAATGCAATCAACACAAGTAATATTTTTAATAAAACTAAATTAAATATTGAAATAAATAACAGAAAATTATTAAATTATCACAAATTACTAAAAATCAAATGTAATAATTTTAATTATCCTTATCTTGTTATAATTCCAAAATTTCATAAAAATCCTATTAAATTTCGCACTGTTACCATCGGTTGTAACACATATAATAAAAATGCAAGCAATTTACTACTTAATATTTTAAAGCAGATATATGATATAACGCTAAAACATAATAACCAACATTGCCTAAAAAATAGTTTTCAACTCATTAATAAAATACATAATATCAATCCGGTAAAATTCATAAAAACATTGGATTTTAATGATTTATTTTAATGATTTATTTAATAACATTGATATAAAAGATTTACATAAAACAATGTGTATATTATTTAAAGAATTTAAATCTCAATTAAAATTAAAAGAACATATTTCAGTAAATTTTTTTAAAACTTTACTAAATTTTACATTGCATAATAATTACATTATATATTATCTATAAACAATGCCAGGGAATTCCGCAGGGCGGAACCGCATCTAGTATTCTCTCTGACCTTTACTTATATTATTATGAAAGAAATATAAGTCCGAACACTGATTATGTATTTTATCGCTATATTGATGACATTATCATATTTTATTTCAATGAAAAAAATTGCACATCACCACTCAATTTTTATCCTACTCAGCTTAAATTAAGCGAAAATGATTTAATTAATAATAATATAAACTTTCTTGACTTAAAAATTAATATTACTAATAATTATAAATTAATTTTTGATATTTATGATAAGAGATTTGATTTCCCATTTAAAGTAAATATTTTTACCAATTATGCTTCATGTTTACATAAATCTGTTTATAAAAATATAATTATCAATTATCTACATCGTATAAAATACTTATGCTCAGATATAAATAAAAACAAAAATATTAGATATATTCGAGATCAAGCAAAAATATATGGATATCCTATTTTTATGATAAATTCAATCATCAACTCTTTTAAATAACATTTATTATATAATTTAAATATAAACATGGTATGTAATAAATTATTGTTTTAGTGTGCGATAACATATAACAAAAGATATAGAAAATAATAATTATAACATACATTATTACAATTATAACATATTAGGAAATTTAATATTTAATATTTGTTTGAACATTATATACACTTTATGTAGAAAATTACAAATATAACATACATAATTACAATTATAACATATTAGGAAATTTAATATTTGATTGAACATTATTTATACTTTGTATAGTTGTGATTGTGCGTTGCCGATCACCTCTGTTTAAGGTATTATTGATGTGCAGTTTTCATACATTTATAAATTAACTTATACAATAACAAATTAAATTATACAATGATAACATTGGTGATTATAACTCATATATATATATCTATTTGCAATATATATAAAAATAAATATATATAGTTTTTATTTTTGTCTATGAATAATTAAAATTAACAAGTATTTTAATTACTGCATTGCATTAATTTGATTGAAAAACAGTAGTAATACTATGAATTATTTAATTAGATATTTAAATTAATCTATAAATATAAAATATATTTACAATGTAGTATAAATTAAACATTAATTATTTAAAAACAAGTCTAATATATATTTAAGTAGTAGTAAAAATAAAACATTAATTATTTAATAAATGTCTATAATATCAGTGGATTAACACAGCTGGAAGCAAAAATAATTTGAATTAAAATAATATCTCTTTTACATAATATATTCTTGTTAAGAATATCTGAAATGCTGTGCAAGTTGAATTAATTCTGTGTAGATTTATTCATATAGTAGTATTATATTTTTTTTGAATTTTAAGTAAAATTACAAGTTAGTATTGTTTTTTAAAGTTTATTTATATAAATAAATCTAATGAAGTGAGTATGTAACTAATAAAGTGGATATATAACTAAATATTAATTATGAACTATTATAATACCAATAGATGGCGACACTTTACCTTTCAGGTAGTTGTAGATAATATTGTTAATATTATATTTAATTTAACTATAGAGGGAGCTATTGATTGTATATTAATTTTACTTTCAGGAATTAAAATTGGATGGAGTAATATATATTCACGGATATAAATTTGTTATAAGTGTATTAAAACCAGAATTATTTATAGTGTTTTTGAATCATTTTGTGATTGGGTGTCATTTATGGGGTTGTGTTTTAAAAAAAGTGTGCTCTCAACTTGTCTTACAAATCATTTCTCTCAACTCGACTTAGTTAACATGTATGATGCATTGCCATGTGGATGTGAATATTATGTAGACGTTGTGACATTTTAAGGATTCTGTATAATTATTGTGAGTAAAATATTTTATCTACACTTTACGAGTTCATATTTCCAATTTTATTATTTCAAAACTGTTATCTCGTGGTAATTTAGTGAGGTGTTAATTGCAGTTTTTTGGATAATCGATGTGAGTGAAATATATTGTATTTTCTTAATGGTTTTTTATTTCCTATTTAAATGTTTCCAAATTTTGGTATTTCCAATTGTTGTCTGGTAATAATTCAGTGTACCTGGATGATTCTACTGATCTTAGCATTATGCCAGTGGAATTATGAAACACTGAATTATTATTTAAAACACATGTGGGTGCATCCAGGCTGATGAGTACATGTGCATGTGTTTTTCCATGTCCAATTCATATTTGATTCTCATGTGGTCCAATTTTCCATTGTGTATGGTTCATATTTAATTTGTTAATCCATTTGTGTTTACTTAGTTGCAACTCTAATTTATAATTTTTTTTTCCCCTTTCTCTCTATTTCTTTTTTCAATATTCTTTTGGTATGAGTAAAATTTGGCTAATTACCATTGAAGCATCAGCTATGGTAATATTATGTTTGCACATGGTATTTATTAGCTATGTGGTATTCTGTATACACAGTATCATTGATTATCTCTTTGGAGATTTAAGTAGAATAGAACTTGATATGTTTTTTGAAATTCATAGATATTATAATTATATATATATATATATATATATATATATATATATGAAACAAATTATAAAAAATTTTCACCGTTGGCCTCATCAAAGCTATAATTATGTGTAAATCCCATTATTCTAAATTATTTTCTCGTTCTAGTATTTCGACTGTCAAAATTCCACCTAGCCAAAAATACTTTATTCTAAATTCATTCTTATAAAAAAATGGCTCTGATACGCTGTTCTATTAAAATTGCGCACTTTTGTTTCATTAAATAAATGCATCCTAGAATTTAATTCTTTTAAACATCAATCTACCAAGCTAAAAATATTTTAACTATCTTGAAATAACAACCTATGTCTTTTTATTTTTTTATTTTTATTTCCCTATGTTTTCTGACAAAACAATATTCTTTCTCAAAATTATGAAAGCTAACTTCAGTCTCAATGTAAAATCTTACCTTGGCATCTTGCCCATTCTCAGTAAATCCTACGTATTTTCTTTTCTTATTATTTATTCGAAGGAATTAGATTGTTCCGTAATATTCTAGAAATATTTTTCACGCATTTTTTTCAACCTACGGTCTGATAACTTCAAAATTATAGCGCCCGAGAATTTAGTCCCTTAGCGGTGATTGGTTGAAAGACTGTTTAGTGAAACTGTATTCTGGGGCATTAGATAATAGTTATACGCGGAGTTTTCCCGCGTAGCGTCAGTTTTATTCCTGGAGCCGGTTGTACATGTAACCCAGACGCGTACTTCACGGAGATGGAATAACTCTCCTTGGCTGCCGATAGAAAAAACGACTGCCTGTAAGAACAAAATGTCTTCTTAAAATATTAAATTAATTCACTAAGTTTCTCCACGGTATTAAAATCATCATGTACGGAATTAGCATCGTAATTAGTAAAGCATGGCCATTTTCCTTTGAATTCTAATAAAAAGTGAACTGGAACCGACTGCCTCTTATTTGCATTCTGTACGCACACTATAAATTGGATTCTCGGAGCCCTACTGCAAATTCCTCGGTGGAAACCCTCGCCCAGATACTGTGATCTACAAAACAAAATATGGTTATACGAGTGAAAACGTGACATATATATATATATATATATATATATATATATATATATATATATATATATATGTGTACATACACAATACGATGCCAAATTTTAGCTTAAAACTTCCACTTATGTACTAACATTGTAATATTAAAAATCACATTCAGTGGTGTTTGAGAAAATTGCGGATACACATACATAGGTGCATACATAGCGACTCAAAACAGCAGCTTTTTTTTTTTTTTTTAATCGCTTAAAAAGAAGAAGATAATTGTTTCTCAAAATTTTAATTCATAATTCAATATGGATTTTTGAAAAAATAATTTGTTTATAAAATTTAAATATTTCAACTTTTGCTGAGTCAATTTTCCCTCTAAAAGAATAAATATCTTCACTCACAGTCTTTTGCAATCTGATAAATAATTTTTAGATATTTTATTTACTTCATATAAAATATGCATTTCCTTACATTTATAGAACTTATGTTATCAAAAAGTAGTAGTTATTCTTTTCTTTTTTATTGTCAGAAAATTTAGTTATTCGACTTTTGTATTGCTGTTACTTTGTGTTTAGACCTCAAAATGTTTGATTACATGAACCCGGTTTTTAAGTTTACCATTTTTAAAAAGAAATCCTTTTGAAAATACGTATACACTTTAATATAATGTACTTTATTTATGAAGATACACGCTTTATAATGTGCTTTGAAAACCTAATGAATTTAATAATAACCTACCAAAATAAATAGATTATCATATTATTTAACTAAAATTGCATATCTGAATAACTTTTCATAATTTAAAAGCAAAATTGCCTTTGAATCAAGAGCCTACTTCAAATTCTTTTAATCATAATGAAATTTAAAAGTACGCGTTAATGTTCTTAAGGAAAAAAAATAATTAATTAAATCGATTTATTCTGAAATTAGTTTCTGATGTACGAAAATATTTTCAAGATTGAATTCTTATTAAAAAGCTTTTCATCAACTATTTAATTTTCTTTAATAGAGTTTCAAGCACAAACTCTCAAAACTGAAAAAAAAAAAGAGGATTTTTTTTTATTATACTTATACCTGAAGGAAAAATAAGCTGTTTAATTAAATCCTTTTCAATGTACTCTATAAGAAAAGTATTTTGAATAGATTACATTCTTAGTAAAAGAGAGAAGCTACTGTATTACATCCTTTACGCTTCATCTAAATATCCCCTTATGTTTGCTTTTCTATATAAAAGAGATTGGGAAAATATTTTCATACTGATGATTTTCTTATAATTTGTATGCTTGAATTGACACAGTTAAGAAAAGTTCTTTATTGTAAATGTTATTTTAGAGGTTTTATTGTATCTTTATACATAAAGTTATCACATAATACTCGTATATCCATTGCAAAAGAAAAATATTTTCTTAAGGTAAACACATATAAAACTTATTAATTAAATTGCATTGATATAATTATCGATTTAGAGAAGCGAATTGCATAACGAATTCTTAATTAACCGCAAAAACATTTAAAATTTGTAATGAAAATCGCTATGTTTATATT
Organism: Maratus michaelseni; assembly: GCA_963931845.1. Taxonomy (NCBI): domain Eukaryota; kingdom Metazoa; phylum Arthropoda; class Arachnida; order Araneae; family Salticidae; genus Maratus; species Maratus michaelseni. Next base: position 242,764,921 of record OZ007589.1, read on the forward strand.
TTGTCGCAATTTTGTTATTTTAATAATATCAGACATACTCTCATCATGTATAAAAGGATTGCAATTGCATTAGCTGCTTTTGGTGACTTCCTTTTAGTGACAAATATAACAATATCTTGTTAAGTACTACGAGTGTTAATGAATGAGACATCGTATCAAATAAATTGAAAATGTACTAAAATCAAGGGAAAATTCAGTCAGTTATAAAATTTCGCCTACAGGGTACATTTACGTACAAACTCTCTCACAGACTCTCATGTATTAGAAAAACTAGTCTAGAAAATTTCAAGGTACCATTCCCACGCAGGAAAGTTCAAAGAATCTGAAAAATCTTCAAATAGGACATTGCTTTGACATTAAATATAATAAGAGTTTGGGAGCAGATCTGCTACTGATAGATCACAAGAAATGCCAAGAAAATTGCTTGACCTAACTGACCATGCAAAAACATTCCAGCAACGGAAAGAGAGTATAAACAAAACCCAATAATATCGCGAATAACCCTGGAGTTCACCCACCGAAGCAAGAGTAGACGGAGAGAAACTCTTACAGTGATTCCCATCTGAGGATCAAGAATGAGAGAAGAGAAGACGAGAGTTAGTAATTTTGTCTTGGCCAGAAAAGCTCTCAAAAAAGGTTTCTTGGCTCAAGAGATGAAATTCGTGAATTCCCAGCCGCTTTCGAATGCAGTAAGTCCAGGTAGGACTTGTGAAATATTTGAGTTCATCCTGAAGAATCGTCATTCAAATTGTTCCTCGTTGGCCGTTTATTTAGTGAGAGAAATTACTGATATACTTATGTGTTTATTCTGCTCCATCTTGCAATTTCGTCTCTATAGACTCTTAGTTAAAGTTATCATTGCGAAAAGATAGAGTGCCAAGTTCTCAGATTCCAGAAACATTGTTTCAACACTTAACCCTTTAGAGTCAAGCTGTACGTCCAGATCGTACGAGAGAAATGCATCGAATAAACTTTAGCTTCGTTTCAAATAAAGCTCTATCTATGATCAAGGACTTAGCCCCACTAGTCACCATAAATATGTTATGAAATCTTTAATATTCTCAGCGTTGGAGACTATATAATTAGTACGGTGTATGATGGAGATTCATATATTTGTAGTTAAAATTTTATAAATTAATTGTGTCTACTCATTTGGTTATTTTTAATTCTATCACGTTTTCTGTTAAAAGAAAATATCTTTCATTTACTCAAAATTCAATAACTTTTATACTCTTTTATTGCAGTTAAAAGTGACACTTTGTTAACGTCTTTTAAAGGCTCTTATGAGCTTGTGGCTTTCAAAAGTTATATGAAATAATTATCTGTTTCGCATCTGCGTCATTCTTATTTCTCTTCACAAAAGAAATAAAGAAAAATAAAATATAGCGTCTATTTTCTATACATCTGCATGCTTAAACTGCTACATATATTAAGGTCTGCTAGTTAGTTTTCTGTTTTTATAAAGATGCAATATGGTAAATCGGTTTGACGGTTTCTGGTTCAAAAAAGTAATATACGTTTCTTCCTAATGATATTTTTTTCTTGGCGCTGTGGGTCGACACAAATAAATTTGTTGGCAGTTCAAAAATGGCATTGGATCCTGAATTTTGATGGTGTGAAATGGTACTGATTCTGAGTGCCGAAGGGAAGCGTCAGGTTTCAACTCTCACCCTCTTAAAACGAAAGAGACAAAATAACTCAAGTTGAGCCGAAATCCACTCATCTCACGATTTGAAAGTCAGCTTCTCATGAAGAGTTGTTTTTAAGGAACTCATGATTGAGTGATCTCTATTTTAGATCAAACTATTTTTATCAAACTTGTATTAAATCAAATCAATGAAGGTTAAATCCAGTAGCACTTGAGTGATCTGCAGCCAACTCATATTTGAGTTGATTATTTTTTTTTTCAAAAAAAAAAAAAAAAAGTAAGTTGCATGTTGAATGTATACATATATGCGTACATTCAACAATTAAGTGAAAAGTGTCATTTTATATTTATTTATTTTGTTGTTGTTTTTGAGCTGCTTGAACTGTATACCCCCCCCCCCCCTTGATCCAAAAAGAGAATTTTAAAGGAATACTTGAATAGATAAGAATTTATGCTGTTTTAAATACTTTAATCATGGTTTTTTAAAATATATATAATGATTATGTTTTCTATGCAATATTATTAGATATATTGCATGATATTTTTCAGTTTATATCAATATTATCATTAAATGTTTTAATCCTAATACTATTTAGGAATATTCACACAGTGAATATACGGGGATGGAGATATTTACCTTATTTTTAACAACATATTATAAAAAAATTTGGGATTTATACAGCTTCACAAATCAAGTATATTTATTTTAAAATATTAGAAAAACAGCATATATACTAATAAAGCTACTTTTCAAAAGTTTTCGTCAACTCGAAATTGATATTCTAAAGCTTTTCTTATATATTTGACATACATTTAAAATAATCTAACTCTCAGCAACATAAAATGACTCAAACTTATGTATGCGCATTCGAAAAACAAGGCAGGTCAATAAAAATATCCAGGAAAAATTTCTTCAGACTGAGAATAAAATAAGAAATATAATTTGTTTACTTTAAAACAATATTTTTAAAGTCAGACAAGTCAATTTCAATTTATAGTATTATGAAAGTTAGAGTTCTGAAACATCATTAAAAAATATCTATAAACAAACGCACAGTACCGCCGAGACATTTTCTTTAAAAGATTGCTACTAAATGCTATTTATAATTTATATTTATTGAAACAACATTAAAAAAACTTAAAATGAGAGGCAAAGGATTTGTATAATTATATTTTAGAGCATTTTTTAATATTTATCCTTCCAACTCAAAAGATCTCCAAATGTTCGTTCGTGTAAATAGTCCTAAATGTTAGGGTTAAGACATATTTGTTAAAAATATTGATATAAACTGAAAAATATCACGCCATATATAAAATAACAATAAATATAAAACAGAATCATTATAAAAAACATGATTAGAGTATTTAAAACAGCAGAAATTCTTACCTTTTCAAGTATTTCTTCTTTAAAATTGCCCCTTTGAACAACAACGTGCTGTAGCCGCGTTAACTACACACACCAGACGACCAGACGGAGGCGAAATGCTTGCCTCCACTCGATGACGTCACACGCCTGTCGTCTGCTCAGCGAATGGTCACGTCAGCCGCATTGGCATATCCGCTCGCCAATGAGTGCTTTTTTTATCGAGATGAGTTGTTTAGTATTAGCTCTTCTGGAGTGCATTAGAAAAATTAAAATTCAAATCAAGATGAGTGAAACGTTTAAAAATCAACTAATTCACGATCCAATAAATTACAGCTCTTTTCTGAGAAGCCAAATCCACTCTTTCGTTTTAAGAGAGCAGTTTCTCCAAATAAAAATCTTTCCATGGACATCATTTGCTTATTTTATATTTCCTAGATATGTATCTTTACAGGGTAGAAGAACTATGGGTTTTGTGTTAAGACAACGCTATTTCTTATCTACTTTACGATCTAAAGCATTATTGACTTTGTACTCGCCGAAACCGGGCATACTTTCCAATACATGGTGCTGGTGATTTGCAGACATCTCCTACTATAGGCCGGTTACAACTGTCAATAAAAGACTATCACTACACATAAAGAAAATCAGGTGTGGGGTGCACCTTTACCATTACTCACTAATTATCTATAGGGGCTTCTGGTTGCAGAAGACTCCGTGATCGGGGCCTAATTAGATACTAGAGAAATATTATTAAAGAAAATTAATAGTTGCGTTGTGTGTAGAGTATCTAATATATGGCAGTTAGATTTTGGGAATGGAGTGTATAGAGTTCCATAAAATAATTACCCAAAACAACCCTAAAGATAATTTTAAATAAAAAATATTCTAAGATTAAAGTAAAAAAAAAAACAAAGAGAAATATTTAGGTTAAAAGAATTAATTATGCAAACATGAAATTAAGACAACATTTTTTTAAAACTAAAAACAATTACTTTATTTTCATTAAACACAATAAAAAAATATAAAAAAATATATAATAAGGAGATATAAATCAATCCTTTCTAAAATAAACATATCAGAGACTTAGTAAGGATATATAAATCAATCCGTTTTAAAATATGCAGCACAGTAAACATAATAAGGATATATATATCAATCCTCTTTCTACAATTTAATTTATTCATTAAAAAAATATCATTTACCAAATGATTCGTTCTCACAATTAAAATTAAGCATTACACATTTTTAATCTCTATATGAACAAGTTCTCCTGCGAAACAAAAATTATAATTCAATTCGAGCGGTACAAACAGAAGAGGGTTGGTAATTATAATATAAAATCTTATACCTGAGTCGTTACAGATCGACTCAATTCCTTATGGGGAATTCCCGGGTCCCAGGTTGGACCCTGATGCAGGCTGGGGAGAGTGACTCCATTATGGGCATACCCTCATTTACAAGACCGGTGGTATCTTCTTTCAGTAACTAATTTGCAGCACTCTCTCATAATATTTTTTTCAACTACTTCTTTTTCGACCGCACACTTTCAACTTTTTTCCATCGACTGCTTTCTTCTCTAAGATCTGGCTTTCTTTTTCGTTGGTGGTGGCCCCTCCCCTCTACTTGACTATTTATCAACCTTGTGCCTAAATAGCCCAATGTGTCAATGACCACACCTAACTTCGTCGCTCATAGGCGAACTGACCAGCCAATGATCACACGCTGTCTGGCCCCCTAAAATTAACCAGGCACCAATGTGTCTGCTCTGAGTTTTCTAACTTCGAACGCCCGGTACCACACACGAAGTGTGATTGACACTCCTCGTAAATTTAAAGTCATAAAAGCTTCACAGCCTGGCTCCAGTGTACTTTTCTTCGCCAGACAGCGCTCATAAAACTGTCTATCACCTTGTTAGCTAACTTGCTATCAACCATTGTACCGCTCTTGATATGTAAATAATTATATATATAAAAATGCATAAACATGTATATAAAAGACAACACAGTAATTACTAATTAATTATAGAATTTTAAAAAAAACAATAACACACGTTTCGAAGAGTGTAACACAAAAGCCAAAAGGTGGTGCATCCTTTCCACCATCTTCACTTCAAACTTCTTCAAGCCGGGCGTTTCTCCCGAGAACGTCTGTGGCAGAAACATTTCTAGCCAAATCATTAATTAATTGCTCTGACTGATTTATCGACTTGCTGACTTGTAAAATTATTTTATTCTTGTGTCATAATCACGATGAATTTCAATCTTATTATTATTTAACGAAGATTAAATTTTATTGTTATTTTTTATCATTAATTAAATCTTCTTTGTTGAATGTAATTAATGTTGTCTCGTTCAGTTCATATTCTTACCCATTTGACGCTAGTAAGGGGTGTTACAGCGTGTTATGGTTCCTTTACGTTCTTCTGACATAATTCAAACTATTCCTATTTCACTGTTTTTAGAAAATGTCTGTCGGTGAGTATGTGTGTATATGTGTGTGTGCATAAAGACATTACAATTAAGTGAGGACTTATGAGAATAATTAACCATATGTGACACAAATTTTGCGGGATTTCTAACTGACAAACTACTGCGTAGAATAGGATGAAATTTCATATTTAGTTCTAATCTTCTGTGAACTGATGCTGACTAGTTTTTGTGTAAAATCTCCGATGTTTTTTTTTCGATTTATGTGATGCTTATATCTCGATTTATGTACGCAGAATTCAACGAAGCATCAAATTTAAAATCCGCATAATAGGAATAATTGTAATTTAATTTTGGTTGCGGTCATCTAAGTAGGGGTGCCGAAATTCGATGATTTGTTCGAAATTAGTGCTCCCTATTATACGTTTATACGTGTATACGTATAATACGTATTACACGGGGTGCAGATTTTTTATACGTATGATACGGTACAGTCGGTTATACGTATTATACGAAACACTATATACGGTCCAACGTATATACGGATCTTACCCCAGCGGTTAAACGTATAAACGTTTAAACGGTTTTCGTTCATGTGAAAAAAGATACTTTTCTCCTGCTAGTCTGCGCAAGGTTACTATATCATAATGTTGTGCCCCATTTCACCCTGCAATCAATAGGGAGCGATTTGCTGTTTGATGTCACTTAGCCTGCTCTCTGCTCTAGAACTCCTATTATAGGAGTCTTAGCTTGCTCGATTCAGTTTTCCAATTGATTTGGTTTAGAAAAGCCCTATTTTTAATTGAAAAGTATCAATACAAATTTTCGAGTGAAGAAGTTTAATTTTTAAAAAATATATTTTTTATACATAGGACAAACATCACATCCAAAATTTAAACTATTATGTCTTTTCAATTCTACGATATATAATTTTTAAATTTGCTATTTTTATCATTACATTTTATTTGTACCTCAGTATGAAAAGTTCCTTTTCATTTTAAAAACAAGCAAATAGTAATTTATATAAATAAAATCTTAAAAACCTACAAGAGCAGAAAATTTAATGTTTATATGAGTGCAGTTAATATCATGTTAATAATTTTAATATAGTATATTTTTAATATTTGATCAGTATTCTATTCGAAATACATAATAATTCTAATATTATTATAATTGTGACATGTATTTCATAAAAACCTATAAAAAAGATTTTAAAAAAATCACTTAGATTTCAACCTCATACCACATATACACAAGATTAAGTTTTGTGTAATTAGATTTAAAATACAAATAATGTAAAAACTTTAATAAGTAAATGGCTGAATATTTAGTATTTTTAAACCGAAATATACATAAGATACAATTAGATGATTTAATGGAAATAAAATTGGAAATTCAGAGTAATATACTTTATACACAAATTCCGAAATATTTATATAAAGTATTATTTTAATGCTACACGATAACCATAAATGCACATACATAATTAAAAAAAAAAAGAAAAAAGAAAGAAAGAAAGAAAGATAAATTATTGCGTGAAAGAGAGTTCTACGTTTACGCAAAATTTTTTATTTCCTAATAATTTTTAAAATTTAAAATTACATTTCTTTTCAGCGTTCTAAACTTAATTTTAAAATTTACTGTTTCTTCAGATTCCATTCAGATAATTGATGTGATTAAATATCAAATAATTGATATATATATATATATATTATAAAATAAAAAGTAAGACAGCAGTATTCCTAAAAGAGATTTAAAATACAAATAAAAATAGAAACTTTATTTTTTAAATTGCCGCATTTTTAAAACTGGAAGATTTATGTGATATAAAAAAATTAAATTTGAAATTCAAAATAATATACTTTTAAAAATATCTTCAAAAAGGATTATATTAATTTATATTTTAATGCTGTATGATGATAAAATTATATAAAAATATTTTAATAATTAATATATTAAGGTACCTTCAAGTATACCTTCAGAATATGCTTTCATTTCGAGCATTTTATTTCATTACAGGGTGCATTTTGAAGATGTATTTTAGATGTATGTTCTGTTATTTGCAATTTTTCGTACTGTTTTATCATGCAATGATAAAATACATGAGTTGATTGATCATACACATACTGATCATACACAGTTGATTGACTCCACATTTTTAATTTTTTGGCAGCGTATCTCTTTTTTAAGCTTTCCAACATAGTTGAAAAGTGTTTATACATTCGATTTTTCTGTCTGTATGCCGTCTGTCTGTCCTGTCTGTCTGTACTCTAACTGACGTAAATATACTCGGATTGTTATGCAATTTATATATCTTATTGAGCTTTATTATGCCATGTTCGGTATTGAAAATGAAGTGTGTAGCACTTACAGCTTATTTTACAGGGAGATTCAAAAGAATTCCGTTACTTTACGGTCTACGGGGAAAATCGTTTGCGGCTTATTGTAATGATGTTAAAATATTTCAAACATATTAAAATTGACATATATAACATGTGCACTATAAGAGGTTTACTATAGAATATTGTATGCATAGCACTTATACCTTTATTGCAGCACTGAAAAGAATTCGTTACATTACGGTCTATGGGGAAAATCGTTTGCAGCTTATTTTAAAGATGTTTCAATATTTTATACATATTCAAATTGATCACTGAAGTTCACTACAAGGCGCTTACCGTCATATAATGTATCGTTCATTTGCAGAAACACTCAAAAGTATTCGGTTAAAGAACTGTCAGTTACTAATAATTCCTTGAAGTGCGATTTTAGTTGTTTTTTAAGTGTAACGAATATTTCGCCTATTACTTGTTATGTATAAATTCTATGGATCAGTCACAAGGCAGCACAAAATACTCTAATACATGTGCGTTTATCAACGGAAATTGCTGAAGGTGAATTTTCAACTGTGCTATGCCCTCCCTAACTGAACTAAATTTTAGCAATTTATGCCGCTGTATGTATAGTATTAGTAATATTATTAGTCATTTGTATACATAGTTTATATACAAATCTATAGATCATATACAGGGGTGCACAAAAGAATTCGATATTTTTTCGAATATTGTTAGTAATTCCTGAAATGGCATTTTTAAATGTGTTATGCCTTTGTACAAATTTTTCTCTTAGACATCAGACCTAATTAAACAGTAAAGATTTATAAAAGTATTTTTGAAGAGTTGAAAAGTGTTACATAATCTGTGCTTGATGTATGATTTTTCTAAAGCTATTATCTGTTCCTTTGGATGCAATGATCCATCAATTTTTTATATCAGATTTCTTCGAAAATGTATGATATAAAACATTTTGCGTTTTATCCAAACGATTAGTACATGTTGCAATAGCATAAGTACTAGGCATTTTCTGCAAAATCAATGCAAAGAATGCATTATTTTAAAGAGCTCCAAAAGCACTAACAAAAGCTGGAAAATATTTGCCACGTATTTAGGAAATGTGACCGGAAATCTCTCTTTCTGAGAAGGAATTAAAGCTTCGTGTGAGGGAAAACTGCCCTTGCTGTCAAAGGAAATGCAAATAATTGTTTACATTGCACCCCCGTCCCTTTCAAAGATCGACCAAAGATAACAAGCAATACAAACTCCCATATTAGCAAAGAAAAAATACACGATTATTTCATTTGAAGGAAAAAAAATCTCCTCTAAATCGCTTTATTCCTAGAAAAAATACTTTACTTTGTGCCTAATGAAAAATGTCTTATTTTGAAGAAATATGCTCTCCTATGACCAAAGAAACGAATTTTTTTTTTAGCATAAATACTATTTTAAATCAGAAAAAAGGTTCTTTCCCATTGGAAGAATCCACCTTAGCACCGCCAGTGACGTCAGAAAAACCAAAACCCTGATGCCAGAAGTAAAGGGAAATGGCACCTACCGGGTCTGCGGATCACAGAAATTGAGAAACACCCACTGCGGTCCACATTCTCGTAGTTTACGTAGACCATCGTGATTACTTGTTCAAAGATCCACGAAAGTCCCTAATTTACCTGTCTAGCGGTAAAGGTATTCCAAAAAACAATTAAAAATCGAAACTTTTTTTCCTCAGTTGACATATATAGTTTTTTCCCCCTTAAATCTAAGCTATTAATTATGAAATGTTTCACTATGGGTAGCGGGTAGCTCCAAAGCAAATTTTCGCATGTCTGTAACACCTCCACACACAACTTCTTTAGATTTATGGCGTGGACATTTCGCGCGAAAAATTATTTTTTAATGCGACCGCAGAACATAGGCATGCATTAACTTTTTATCTTATAGTGACACTGACCAATCCATTTCCTGGAAAGTTTCGCACTCATACTTTTATTGTATTTAAGAATATTTTTTTCTCTATTTAATACGGTTGCTACCGAGGACGCATACGTGGCGACGTCACTTGGTCACTTATTTGACATTCCACTTTTAATCCAAAATTACGAATTAATACCGGAAATTTCGAAAGAAGTTTTTTTTATTTTATGTAATCACGAAATGTCTGTCATTAAATAAAGCAAATATTGCTATTAGTATTTTCAGGTATGAATTCGGAATTTCTGAATAAAATAAAATTCCGTTAATTTTAACCCGGTAGTCACCGTGTTAAAATATTTTGAAAATACGTCCTATATTAAAAAAGAAATGAGAAGGCAAGTCATTTTATGCATGTGTGATTGCGTTCTAAAATCTGCATTGACGATTATTTGTCTGGCTATTAGAAATCAAATTTTATAAGTACTTCACACAAAAAATAAAATTTGTCAAAATTAACAAAAAATCTTAAACGTAATGTCCATACACCTTGTATACCATGAGTGTCATGATTAAAAAAATGAACTCGCGTTATACACATTAACACAGAGTGGAAAACATTAGCCCCGTCGAAAGAATAACATTTGAACCCGGACGCAATCTTGAGTAAACGCCTCACAAATAAAGAATTTTCAAAAAATTAGAAAAGAAAAATAAACTTACTTAACAAGAAGTGACAATAAATCTGAAACGTGTCTATTCTCATTCTTTTCTCAAAAAGTGTTTTCTTCCGTTATATGCTTATAATAATCGTTTATAGGGAAAAATAACAAAATCCTATGTATGAAACATATTATGCAAATTATTTCGCTAAAACCACTGATTTCCAGCTTGTTCCCCGTTTTGTGACGTAATACTGATGAGGTCCATTGGTATTAAAAGTAAATACGTATTTAAAATATACGTATAATTGAATTTTTCGTATACTTAAATTATACGTTTAACCGATATACGCTTATAACGTATATTTTAGCTTATAACTTTAAACGTATATTTTAGGGTATACGTATTTCTTAAATACGTATTATACGTATATACGTATAACTGATATACGTATCGCATCGGGAGCACTATTCGAAATACGCTATACTTACATCACCATTTTAAATAAACAGAATTCAAGGAAACTTCACGCTTAACGTCCGGAATATTGGATTGCATTGTCATTGAATTTTGGATGCAGACATGTCAGAGAGTATCAAAATTCAATTATTTGTTCAAAAAATGCGATGCTTGTACCTCCTGTTTAAATGCACACAGTTCAACGAAATTTTACCTTTAGAATGGGAAAAAGTGTCATTTAATAGCAGTTTGCTTACTGATTTGATTTAAATAGAGGGAAGTTTTGCGTTGGCCACAATATACTAGTTTTTGAATTGCCATGACACTGAGACCTTGTCACAGCTGTAACTATATTTGTTTAATCTCGTTTGAAACTAGTGTGTCGTCGCAAAACTTTCTTTTATATAAATCAAACCGTCTGAAATAAAAATTGAATGACAATCTATTCGTGCTTGAGATACAGCTATCACGGAAATCGAGTAAGACATAGCATGGCAGCGACATCTGTTGGGAGGTTTACACCCAAACCTAATAAGATCTATTTTTGTGCAGGTCTAAAAGAATATGGAATTCCATGTATTAGTTCTTGAGACATAGCTATAACGGAAATTGGGGAAAATGCAGCACAGTAGCGCCACCTGTTGAGAGATTTATACAAAAACCTAATAACCACTAATTTATGTCAAGGTCTAGCAGGATATGAAGCTTGGTGAATTTCTGTGGATTAGTTCCTGATATATAACTATTGAGGGAATCGCAAAAAATGAAGCATAGCAGCGCCACATGTTAGGCGATGTACACCAAAACCTAATCATCACGAATTTATGTTAAGGTTTAACTGAATCTGAAGTTTGATTAAATTTTGTGCATTAGTTCTTCAGATAGAGCGACCACATAATTTCTGCCACATACAGACAAACACACAGACTACAGAATCCCGGACAGACATTTTCCAAAACAGTCAATTAGTGTCCAGAATCATCTAAAACGTATAAATGCGTCGAAAATCGAAAGTCAAAAATTTTTACGAATGCAATACTTTCTTCTTGTAAAGATAGAAGAAAGTAAAAAGGGAAAAATGTCTGTATACTCAGTATAACAGCTGTATAACAGTATTCTCATCTCTGAGTTTACACAGTAGACTGATTAACCGGAAAAGTAACGAAAATTCGAAACATATGCATTTGTTGAATACACATTTTTGGTGTATAAGACAATTTGGAATATAAGTCAATACCGATATTGTAATATAAGTCAAATACCGATTGGAATTTTGGAATATAAGTCAATACTGACATTGTAAAATCCCATTAATAAACTTTGTTTCTTACACATAAACTTATATTTCCTGGATAGTGCCCACAAATCACAGCCACTTGTTAAATTTGGGATTCATTCTATGATAAAGATAACGGTCACAACCACTAAATTTCTAACATCTCATCTGATTTGTTGCTATACTCGCTATATTCGATAATTTCAATTCTATATATCAAGTTTTTAACTTATATTAAAATTAAAATGGAAGATTGTTTTCTCTAATTTAAAACTGTACTGGTTTGCTGTCCCTTTCTTTTATTATTATCATTATTATTATAGTTAATCAATTTTTAATAACTTGAATTTCATTCACATTACTTAAAAGGCTTAAAACCAACAGAATGAGAAGGAATCCACAGACCAGGGTCCGAACATGGGTATTTGGTTCAGCGCACCAACGCTCTGCCAACTGAGCTACCCGGACGATACCAAGCCTGGAACCTCTTATTTTTGTACGTTGGAAAGGCTGCAACCGCAGCACCAGATGGGATAACTTCATGAACCACCATCACGAGAGAAAACGTGAGTCGAAATTAGCCCTCAATCGATGAATATACGGATCAATGAATATGAATATAGATTTATATATATTAATTGAAGTGATGCAATACGCCTGAGAAATTTTAAATCAATTTTAATGATGTGAATTTTATTTGCATTGCTTACAAGGCGTAAAAAAACAGAGTGTAAAAGATCCGTCCGAGTAACTCAGTTCGCAGAGCGTTGGTGCGCTGAACCAATGACCTGGGCTCAAACCCTGGCATAGATTTTTTTCACTCTATTGGTTTTACTCCTTGTAAGTAACGTGAATAAACCAGATTAATTTTGACACAATTAATCTATCTGGTAAAGAAATCATATAAGATGTAATATTCCCAACCGGGCGAAAAAGTCCGGGCCAGGATTCGAATTTGGCTGAATCTCCCTTGGCTGAATCTGCCAATGCTCTACCAACTGAGCAATTGCAGCCTTTTCACTCCTTTTTTTGCCTGGTTGGGAGATTACATCTCATATGATTTCTTTACCAATTAGAATAACTGTGTCAAAATTAATCTAGTGTAATCACGTTTCCAGCATTTACTGGAGGTCCCATTACCTGTGATTTATTCAGTTGTGTTGATTCAGATATCAGACCAGATGCTATTATTATTAAGGTTAACTGGGTGAATTAGATCAGCAGTATTTGTCCGGGATTGCTCAGTTGATAGAGCATTGACAGCTTCACCCAAGGGTTCGAATCCTGGCCCGGACTTTTTCGTCCGGTTGGGAATATTACATTTCATAATGTGAATAAAATCCACGTAATAATATAATAAAAACACTTGTTAACTTTAAATTAAAGTGTAATTATTGCTTAAAGTGGTAAAAACACAACACAAAACGTTTAAACATACCTTTTAATATAGATTACACATGTTTCCTTCGCTCAAACGGCGACACCTTCAGATCAAAATGAAAAATAAAATATTCTCGCAAAGTTTTGAAAATGGTAAACATAAATCACGAGATCACGTGCTTTATTTTTATTTTTATTGCTTTTTCAATCTGTGAAGCATCGCGTGCCAAACTTTAGATAATTCAAAAGAAGCCGATTCGTTGCAAATGTTATCGTTTCGCAAATATATTTCTATTGATTCACGGATAATGGATGGGAAATAAATTCTTGATGGAAAAATTATTTTACAATTCTTGAAATCAATCTGCAAGGCTCTATTTTATGTTGTCTAGCTAAGGCAGTAGTTCTTCTAATGACAGCATTATTAATAAATTAATTACGAGCATGGATAATAAAAAGAAGAAATTTTTTAATGAACAAAACTCGAAGCTATCAACTTTACAATATTTTCCTGGATTCTTTGAAAGATTAAAATATAAACTTAGAAAATTTAGTATGTGCGTTATCTCAAAACCTTTCACAAAATTAAAAAAACATAGTATGTAGAAAAATAGATCCAATAGAACCTGATCAACTTCCCGGTGTTTATGCAATCACCAAGACAGATGGAACAGTACAATATTATATGACAAACAGAAAATTTAAAACGAGAATAAAAGAACATATGGTAGATATCAAATATGACAGAAGAACTACTGCCTTAGCCAGTCAAAATAGAATAGAGCTGTTGCAGATTGATTTCAAGAATCATATATTCTAATACGAGCAAATCTTGTGTGTGTGTGTGTGTGTGGTTATGCAAATTTTATCTTAAAAACGGCTCTAACGATTTTGACGAAATTTTGTATCCTACCGCTTTGGGGCGCCAGAAAACGATTGGGCTAGGTCACATGTTCGAGAAAATTCGATTAGTGGGTCATTTTGGGTCATTTTGGGTCATGGTCAAGCTAATTGTATCTAAAAATGGTTCAAACGATTTTGACTAAATTTTGTATCCGACCCTTTGCGGGCACGAGAAGACTATTCGGCTGGTTCACATGTTCAAGAACTTTCGATTATTGGGTCATTTTTGGGTCAACGCGGGTCAAATTAATTTTATCTAAAAAACGGCTCTAACGATTTTGATTAAATTTTGTATCCTACGAGTTTCGGGCGCGAGAAAATCATTGGGCTCGGTCACATGTCCAAGAAACTTCGATTAGTGGGTCATTTCTGGGTCATTGTGGGTCAAGCTAATTTATCTAAAAAGCGGCTCAGTCTATTTACACTAAATTTTGCATCCTATGGTTTTCGGGCACGAAAAGATTGTTGAGCTAGGTCACATGTTCGAGACAATTCAATTAGTGGGTCATTTTGGTCATGGGTCATGATATTTGAACTCAAATTTAATTTAGACCGAGCATAGCTCGGTCTTCCCTGCTCGTAGTAAACTAATTTATCCATCAAAAGAGTTTATTTCCCATCCATTATCCGTGAATCAATAGAAATATATTTGCGAAACGATAACATTTGCAACGAATTGGCTTCTTTTGAATTACCTAAAGTTTGGCAAGCAATGCTTTACAGTTTGAAAAAGCAATAAAAATAAAAATAAATAATAATTTTCACGTTTTCCAGTTTGACCAATTTAAGCACCGGCTTGCATTGGACATGTGATCTCGTGATTTATGTTAACCATTTTCAAAACTTTACGAGGATATTTTATTTATCATTTTGATCTGAAGATGTCGTCGTTTGAGCGAAGGAAACATATGTAATCTATATTAAAAGGTATTTTTAACCGTTTTGTGTTATGATTTTTTATCACTTTAAGCAATAATTACACTTTAATTTAAAATTCACGTAATTAAAAATTTATTTAATACTACTAGGTGGGCTAGATTTCTTGGACGTATTGTGCATCACTTCTATTATTATACAGGGTATTTCAATAATGACCGGTATATTTGAAAAATCAATAAAAACTAAACGTGCAGCGATAGAAATACACTGTTTGTTGCAATATGCTTGGGACAACAGCAAATTTTCAGGCAGACAAACTTTCGAAATTAGTTACAATTTTCAACAACAGATGACGCTGCAGTCTGGAAAAATTTAAACTACGATATTTTCCACATATCCACCATGCGCAGCAGTAATATGGCGTAGTCTCTGAACGAAATTACCAGAAACCTTTGTAAACTTGTGACTTCTTTCTGTGGGGACACTTGAAAGACCAGGTGTACCGCCACAATCCAGAAACAATTGAACAACTGAAGCAGTACATTTCTTCTGCATGTGAAGCCATCCCGCCTGACACGTTTACAAAGGTTTCTGGTAATTTCGTTCAGAGACTACGCCATATTATTGCTGCGCATGGTGGATATGTGGAAAATATCGTGGTTAAGATTTTTCCAGACTGCAGCACCATCTGTTGTTGAAAATTGTAACTAATTTCGAAAGTTTGTCTGCCTGAAAATTTACTGTTGTCCCAAGCATATTGCAACAAACGGTGTATTTCTATCGCTGCCCGTTTAGTTTTTATCGATTTTTCAAATATACCGGTCATTTCTGAAACACCCTGTATATTATATTATTATTATTATTATTATTATTATTATTTGTCTGAAAATAATTATCTATATAAATTTACACCTTATATCTTGAATAGATTAAATACGTACTCGAGAATCATATGCGTTTAATTAAAATTTATTTCTTTTCTTTTTTTTTATTTACAAGTAATTCTAGCTGTTGAAAAAGTCTATTCACATCGTCAACTAGCTCTTCATGTCTAAATTTTCTAAAAATGTTTCTGATAAAGAACAGGAAACTCCATTTAAAACCAAAAGACACCACAAAAAATAGTCTCAGTCGATACAATGAGTTTACAAATAAAAAATAAAACTTAGGAACAAAAACCTAAAACTAGTGTACTCTGTAATTTTACACACATTTAATTTTGAACAAGTTAGTTAAACGCAACACAATTTTAATTATGCTATAAACATTTTTTTTAAATAAAGAAAAAATAAATTAATATTCCTTTTTACTCCGGAAGACACTAATTAAAAATCTCAAGAATTTAGCTGCTTACTTTTTTCTTCCATTACTTATTTCAGCAACTCATTTCGTTCTGTTTTCCACGTGAACGGAAGTAGTTTTTTTTTCTTTGTAGTTAATTAAAAAGTTATTGATATCTCCGAAAATTTTCGTACCTGAGCTGAAATAATAAATAATCCCTTGAATTTTTTTTCTCCCCCCGAAACAATAAACGCAAACAAAACATGTTTCGAAGAAAAAAAATGGACTTCCAGAATTCTCCACGATAGTATTTATAAATTAATTTCTAAAGCTATATCATCTGAACGTCGAATTTTACTTTTTGTTGCAAATAAAATAAATTTTAATAAATGAAACAGCAGTTAATTTTCATAGATGAAAAAAAATGTATTTTTTATATCATTAATATTTTAAAACTAATTTATTAAAAAATGCTTATATAAAAGTACTTTTTTTAATGTAAATTATTTTTTATCAACTTTTTAGCTTCAAACTTTTACAGTACATTTTATTTCAGCCAGATTTTTTTTACGATAGTGTTTAGAATCATTTTCAATCTCATTAATTAGGAATAAATATATTTAGAGTCCATTTAAATATCAGCTTTAAATTTTCTGAAAGTTGAAAATTATAACACCATTCAAAAACAGTTAATAATGTATAATTATTCCACACTGTAAAAATAGATGAATGTTTCTTAAGAGGCGAAAATATAATATAATCATGTACGAAAATATACAATTACCTCTTCCGAAAAGTAAAGATGTATATGCTTAAAGTGATAAATAATACACATAAAGGCTTATAAATACATTTTAATATATAGATTGACGTGCTTCAAAAAATCATATACGACAGAAGAACTACGGCTTTCTCGTAGGAAAGAGTCTTTGCAAATTGACTTAAATGATAGTAAAATAATTTATCCATCAAGATTTTATTTCCTATCCATTATCCGCAGATCAATAGAAACCTATGTGCGAATCGAGAGCATATGCAATGAAACCAGACTCCTATGAGTTACTTAAAATATGGCACGAGATGCTTTACAGATTAAGCAAGAACGGAAAATTATGCGTCAAGCATAGATTATGTAACGCTTTCCAACACATCCAAAATAATTTTAGAAATCTTTACCGTTTAATAAGGTGAAATATGATAAATAAGTAAACAACTTGAAAAACGCAATTTCAGGACTTACCAGCAATTTTCAGAAAAATATCGGAATTCTTTTGTGCAGCCCTGTATATGATCGATAGATTTGTATATATACTACATAGGATGCTAAATTTCAGTTCAGTTAGGATAACTCTTTTTAAGCACAGTTTGAAATAAAGTTTGAAACACAGTTTGAAATTCCCCTTTGGATTTTCCGTCAATAAGCAGAAATGTACTCGAGAACTTTTGTGCTACCATGTAAATGATATATACAATTTATACATACCAAGTAATAAACAAAAAATCAGTTAAATTAAAAAATTCGTTCAGCGACTGAAAACGCACTTCCAGCAATTAGTGTTAACAGTCAGTACCGAATTCTTTTGTGTTTCCCTGTAACTGATCGATGAATGCTATACACACAATATTCTATAGTAAGCCTCTTGTAATGCACCTTAGTGATATATATCAATTTCAATACGTTGGAAATAGTGAAACATTATTAAAATAAACCACAAACAATTTTTCTCCATATAACTTTAATTTTTTTGAGTGTCCCTGTAATAAGTGCTATGCACATCTTATTCTGTTGTAAGCCTCTTGTAGTACACCTCAGTGATATATATCAATTTCAATATGTTTGAAATTGTGTTACATCATTAAAATAAACCTCAAATGATTTTTCTTCATAGACAGTAATGTAACGGAATTATTTTGAGTGTCCCTGTAAAAAACCATAAGTGCAACACACTTCACTTTCATTACTGAACATGCCATAGTAAACCTCAATAACATATATCAATTGCAAGACAAACCCAATATATTTACGCGAGTTAGGTCATGGACAGACAGACAGACAGATGACAGACAGACAGGCGGCAGAGAGACAGACAAACCAAATTCATAAACACTTTACAACTATGTTGAAACGTGTTAATAAAAATTAATAAGGAAAAAAAACAATAATAATTTTCACGTTTAAACAGATGACCATTTTTAAGCACCTGCTTTCGTTGCACATGTGATCTAGTGATTTATGTTTATCAAGTTTATTTTCAAATGGTTTATTTTCATGAAAAAGTTTCAAAAGTTAATTTTCATGATTGATCTTCAAAATGTAGCCGTACAAAATATGTCGATCTATATATTAAAAGGTATTTATAAGCCATAATGTGTATTGTGTTGTTTACCACTTTAAGCATATACATCTTTACTTACATGATGATGTGATTTTGTTATAATTATATAACCTCTTCCGAGTTACTCAAGATTCCGATACGCAATTTTTGTCTTTAGAAATTTCAGAAACCAATTATATTTAACGATTTATATTTAAAGATTTAAATATATTTATATTTAAAGATTTAAAGAAGCATTTCTCCAAGATGGTGAGTAAAAAATACTATGATAGTTTTACAGCAACGGATTAGTACCTTTGTTCATCAGGTGATTAATAGCACAAAGTCGTTAATCCAACAGGGGTAAAACATATTTGTTGAACAAGTTTTGTGGATTACGATTAAAATAAAATATTTCACGGAAAACGCGACAGTACACTTTAATTATTTTTAACGTAATCAACCGATGGGTAAATAATTCATACGAGTAGTAAATTTTCCATCTAAGTGAAAATGCGTCAAGATTGGGACTCTAACCCAGAAAATTTGGCTTCAATTGCCATTGCTCTTCCATTTGAGCTATCTGGATGACATGAAAAATGATGATTTGAATTATTTACCAATCAGTTGCTTGTGTTAAAAATAATTAAAGTGGAGTTACTCATTTATAGTTTCTTGCAGTTCCTGTACCTGCGGTTTATTCTTTTGTGCTGTTTCAAATAGCAGTCCAGATATCATGACCAAATGGTTGTTCTGAGCTAATATTATGTTGGCTGGGATGTCGTTCAAAGTTATCCTGTCTTTGAAAGAATATTCAAACCCAAGCCTGGACACATTTTCACTCAGATGGGAAAACTACTACCCGTGTCAGTATACTGTTTTTACTACTTTTTACATAACTAGGGAGCTCTTCTCCTCACGAGCTATACTCGCCAACCCCCTTTCTGACACCGCAAACTCTTAGCATCACGCTAACTTGATCGGCCCAAAATGATTACGGAAGTTTGACTTATTATTAAACGACTAGTGGTGGTCTGCTGTAATGGGGTTTCCATTCATTTTCCTTTGACTGAGGGACTTTAAGGCCAAATCAACTGCTTTAGAAACAGCTAACAACTGTTTTCGGGATTGATTAAATAAGATCAATTAAACATTTGAAAATCAACATGTGTAAAATGGTTAAGTAAACAATGTCGCTGCATCGGAGAATTTCATAACGATGCTATAGAAAATTTGGTACTTCGCCATTATCCCGTTGACTACTTTCTATAAAAGAAAAGAACTGTCGCCAAAATATAGGATTTACGACAAAAGTGCAAGACCGTGGCGTCGCATTCAATTGACATCAGATGCGTAACACGTGTTAGTTATGCCATTGAGTGATTTTTAATTCTACGTTTATCTGTATTTTTAATGATGTTTTAACAATTTATTAGTTATTTCGATAATTTAAACGTAATTATTAAACGTAAAAATATAATTTTTAATTGAAGGGAAATATTATTATTTACGCTGCATTTAAAATTTGCAATAATAGGTAAAAGATTTTGTCAAAATAAATTTATCTCTCGAGTAAATATATTTTTTAATTGAAACTGTTTGGAAATATTGTTATTTGAGCATTTTAAATATGACGTAAGTTTCCCCCCTTTAATGCTTTTATTTATTTAATTATTTCTCGTTTTAATATTCGCGCGCAGGTATATTTTTTATTACGTAATTTTTTATATTTACTGCTTTTAACACGTGATAATTTAATTATTATTTTAAAGTTTTATTTCTGTTTTTAATAGTCATCTGTAAATACATTTTTTAACTGAAAGGGAATATTATCAAAACACATAGGGCGAACCGCAATTTTCACCTTGCTTTATTCATAAAATTCCAATATGAATTATATCCAATTATATTATTAATCCAATATATTATTATGTGCACTATTTTACAAATTGGAAATAATTCAAATAATATACTTCTTGAAATATGAAATAAATCGCCATCAAAATAATGAAAATTTGAATAAAAGATTGAAACAAAACCAATAAAAAATAGTCAAATTAAAAAAATAATTACACTGTGCACATTGCAAGCTTGTCAACTATATCCATTTAAATTATGGTTAAATTCCTATGTATAGTTTTCGTTCCGATAAAACTTTTTTAATAGAACTATTTTGACCGAATTTAATATTATACATCTCTTAAAATAATTCTTCGATTTGAAAGCTGTCTGCTTCGGCGTGTTTATCGAACATTTCTCTATAAAACCACGAATTTTCATATTTTTGTATGCAATAGTTTTCTGAATATTAGCTCAGAAAGACCTCAAGGCACAAAAAATGCATTTTCAGCGGCGGCGGCTGCGGAGATTACTTTTTTTTTTTTAATATAGACAGATACACCAATTAAATATTCTATACCACTTACTAATGTTCCAACAAAAATAAATATTTAAATATCAATTTTCCCGTTAAACATGCAGTCTGTATGGGTTTATATTCAAAAGTCCAATTTCTTTGAAATCTTTTTTTTTGTTATAAATAATATGTTGCTACGTGAATTTGTTTTCTGCTATTTAGATTTTTTTGGGGGGTTTGCTAATATATTATAAAAGCTAGCTTCACATTAACATAAATTTATTTTTATATTTTTTAAAGGTTCTTTTCAGAGATATTTTTTCTTAAGCATTTATTTTTATTAAGTGCAAATGATTGTAATAAAAGAAAATTTGAGTCACGTTTGAAAATCTCTTCCATGTGGCTTACAAACGATCAAATCGCGTGAGCAGGTTTCTGTTTTTTCATGGCAATATACTGCATGCATTATTGAAATGCATTAATAGAGAAAAGCGTATACATAATAACGTTCTTTTAATAATATATTTTCGGAGTTTTTAGCATAATGCATGCAATTCATATAATCCTAAATTGAATTTCAATGTTGTAATTTTGAGAATTTCAAGATAAAAAAAAGTTTAAACATGAAAACAGAATTTTCCCTTTATTTCACGGAATTTCGTTGATAATCCTCCAAAACTTGAAATTTAGTTTGTCATAAAATAGACTTTGGATCTAATCTAAAATTTCAGATTAAAAAGGGGGTGGGGGGGGGAGTTAAGATTTTTCTCTTATTATATGTTATGTTTTCGATAATCGACGCAAAGGCGAATTTTTCCATTTGGTTTTGGGACCAATACTACAGGCGAGGCATAAGGAGATTCGCACTCTTCTATTATACCTTTAGAGAGTAATTCATCTAATTCTTTACGCAAAATTTCCTTTTTTGCAATCCTGCTCCTGGTACAGACGTTTTATTCCCAAATTTTCAGATATAGCTAGACCTCTAAGTAATCTTACGAAGAAAAATGCAACTTGGAAGTGGGAAGAAGCAGAACAAAGCGCTTTCGAAACATTGATTATATTTGTTCGTACTTGCACCAGATTGATACTACTATCAGATCCAGAGATGTTGAAAATTTATTAAAAAGATATCCAGTGATTTTTAGAGAAGATTCTACTGGTGTTGGAGCAACTTTAGGGAAAAGTGGCATTTCACTGGTTTTTAGATGGACGACTGTTTAAAAGTTTAGAGATCAGTATCTGATGTTGAACATTTTAATTATTTTATTTTATTTTATTTTTAACTGCTTGTTGAAATCATCGTCATAAGTCTTCAAATACTGACTCTTTTCTTCCCTTGAAAAAAGTTTTTTTCTCATGGATTATTTTTCATTAAGGCTCACCATGAATAGATCTATAGTACCATACAACCTTTTCTTGTGCATATATGTTTAAAACTTTTTAAGAAATTGTAATTTGATTAACGTACTTTTTGTACCAAGTGCTTCTGTTCAGAATTCTTTTTTATTTGGAGAACAACTTGTTTCTCGTAGTGTCATTTATGGATATGGTGGATGTTCTAAAGGCTTCATTCGTCCAAGAGGCAGACCCGGGAAACGTCAGACGCCCAGCCAGCAAAAATTTACTAAAAAGTTCAAAAAACGCGAGAACAACAGAGGTATTTACTCACCAGAAAGCATCCCGAAGGAATCCACCCAGGAAATGCACGCTGCATCTGAGGGACCTGTAATGCAGTGTGAGGGGAAGAGTGTAACGCTCGAACTAAACTCACTCCATCATATTTTCTCTCCTTTTCTTTTTTTTATTTCAAAAGAACTGGCAAGCTGAGTAATTTAGACTTTACCAGAAGAGTAGAATGTTTACAGAGTGGTTGTCGACAAGACATCTGAGCTAAGCCATAATGTTTAAATTAAATGAGTTATTTTGTACATAGTAACATGTAAATACGTTGTAAATATTAAATTTATTAGTCTATGAAGAAGTTTTCAAGTTTTATTTGTAACTAAAATAGTTTCCACCCCGGATTACTAAATAATATGTTACAGTTTGTCATAAAATAGACTTTGGATCTAATCTAAAATTTCAGATTAAAAAGGGGGTGGGGGGTGGGGGGGGAGTTAAGATTTTTCTCTCTTAATATGAAAGGAGGAATTTATATAAAACACTATATATAAAGAAATTGCGTAATTTATTTTTATTATTTAAAATAAAATTTGTATTTTCCCGAATACACTTATTTTCTTACACAAATGCATACAAACTTTTTACAGGGCAGTTAAAATAATTTGTTAAAGTTCGGATCATTTCTAGCTTTTCATGATACAGGGTGATCGCAAATATTATGTTCCTTATTCAATTTGTTGTTGTTCCCATATGCAATCGTGACTACATATTCAATAACAAATTGATGAATGAGACTTCAATGAATAAGCTTATTTACATCGGAGAAAGTTAAAGAGCAATTCGTCAAGTATTTTTCTAGATATTCAACATAATGTTTCAAATCGAAAGTGTCCGGTGACTTTTGGGCATATAGTAAACGTTTTTTTTCAGAGCCTAATAACTCTTAACAAAGAACAGACTTATTTGAAGATGGTACTTTGTTTCATTTAATTGCCGAAACGTCAGTGAGGCTTACTGTGGAACTGTGTGTTTGTCTGTCCGTCTGTATGTCTCGCGATAGCCTCCGCAAAAAGAATCCACTTAGAATGTAGTTAGGTAAGTATGTTGTTGAGGTACCCGGAATTGACTGTATAGTTTTTGTTTAAATGTGGTTTATTCATTCGAAAATTATAGCTTTTTTTTTTTTAGTCTTAATGCTTTTCTGTGGAAATTCAGACGATTTTGAAATTTTGCTATTTAGAAAGCTGAAGTGCATAAAATAAACAAGAACGAAAATCATGCATCAACCGTAAATTATGAAACACTTTCCAACACATCCAGATTACCGTCATAAAACTTTACATTTAACTCAGTAAAGCATTTCGAAAACGCATATATAATTAGCATATTGGAAATCTAATTTCAGCAGTTACTACAAATAGTCAAACAATATATCCGATTCCTTTTGTGCAACCCTGTATATGATCTATATATTTGTAGGTATACTATACAGTATGTTAAAATTTACTTCAGTTAGAAAATACATAGCACAGATGAAAATTCCCCTCCAGCAATTTCCGGCAATAAACGGAAATGTATGTGAGCAGTCCTGCATATGATCTATCGAATTTATACGCATCAATTAATATGCACAAATTTAGTTACATTTAAAAATGCGTACCGTAACTGAAAACAAGCTATCAGCTATTATTGTTTATAGACAGTACTGTAACCAAATTCTTTTGAGTGTCCCTGTGAATGAACGATACATTCTATGCATACCATATTCTACAGTAAGCGCCTTGTAGAGCACCTCAATGATATGTATCAATTTGAATATGTTTAAAATAGTGTAACATCATTAAAATGCGCCGCAAACAAATTTTCCCCACAGACCGTAATGTAACGGAATTTTTTTGAGTGTCCTTGTAAAAGAACTATAAATGCTACACACTTCATTTTCCATACTAAACATGCCATAGATAAACCCAATAACATAGTAGGGTGGATCAAATGAAAACGGAAGAGAAGCCACAGAATGAAATGACATTGTTTATTTCAAACGTAATCTACAAAGTTACAGAGTTACTTGATTCACGGTTTCATCCAATGGTAAATACCCTGATCCTAGAAGTCTTTTGGCTGAAATTGGAATCAGTTTCGAACATTATCCATGACTTCGATGTCCGAGTAAAAACGACGACACACCAATTCTCTTTTCAACGGAACAAAACTGTGAGGACAAGATGACGATGTGACTATGTGACGAGCTGATCTTGACAAAGTCGAGTATCATCATTCACAGATTTGCATCCTTTGCAGAAATCCTTCGCCTATGCACTTTGCAAACCCAACCTTCTGCTACCAATAAACTGATAACAAACACTACGTGTTCTTTATTCTGCAGACGCTGATAAATAACAATCAAATGCCTACAGGACGATACTGTTGGCTGATCACCAGCGAATATCGCATGCCCCGGCGAAAGTATTCACAAGGAAAGTATCCATAAGCGCATTCTCAGAAAAATTTGAAAAAAATTACAGAATATTCTTTTCATAAGGATATACACGTTTATAGAAAAATTTGCTGCGGAACCTCGATATAACGTCCGTAAAAAAATTATGAAAATTTCGTGTTTTGGCGATTTATCTCTGGGTTGGCGACACAATGAAATTTTTAAAATGCGCATTTACGATAAATACGCTTTAAGGAAAAACGTTTTCTTCTCTTTATACTGAACTAGCTTAACTTAAATAAATACACTTTTATAACTAGGTTTTTGCCATATACATTTATATGTACATTTAAAGAAAATTAACGATCGTATTCTACGGTTTAGAACAAAATTTAAACTGATTAAAAATGCTTTTAACTAAAAATTAATTGTCCGATTCTGAGCACTGTCAATTGGACTTCGATATTGTTAGTGCCGGAGACAACAAGAGAAAAGTCTTGTTGCCATGGAAACAATGATTTATTCAATATCGAAATGTATAATGAGAGGCTTCTTAATCCGACATTTACTGTTAAAATAGACTTAAAACTTATCCATCCAGCGAAAAGCGTGTAAAATTAAATAATTTCATCAATACTTAATTTGTATTTATATTATAAAAGCTTATAGAAAAAATAATAAACTATTTAATCATTGAAATTTAAATTCATAAAGTACTATGCATTTTATCACTCATCTAACTAGGCATTTTCAAATCCATTAAAGTCGCTTGCATTTGGCGAAGCAAAAGTTTTGCTCGCCAAATCACGTCTTTTTGCGCCAAATATTCCAAAGTATTTTATTTTTTTACAGATTTTTTACTGGGATTCCGCAGCTAAATTTGGCTGATCCTTTATTACGTACATGAGTAGTCCCATTAGCATTTTTTTCAAAATATTCTGAGTATGCGCTTTAAGGAGACCTTCCTTGTCAGTGCAAATCCATTTCCGCAGTAGAGGTTGTCTTCCTTACTTCCCGCTCTACCTCTAGACATAGTTGTATCCCTACTCATACAAAATTAAACCAAATTATGACCACTGTTCCGTTTTCATTTGATTCGCCCTAATATATCAATTGCAAGGCAATCCGAATATGTTTACACGTGTTAGAGCACGGACAGACAGACAGACGGTACTTTACTGTTAGCCACATTTGGAAGTATGCAGCTTCCATTTCAGTGTCATTTGCATATGGGCGGTGTTCTTTTTCAACATTTGTTAGGATATTATGACATTTCGTACAAACAAGAAAATGCACCATTCCATGTTGCATATACCGATATGATTGTTTTCTGTGACCTATATGCACAGGGACCTTAATCTTTTATCGCCAGTTGCTCTTCTGCAAATTTTTCTGCTTTTACCAGTCCAGTTCTGCGTGACTTAGACATCCCTTTGTTAATTTACTTCCAATTTTACTTCCAATTTCATTATAAACATAGCTTTTTACACTTAAAAATATTGTTATACATTGATTTCTGGGCAACTAATCAACTCTTTAAGATTTTTGATTAATTTTATTATGTTTTACTCGCTCAAAAATTGAAAGATGTCAAAGAACTTTAGCAACTTGATAGCAACCATAAAAAAATAGTGACAAAAGTTTGCCTATAAGTATCAAAATATGATATATATTTTTTAAATTTTACCCTAGCATTGACTATCACATTAGCAAATAAAATGGAATCTGTATGTCACTCCAAACATTCATATGCATTAGCTACATTCAAGAAAAGGAAAAATAATTATCATCAATCTAACAAGGTTTTACTGTTTTATTCTGATTATTGGTCTATAACGTTTGATAAAATAATTATAATTCCACAAACTTTATTGCATAATATTCTTTATTAAATTATCTTTCCAGAGGTATACAGCTTTTGTGGTATTGCTAAGAAATATTTGGTGTTATGATCCATCAAACTTAAAAAAAAAAAGAAAAAAAAAAAGAAAATTTTTTTTTTTTCAAAAGATGTCCATAATTTTGGCCACCACTGTACTTGATTTTATGTGAAGTGTTAAAATCTTATTTAATTTCGCTAAGATTTGAACACGTAAAATTATAAATTAAACACACGGTTTAGAAATATTTTGACAACTAAAAATAAAAAAGAAAAAAAGAAAAAGAAAAAAAGGTGTCATATTTTAAGATCAGTACACAGTAAAAAAAAAAAAAAAAAAAATTAGCTAAAAATTCCTGAGCAGATATTTTTTTACAAATAGGACTGTGTCCATAGGTTTAACATTAGCGAGGGGAATTTGAGATCTTACTGACAGGGCTCCCAAATGGTCCGCTTTTTGAATACCGGTATTTTCTTAGAAAAAACAAAAAGGTTTTTCTTGCAAATCTCGCAGAAACCACTTGGTAAATTTTGCGGAAATGTTGTGGAAGCCTACCATGAAATTTTCTGCTAAACAATATTGTTATTTTGTTGGCGGACTATTTGGGAGCCCTGCACTGACCAACAGCCTTAATAAGAGGATTGCACCCATAGTTAACTATGCAAAAATTGTTGGAACATATGTCGCAGACGCACCGGATAGGCTCGATTTTTGTTTTTGCGTCATTTTGGCAAGATAACTCTATTTTCGAATACATGTTAATTTTATTTTATTATGAAACATTTTATTTTATTATAAAACACACACAGTTTATGTTATAACACACACACAGTTTTTTTTAAACACGCACAATTTTTTTTTTTATAAAGCACACACATTTATTTTATTGTAAAACACACACATTTTTATTATAAAACTCACATGTTTATTTTATTATAAACACACACAAAATATTTTATTATAAAACACACAAATTATTTTATTATAAAACACACACATATTTTTCGAATAAAGTAGAAAGATGTTATATCAAGAAAATTCCATAATTTGTTTAATAAATGCAATATATTTTTTTTAAAATCAACATTATTTGTTCTTGGTTGTTCATTTTAAATTTATTTGCTATACAAAATATCTTTTTCATTAAAAATAAAGCTATTAAATTAAAGCTATTTCAATATGCAAAATCATGTTTAAAACGATAATCATACAGATACGAATTAGTTTTAAAATAGGATTCTTTTCCGAATGAAGTAGAAATAATAAAAGCTATTATTACTAAGTTTGTCCGCCAGCCCACCCCTTCCCCCCAAAAAAATTATCGGGATCTTGAGAAAATGCCCTACATGCCCATGCAGAAATTTTACCCTGGAATGCTGTCACTGATTAAAGACAGAATTTTAAATTGCATGAACTAAATTTTTAAATACACTGTAAAAAAATCCCTGACGTCTCGGCCTACAGGCACAGGTAGATTTCGAAGACGCAGACCGTGAGGCGCCTGTTTGTCGGGAATTGCGGAAGAAATGACCTTTTTGCGATGATGCTGCAGTTGGAACCGCCTACTTCGAAACCAAACTTGTTTGCAAGCGGAGCCAGCAAGGATTTTTTTTTCTTTTTTTTTTGCTATAAGAGTTGGTCCTATAAAAAACATGTCAATATAAAAGTTTTAGATAATATTAAGAGAATTTATAATAAATTTAAACGGATTTGAAATTGACGAATTGGGACGGATTGGGAATTGACGAAGTTATGAATTTTTTTCTTCTAAAACCCCCCTTCCCCCCCACCT
Organism: Maratus michaelseni; assembly: GCA_963931845.1. Lineage (NCBI taxonomy): Eukaryota > Metazoa > Arthropoda > Arachnida > Araneae > Salticidae > Maratus > Maratus michaelseni. The sequence continues at coordinate 242,793,852 of OZ007589.1, forward strand.
TAAGGATATTTTTAATTATATCAAAAATCTGTCATACATAAGTTTTTTGGTCCTGTACCTAGAAGTAATAATAACTTTAAACGGATTCAATACGTATCATAATTAAGAAATTATGGGTTTTTTTCTGTTTTCACAAAAAGCCCCCCCATCCCCCCCTTGGTTCAATTTTGCCCATTAACGAACTTGACCGAGATTTTGTGCCCCTTGATTTTATGTGTCAGTTTCGAAAAGATGCGGGAGTTGGAACCGCCTACTTCGAAAAATAACTTGTTTGCAGGCGGTGCCGGCAGGGATTTTTTTTGTTTTTCATTTTTTTTTTGTTATAACGGTTGGTCCTATAAAAAACTTGTCAATATAAAAGTTTTAGATAATACTAAGATGATTAATAATAAATTTACGCGGATTTGATATCTTGTGAATTGACGAAGCTATGATTTTTTTTCTTCTGAACCCCCTCTTTTTCCCCCCCTTGGGGCCATTTTTAATTATATCAAAAATCTGTCATACATAAATTTTCGGCCCTATTCCTAGAAGTAATAATAACTTTAAACGGATTCGATACGTATAATAATAAAGAAATTATGAGGGTTTTTCTGTTTTCACATAAAGCCCCCCTCCCCCCCCCTTAGTTCGATTTTGCCCATTAACGAACTTGACCAAGATTTTATGACCCTTGATTTTATGTATCAGTTTGGAAGAGATTTATGCAGAATTTTTCCAGTTATCGTGATCAGAAAAAAGTGACATAGATAGATAGATAGATATATAAAGTTTTGAACTGGGGGTGGTTTTGGGTTCTGGGAGTCATGATCGGCGTAGATCTGCAAAAATTTTTCAAAATTTCTAACTTAGGTGAGAATGTAATAGGTATTCTTACGAAATCTACCTAAAAATATGTAAATATATTATTAATCAAGGAAAATATAATATAACCAAGAACAAAAATATGCAATAACGTCTTCCGAGTTATCTACGATTCCGAAAACAGTTCTTTATTATTAGAAAACTCAGAAAACAATATATTTTTGAGATTTACAGAATCATTTATAAAAACAAAGTTTCTTTTGCTGCCTTTAATTTTCAAAAACGTTTTCGAGTAGTTTTAAAGTATATTAGTAAATTTTCTCAAACCGGAATATCGGTTTTCAGGTTGCTTTTAATTCTCAAATAAACATTTTTGAAAGCGCAATTGAATTTATACATTCAAGAGTAACAAAATAACAGTAATTTTAATGTTAATGTTAATACTGTGTTAATTTATCATGTTTGTTTGTAAAACATGTTTGTTGAACACGGAAATGTTTGCTTGAGAATTGATAGCACCAGAAAATCCTATATTCCGTTGTGAGAAAACTGATTAATGCACCATAAAAAAAACTACTCGGAAACATATTCGAAAATTAATGGCAGCTAAAGAAACTTTGTTTTTATAAAGGATTCTTTAAATATCGAAAAAATATATTTTTCTGAGGTTTCTAAAGATAAAGCACGCTTTTCGGAATCGTCGGTAACTCGCAAGTAGTTATTGTATATTCGTTTGTGTTTATATTATACACTATATTTCCAATGATGATCGGTCACTTGCGATTTTAGACGTTTTGTTAAATATCTGGAAAGATACATGAGGAATTATCCTGAAACTTCAGGAGTGGAAACAAGATAATAAACGTCATATATTTCCGCGAAGATTTTTTCCCGAAACCCCATAAGGGGCCGTCAACAAATTGAAGAAAAACGAATATCTTTTGGATAACCCTGTAAAAACTAATATTGCAAAAGCATTCAAACTGTAGTTTATGATTAAGTGGCTTATTGTAATAATTTGGGTTCATTTGTATGAAGATAGCCTGCATACTCGAAGAGAAATTCAGGTTTTTATAAAAACAGTCCTAAATTTTACCAAGTTTTTTGCTTATAATTTGCAGAGTTTTTAATATAAAAACAAGTTTTTTTCAGAAAATATGACAAACAAAATTATACACAATATCTTGTAATCAGAATTAAAAAATAATATAAATTGTATGAAAAATGAGCAGGTTTACTAAATTTTGTTTCACTGCGCAAGCACGAATTCAATCAAAATATACTGTGCATAATATATTATCTAAATGTATAGACCAACTTCTATGAAAGTCTCAAAAATATAGCTTGAAAATTCTGATAGTAATCGTCGATAGAATAAGCTCGAATTTCGCTGTTCCCAAAAGGAAGCAAAAAGATGAGGGGTTGTATCCAAATGTACTAGCTTATCAAAGTTGACATAATAAGAATGAAGTGTCTCTCATTCTATATTTGATACAGCCCCTCATCTTTTTGCTTCCTTTTGCAAACAGCGAATTTCGAGCTCATTCTATCGACGATTACTATCAGAATTTTTAAGCTATGTTTTTGAGACTTTCATAAAAGTTGTTCTATACATTTAGATAATACATTATGTACAGTATATTTTGATTGAATTCGCGCATGCGCAGTGAAACAATATTTAGTAAATTTGTTCATTTTTCATACAATTTTTATTATTTTTTAATTCTGATTGCAGGGTATTGTGTATAACTTTGTTTGTCATATTTTCTGAAAAAAACTTGTTTTTATATTAAAAACTCTGCAAATTATAAGCAAAAAACTTGGTAGAATTTGGGACTGTTTTTATAAAAACCTGAATTTCTCTTCGAGTATACATGCTATCTTCATACAAATGAACCCAAATTATTACAATAATTCAATTAATCATAATCTACAGTTTGAATGCTTTTGCAATATTAGTTTTTACAGGGTTATCCAAAATATATTCGTTTTTCTTCAATTTGTTGACGGCCCCTTATGGGGTTTCGGGAAAAAATCCTCACGGAAATATATGACGTTTATCATGTTGTTTACACTCCTGAAGTTACAGGATAATTCCTCATGCATCTTTCCAGATATTTAACAAAATGTCTAAAATCGCAAGTGACCGGTCATCATTGGAAATATAGTGTATTTGCCTATAAATGAATAAACATCTGTCTTTTTTCATAGTATACGCATATAAATTTTTTTAACCGCCAGTTTCATTCTTTAATCTGAAACTTCTTTATGTTTTTTAAGTTTCTGTAAGTCAAGAAAATAAACTTTCGCGTTTTAAAACGCAAATTATAAAATCGAAACTTATATATATATGTAAAAAACATGTAAATCGAGTTTTAATGATGTACGAAATTTGAATAAAAAAATCGGAGTCTTAAAAAATACACTTACTTTTAACATTAAGCAATAATTTTCATGTTTTTGAAGCGTATATGTATACAAAACAAACTCAAGTAAAAAAATTCTTTTCAGAACAAATTTAGTGTTTAATGATGCGTCAATTTTTTGTACTGTATATTTAGGAAGACGTGGCGAAATTACATAATGATTAAATGCAATTTGTATTTTACTAAGCTTAATATAAACGGAGAAAAATATTTTTATGGCAAAAAAGAATATATATATATATATATATATATATATATTAAGCATAAAAGAAATAAATTAATTTGAAATTTGAAATTCAAATTTATGAATAAAGTCTGTAAAATTTAAACAGCCCCACTCTCGATATTCAATTTATGTAAAAACATCCAAAAAATACAGGTATCCTAAAGTTACCGGTGAATTTTTAGGAATTTTATTTAGAAAAATATATATATATGTTGCATTTACTGGAACAAAAATACTAGGTGATCTAATTCAAGTTTCCCAACTTTTATTTAAGAAAAAACACACAAAATATACCCTTATCGTATTTATTTTATTATTAATCAAATATTTGGTACTTTTCATTAATTATAAAAATGATGTCAGGTAAATGGTCGCCTCTAGATCTTCTGCAGCAGTTGATTCGTTCGAGGTATTTTTTGATCGGGGGTTATCTCTGCTATAATTTGGCGCAACATAGTGAAAAATTCTGACGAAACTGAAAGCATTGAAGACAGGGTAAGTCGTGTGCATCATCTTGGTACACTTTCATGTTCAGCCGAGAATATTGCTGCTGTGAATGATAGTGTGGCCCAAGATCCGGAATTATCGATTTGCCGCCGTTCTCAAAGTTTGGGTCTTTCTTCTTTGAGCCTTTGGCGTATTTTGGGCACCAAATCGAAGATATTGATGTGGAAGACAATTTGGTTTCAGCAAAATGATGCAACTTGCCACACATCACGAACAACGTTAGATGTTTTGCGTGAAATGTTCAGAAGTCGCATTATTTCACGTTGCGGTGACGTCAACTAGTCGCCAAGATCATGCCATTTAACGCCGTTGGATTTTTTTCTCTTTTTTTATGTTTTCTTAGGAATCACGTCTATGCCAACAAACCTGCAACATTCGAGCACTTAAAATCTAATACCCGCCAAATTATAGCAGAGATAACCCCCGACACTTACGAAAAAGTCATCTAAAATTACCTCGGACGAATCAACTGTTGCAGAAGATTCAGAGTTAGCCATTTGCCTGATATCATTTTTCATAATTAATTAAACATACCAAATATTCGATTAATAAAAAATAAATATGATAAGGTTACATTTTGTGCGTTTCTTCTTAACTAAAAGTTGGGAAACTTGAATTGGATCACCTCTTATATCAGTAATCATCAAACGCAAACACATTAAATAAATAAAAGTGAATGAAAAAAAATTCATTGAACACATTTTTACCTTTTATTTTTTATCAAAGAAGTTTGTGATTAAATACGAAGATTAAATACGGATAAGATTACTTTCAGGAAATAGTAGAGCTCAAAAATTTTAAAATGTATACCGGGCACTTGTCACGAACACTTCAGCATCTACAAAAATATTAGTTATTTTAGTTTCGGTTTTTATTAAGTGAATGCTAAAAAGAAAATAATTTAACATGGAAGTATATTTTGATAAAAAAAATGCGAACGCAACTCCTACGATATACAGGGTATCCTTTCTTATCGTTGTCCAATATGTATTTCCTAAACCTAGGCTTTAGATGCATACTTTCAATTGCAAAAATGTTTCAAGTGTTTTGTTCCTCATCATCTTAAAAGCAGTTTATGGGAAAATAATTATTTTAGTAAAAGTGACGAATTTCATATTTTTATACAGTTCCAGAATAAGTTATATTTAGAAAACAAATTCTCCATGGTCTGAGAAGTAAAGCAAACAAAATCCAGTTTTCTATGGTTGTAAACGTTGATACTTTCAGTTTTGATACTTTCAATTTTAAGTTTTCCTGCACTAAAACGCATCTTTGCGTTTATTTATGCATTTCCAATTATGTGATTATAATGTTAATTTAAACTGGCATCGATTTTTTGGCAGCAGTATTAGATAAAGTTATTTTAAATTTGGAATAACAAGTAATCTGTTTAAAACATAAAATCAATTTCAGATGATTGTTTGTTTTAAAATTCGTATTTCGAGCGGTTTCGCAAAACAGAATAATAACTCTTTATTTTATTCACATTCACATTATACCACTTAGTTGTCCGCATGGAATATGTTTGACGCATTGTATACGATCTTATATCATTATTATTATAATTGTTTTACGTGTCTATGAAAAAAAAAGTCAAATAAAATACTGTATGCAATACGATGATTAATTTTAAAAGTTAAAGTGCTAAAACAACATATTTAAATTTTATTGCGGTTGGCAAAAAAGACACTGGAAAAAAAAAATTGGACTGGAAAGAAAAAAAAATACTAGTAAGACTCCATTCGTCTTTCCAAACATGTGTCTAGTAAGTAAAGAAAAGAAAAATCCTGCGTCAAGCATAAATAATGAAACGCTTTCCAACGCATCCAGAATATTGTAAGAAAACTTCACCGTTAAACAAGGTGAATATAATAATTTATACGTAAATAATATGGTAAATAATTATGTTAAAATTGTAAATAAACAGTTTAGAAAACGCATAACATTTTTTAAAACCCAATTTCAGCAATTAACGTCCTATTTGAAGAATATTCGAATTATTTTGTGCTGCTCTGTATATTATCTGCAGATTTTTTATATTATACAGTATGCCAAAATTTAGCTCTATTAGAAAATGCATAACACAGTTGAAAATTCTTCTTGAGAAATTTACACCGATAGACGGAAATTCACTCGAAATCGTTTGTACATCTCTGTATATATATTATAAACATTTATACACACCACATAATAAGCAAAATTTATTCCAGGTAAAAAAAGCATAACACAACTAAAAACGCCCTTCCAGTAACTTAGATGGCAATATCCAGTTCTTTGAACAGCCTTGTATATTAATTTATTTATATTCTACAAACTACTCGTAGTATACTAAATATAGTTCAGCAGGAAAATGCAAAATATAATTATAAACTCTCTTAAGCAATTCACACGCATAGACAGTAATATTTCCGAATTCTTTTGTGTAGCCCTCTATGATCTGTACACTGTAAAAAAAAAAATACAGTAAAATTACGGGCAGAGGCCGGCAGCAGAGATTCCAGTCATACCCCGTAAAAAAACAATCCATGTCCATCATTTTGTGCAGCCTGTAATTTTACGGGGCAAAGTAATACAGCATTATAATGCACAGGATATAATGCACTTTAAAACACAATAACACTTTACTTACTGCTCCGTAGCACGTAGCACGTTAGATAATCATCACAGAATCGCTTTTTTGGCGGGTTAAAATTTTCGAAACACGAGTAAAATGAAGGGTTACACCCTAGTGGAGGACAATGTATGGGGTCGTACCGTATTTTTGCTAACATATGGGCTAGAACTGTAAGAATATGTGGATTGCTCTTAATTTTCTAAGTATCTAAGGGATAAAGCCGCTTATTTAGTGGATCAGACCGTTTTTCATCAAATAAAGCAGTTGCCCGTTAAAATTGAAGAGCAAACGCTCATAAATTTACAGTTTTTTCTGAGAGTGTAGAATTTATATACAACACGTAATATGTAAAAAATATTCAAAGTTAAAAACATGTGAAACAACTTAAAACGCACTTCCAGCAAACAACGTTCATGAACGTAAACATGAACGTGCCGTTTTTGTCTGCAATATTAGATAAAATTATTTTAAATTCGGAATAACAAATAATTTGTTTAAAACATAAAACCAATTTCAGGTGATCGTATGTTTTAAAATTCGTATTTTAGGGATTCGCAAAACAGAATGATCGGTTATATAATACTCTAACCGATTTCTTTTGTGCAACACTGTAAATCAGTGGTGTCAAACTGTGGCCCGCCGGATACCACTAAATTTTAAAAGAAATAGCCGACTTCTTCAATCGAAGAAATTTGATGATTAGACAAGGCAATGATTACTATAAAATTTTAGTGGTATCCGGCGGGACACAGTTTGACACCCCTTCTGTAAATGAATGATAAATGCTTAAAACAAGGCTTTAACAAATATAAAATAAGTGTGTGTAAAAAATAGCATCACAAACACATCTAAAATAATCATTACATAGGGGGAAATAATTTGAAGACCAAATGTAATTTTAATTTTTACAAATGTAATTAACAAAGTATTCTGAATGAAAGTGTTTTTCTTCAACTCCTTCAATACACAAGTGAGCTCTTTTCATTAGTGTGTTTATTCTGGGACTATTTTGGAATTCTTCGCCACTACACTGCAAGAAAAAAAAAATATTGCTGATTTTACGGTATAATACTGGCATTCCAGCTGCCAGTATTATACCGTAAAATTAAGAGTAATAAACAGTAAAATAAGCAGTAATACACTACCGCTCATGCGCGGTAGCGTATTACTGCTTATTTTACTGTTTATTACAGTTAATTTTACGGTATAATACTGGCAGCGGTGGAGTATTACTGCTTATTTTACTGTTTATTACTGTTAATTTTACGGTATAATACTGGCAGTTGGGGTGCTAGTATTATACAGTTAAATCAGCAATTTTTTTTGCAGTGTATTATTGTTCCGAGCATTGATATATTTATTTTAAATCGGTCAGTTGCATAAGTATTACTGTCCATACTTCATCTTTCTTGCAATATCTCACAGATTTACAGTTATAATTTGATATATGGTCCCCATTCACAACTGCCAATTTTCAATTAAACATAATTCATTAAATTTTGAAAATGCATTTTTTTTTCGTGATGATGTTGTTGCTGATAAATGAATTTCTTTAAAATCCACCAATGTAATCTTCGGAACAGCATAGAAAATAATTTAAAAGGTGTTTTATTTTCTATATTAATGGCGGGACTATTTCATTAATGTAATCTTATTTCCTACGATATTTTGGATACATTTGCAATATACATTGCCCAGTTATCTGTAACAGATAAAAAGTAAAATGTCTTTCAACTTCTTTAGGACACCCTGTATAGTACACCTTTTAGGTAGCTTTCAATACAAAAAAGTATAAAGCTATCTATTGCAGCCGTTCGGAGGAAAGCAGTTCCGGAAAATTTCGATATATTTTCACCGATCATGACCCCCAGACCCCAAAACCACCCTCCGTTCAAATGTTGATTTATATATATAGATATATCCATATATATATATATATATATATATATATATATATATATATATATATATCTGACCTATGTCATACGATAACGCTCGTATTTATAAATCAATTTTGATGAAACTAATTGTGTGTATTAAACTGACCAATGTCTCAACCGAGTTCGTTGGCCAGCTTGGTCCGCCATTTTGTTTCAAGATGGCGGCCATTTAAAAATTTAAAACTAAAATAAATACACAAAAATATTAAAAATTCAAAAATTCAAATTTATTTTTTAATTACGTTTTAGGCCTTGATACAAGGATTCCAGAGCATTTTTTGGTTTACCTCTATCTTAAAAAATGGCTGAGATAGAGCAGTTTGAAATTCTAGGGTGGCTGACATTTTGAAACAAAACAGCACATTAACGCGATTACTCGCAAATTATTTTCTTGCATTGTTGTAATAATTTTCCCAATCATACGCATAAAACTATATATTCATACCCGTTAGCGCCAAAATTGGCGACATTTAGCGAAATATCGCGAAATTTGGCGACCAAAATAAGTCTTCATAAATGAAGCCAATTTGGCTATTGCTCAATAATTTGACGAATTTCTTATTCAAATTCAGTATTAACGAATCTTTTGTAAACGTTTCTTAGCATTTTAACTTGCTGTTTTCGTGTAACATTAGCTAAAATTTTAAAACGAAGATATAGGAAAGCTACCTTTTCCTCCCGGTACAGGCCGGAAGGACTTTTTTTCTTTCTTTTTTTTTATAATGTCACATGTTAACCCATTAGTATTGTAAAATGTCTATTAAAAGTAAAGAAAAATGACATTTTGAAATCATTTGTTCTTTAGAAAAAGTAAAGGATTTAGATGATGTTTCTATTTTATCTGGATGATATTTCCGTTTTATTTTTAAAGAAATAGTTTTTCAGAAATGTCAGTTTTACTTAATAATAGGAAGAAAACGGAAACTTCAAGGCCTTTTTTAAGTTTCCAATTTTATTTTCAAATTAAAAGAACCCACGCATGCTAAATTTGCTGTACAACTGCAGTTAAAAAGTATCAAGAGCGAAAAGTATATTTTAAGCAATGAAAAAAAAAATTAATACGTTCACAAAATTCAGAGTAAAATTAAATCCTAAAAAGTGAATATACTTTTTCTTTTTTCAAAAAATCTTAAACTTTTCGTATTTCATTCTGTTAAAAGAAACTCTTCATTTCCGCAAAGCTCCAATTCAAACTCATTAAAAAGAAAACTTCCTTTTGAAGAAAGAAGACATCTTTTCCTTTTGAGATTATTTAAGCAGTGAATAGCAGATTTAATTTTTGAGATTTCTAGTTTATTAAAGAACAGAAATGCGATTTTCTTTGATAGTTAATGGGAAAATCAGAAGGAAATATAGTTATTGAGAATAAACGGAGATATGTTACAAACGGAATCCGATATAACTATTTGCAAAATCAGCAAATAATAAATCTGCTGATTATTTGCATTCGCAGAATGTTGAATAGTATTAGAAAATACACTGCAAAATAAACAGTTTTCTAATAGGAGATATAAGAGTACCAGATATATAAAATTACTAAGCGTTACAAAATGTACTTGTTTATTTGTGTAAATTCTAAAAGACACATTTAGAAATTGTGATTTAAATTTTGTTTATCTATTTGTTCCATGTATTTAACAATTTTGAAAAATAAACAATCTATTTGTTGTTATGTATAAAAGAATCTTTCATAAATTATTATCAGATAAAATAGAAAATAGGGGTAATAATAATAATAATAAAAAGATTAGTGCATATTTCATATACAGGGTGTCCACTCTCAACTGTGTCAATGGCTAATTCCAAAAAAGTTAGTCATAGCCATATAGTTCCAATTGCAAAAATGTTTTAAATGAGGTGTGTCCACTCTCAACTGTGTCAATGGCTAATTCCAAAAAAGTTAGTCATAGCCATATAGTTCCAATTGCAAAAATGTTTTAAATGAGGTAAAGAAGTATTTTAAAAGCGATTTGGGTCAATAAGAATATTTCTTTAAAAGTTACGAAATTTAATTTTTTATACGGTTCCCCGGTCCTATAATTGATATATAGTAAAAAAAAAAAAATCCTATTACGCTAACAAGTACGACAAAAAAGTCCTATTCATCTAATACTAAAATTGACCAAGTTATGAAACTTTGAATTGCATGACTTGTACCAATTTTCTGCATTTGACCACAGATGAGTTGGGTCATGCTTCGAGAGATCGTACACAAAGTGCTTAAAGTATTAGTATAATTTATTCACGTTTATGTCACTTTAACTGAAAGTAGTCAGATCGTACAAGTATTACGATAGTGTTAAATTTTATTAATTATGCCTCCCTCTTGCAGGCCCCTGTGCACCTAATATGAGGGTGATTCAGAATTCATGTGTGAAACTTTAATAAGCTTGAAGATATTACATATTTTTTCTATAGGAAACAGGAATCGAGGGCCGGAATACACTTGTTCAAACAATATATTATTATGTCATTCCAAACAGAAACCGGATTATTGTTATACCTTTAACAATAATGAAGATATATTAGCAAAATTTGAAAAAAATTACGTCTAGTGTATGAGAAGTGTGGCAGCCTAGGAGGTGCATTATAATTCGGTCAATGAGTTATTATGTAGTGTTGCCTATATTCGGAATACTGGAACTCCTAGCTCAGTGTTGGTTGGACGCGAATAACGGCTATTTCCATAACTTCCCGTGATATTACATTTATCAGAAATCAAGATTAATCTGCTAAAAATTTTGCTAAAATATTTTCACTATTAGTTTACAAAACGATGATTGCACATGAGATTTTCTGGAGAAATATTTACTTTCCGTAATAAGAAATTATTTAAACTGCGATAATCATATCATTCCACTCAATAATTTTATGCAGTGTCAGATACAATCAAATAAGTTATATATTATGTATATTTCCCTATTTTTTGCTATTTTTTTAATAGAAATAATTTCAATTAAATTTATTCATCTTGTTTTTAACAAATATGTGTTAAAAATCTCTAAGCTTAAAATATATTAAGCATTGTTAAAACAATTAATAAATCACTTTACTTTATGAATAGTAATATGACTATTAAAATGATTCGCGATAACCTTTATTCAAAGAGATAAAAAAATGAAAAACAATGAAAGAAAGAAAGAAAGAAAAATCTATATTAAGAAACCATTAAGAAACTAAGATCTGACTGCATCATAATACTGCCTATTGTTCCAGCATACGTCCTTCTACAACTCTAATAGAATAAATCGAAGCTAAATTCCGGAGAGAACCTCATCTCCAAGACTCTAAAAAAGCTCTGAAAAACTATTTTGTTCTTCAAAATATAATTTTTCCATACTTAAACACCAATTCAGAGGCTCTGAAGTCCTTCCCCCTCTCAGGTAATAGGCGCTTTGCTGTGCGTCGTGCTATTCCTGCATGTAGGGCTTGCCTTTCACCTGAATAGAATGGTGGACATGTTGCGTCATGTATAGAGATGACTCATCATCCCCAAAGATGTCTTTCCCTGGTGGTTGTAAATTAGGGCGTCATAACAGTGACATTTCAATTATATTTATAAAACACACTATAGTCTGTTTGACGGTAATTGAAAAAACAATGTTTTTTCCTATACATGGGAACCGTATAGGAAACTAATAAAAAAAATTACACATATTCATAAAATTAATCGAATAATATAAAAATTAATATACGTGTAGAATCAAATGTCCCTTACAAATGTATGTAAAAATCATGTAAATACCTACATATTTGCCTGAACTGTGATTCATTGAACAGTAAATTACGCTGAAATTTCGTTCTCACTGAAAGATAATGTAGGAAAATTAGAGAAGCCTGATTCTTCGTGTCTCGGGGCGCCGATATGAGTATGGCTGGTATATGCGAACATGCTTCATAACATCTGGCATGAAATGGTCTGACTGATTGATTGGTTTATTTCAGAGATATTTTGTGTGACAAAAATAGTTATTTAGAACATTTTAAAAGAAAATAAACAAAACTTTGAGCTTCTTTTTGTAATGAGATTTACGTTTTTCTTCGGATCATTGTTTACAACGGCGTTATTGTAATTTATAATAATTTTGAATGAAAAAGTACATGTATGTACTTTATTTTCTCAGAAATCTCTAATTCCCACAAGCTATTTTGTCATGAAATTAAATATTTTCTTTTATTTTTTTTTATCTGTGTATTTTTGTAAAACCGAAACACTCTTCCTTTTAAAAATATTTCTTGGATATGTGCTCTTAGAAAATAAAACTTTTATTGTTACATAATTTTCCTCTGTAACATATTATATTACAATACTTTAGTTTCAAATAAGTAAGAAGCTTTTAAAAATATTCTTTTGTTGCATTATTTAAAATAGGATATCGTATCACAACTGTTGTTCCACGAGTAACAAAAGCACATTTTAGAATTTTTCCGTTTTTCTCTATCATCCTTAAGCGTTTATATTCAGAAAGTCTCATGCATTTTAATAGGATATTTCAACATTATAAACTCTTTTGCTTTTAAAATGTCGTCTTATATATATATTTGCGCCGCATATTTTGGCGTTCCACCCCACAGCTTCTTTACTCAGCATCTTCAATTGTTGTTTGCTATTCGCATTCCAGACGAAAAGAGAGTGAAAGTCATGTTTATTTTTTATAACATTCGTATAGGTTGTTAAAGCTGTTTATAAATTTATATTACTTCTCTAAATTGAAACTTTATTTTACATTGTAAAAGACGTTTGCGTTTAAAACCGTGGTTCCCCGCAATGGGTAAGGGGGTGCAAGGAAGGGTTCCTTCCAACATTTTCAAATTTAACTAACTAAATTTACTTTTATATCATGATTTTAAAAAAACCATTAAAATTTATTATTCTCAAATGATTTAAAATAATTAAACAATAAGAAGAAAAGGAACTAAAAACTTTTAAATAATCATATAATAAAATCACTAATTATCATTAAAGTACAGATGTAAATGCTTAAAGTGATAAAAAGAACACTAAAAGGCTTATGAAAACCTTTTAATATGATGCCCGACATGTTTCAAACGCACAAACAGCGCCACTATCAAGATCTATACAATAAACAAACTTTACTCGCAAATAAAAAAAATAATAAACTTGAATGATCTCGTGTTTTATAATTTTCAAGTGTATTTTCAAAATTTTTTGCGAGAAAAGCTTGTTTATCATGTAGATCTTGATAATGGTGCCGTTTGTGCTTTCGAAACATGTCGAGCATTATATTAAAAGATTTTTATAAGCCTTTTTGTGTTCTGTTCCTATCACTTATGGCATATACATCTGTATTTTAATGATAATTAGTGATTTTAATATGTGTTTATGGAAAAGTTTTTAGTTCCTTTTCCGCTTACAGTGTAATTATTTTAAATCATTTGAGAATAATAATTTTTATGGGAATTTAATGAGACGGCGGGCTGTTGATTCACCTTGTGGCGTTGCTCAGTTTTCTCCGTGTATCACTCTGTTCGTCTGTCTGTCTGTGTATTACAAAAATTTTGTGGGCGTTTTATCTTAAGAACTAATACACAGAATTTAATCAAACTCCAGATTCAGTTAGACCTTAACATACATTGGTGCTGATTAGGTTTGGGTGTATATTACCTAACAGAAGGTGCTGCAATGCTGTGTTTTCTCTATTTCTTCAATAGCTGTATCTCACGAACTAATGTACGAAATTTCATGAAACTTCATATTCTGTTAAAGTTTAACATAAATAGATGCTGATTAGTTTTGGGTGTTTACCGCCCAATAGGTAGTGTGGCTATGCTGTGTTTTTTATGATTTCCGTGATAGTTATATCTCAAGGACTAATGCACGGAATTTCATAATCTGTTAGACCTTGATATAAATACTAGATGCTAATTCAATTTTGACTTTCATCTCTCAATAGGAAGCGCTACTATCTTATGCTTATGGAAAGTTTCCTAATCGGCTCTACAACCAATTGATTGATTCAAGTTAACGACCGTAATTAGTAATTTTGTTAACTCCATTCTTGTAACTGTGATACACTTTTAACCACATTGCTGCCAGAATCGTTAATTTTTCGTTCATTTCTTCAACAATGTAAGAAGAAACTGTGAAGCAAACGATTTTTTCAAGAATAAACTAATTTTGATCCGACTAGAGGATACTTTAGTTATTTATTTTAAACGATGAAAGGAGAAACTGTAAAAACAGACGATTTGTGAACAGACGATTCTTGTACAATTTAAATCATTTAATTGATTTGATTTATACAAAAAAGTCAGTTTTATGAAGACCCCACATTTTCTCAAATTGTTTAAAATAATTTAAAACTAAAAAAAAAAAAAAAAAAAAAAAAAAAAAAAAAGGTGTAAGAATTTTTGTTGAATGCCTCGTGCAAAACAATTTTTTATTTCTGTTTTTATTTTTGTTTATCTATTAGAAAATTATATTAAATGGGGAGTTTAGGGGCTCCACCTACTGATAAAAAAATAATAAGTTGTTTCAATTAATAAATGAAATAGTTATGAAATATATACACATTGCTAAACTGATGTAAACAGATATAATATAGTGTGGTATATTATAACTATTGCAATGAGTTGCACGGGGTAAACGATCAGATAAAAATGCAATTAAGTGTATAAATTTTTGTCAAGCACGAGTAGTGATCCCATGGAAGGTTCAAAACAAAATACTACAGCAATACTAAGAGAGAGAACGGTGAGAGAAGTTTAATACTCTGTAAGATTGCAGAATAAACCAGAAACTTCTGGTAAATTAAAATTGTTTCTTTTTATTATTTTAAAGCATCTGAAAAATAACTCAAACTAGATAATTCAAAGCTACAAAACAACTTCATTAAAGAATTATTTATTAATATGAAAAGACGCCATTATTAATATGAAAGAATGAATTACCTTTTCATGACACACTTACATAAAACTCAATTAAATATTAATTTGGCCTCCTTCATGTGCAAAGATCTACTATCGTGTAATCTGGCCGTGAATGTGTATTTTGCTACTACTTGTTTTCACTTGAAGAATGATTGGTGTAATTTCCACTTTTAAAAAAGTTTGAAGTTGGATTAACTCACTTTAAATTAATTAAAAAAATTATGATGATATAAAAAAACAATGATATAAAAAATATTTTCAAATTATTATATACTTTTTATTATATATAAACATATATAACATTTTCTTAATCATTATTTGAAAGCTAATCCAATAATAACTTTTTAAGTTATACATTGATGATAAGAAAATTAATAATATATTTTACTCAACTCTTTTTCAAAGCTTTATTCACAAAAATACTATCAGTGTTCAAATAAACAAGCCACATACCTTACGTAACTTTTAATAATTATAACGTCTAATAAAAGGAAGAAGAAGAAATTAACATACGTGGTAAAATATTATTTCGCTTTTTTCTAACTGCTGCCATTAAAAATCAATCAATAAAGAAATAAAAATCTTTGCGCATCGAGTTATTACCTATAAGTGCTTTTAGATGATTTCTGATAATCAAAACATCTTCAGAAATGTCCAAATTTATCTATCTTATTAATTTCACTTTGGGAGCATTCTTTCAAAAGTATAATAAAGTGCGCAACTCCTTCGCAACAAAAAAAGAAAACTCTTATTAAATAAATATTCTGATGTAATATATGATATGACGACTGGTGTCATGATACGAAATTACAGAGTATATTAAAAGGTTTCATCAAGCAAAAGTAATACGAACATTAGCGTACGCTAATGACAGACTGAGGAAAGTCAATTATGTGCCAGCGCTATTGCCAAGTGGCTATAATTAATGTTCATATTCTTTAACTTATTTTGTTTCCAGCATGGTAATTTGGCTCATATTTTTATTCGCGGGGGTAAAAAGTATGGAGATCGCGTTGCGTGTAATTATTTAATTAAATGCTAATTTCAATCAATTACATGGAAATGCATTTTTGACA
Organism: Maratus michaelseni; assembly: GCA_963931845.1. NCBI lineage: Eukaryota > Metazoa > Arthropoda > Arachnida > Araneae > Salticidae > Maratus > Maratus michaelseni. The sequence continues at coordinate 242,810,336 of OZ007589.1, forward strand.
GGCAGGTAATGTTGCGTACATTTTGTGAAAAAGTAATAAGAGCCTCGAGCCATATTAGCATTTCGGCTTTTTTTGCGGAATCCTTATGTTCGGAAATCATTTTTATATTTAGGTAGAGCTTTCGTAAATGCACTATAAATTAAAATGACAGTTGACGATTTACATAATAGATGCCTTTTCGTTTTACAGAAAAGTAAAATAAAATATTTGGAGTTATTTTATGCTTTTATCGATAATTATGTAAGGTAAATGAATCACGGTAATTTTAGAGAATTTTTAAATTAAATAGACAATGGTATTCTTAAAATTAATAGGGGTCGGGGCAAGAGAGTAGCAAGCCACAGTTTTGAACTTCTGAGATATTTCAATTTGAAAATTTGATCAAATACTCAAATCAAGATATATAACCTAAAGTTTTTTCGCCAATGTCCTAGTAACATTTGAGATATTCTGAGTAACAATATAGCATTACTTTAATGATATTACTATTGCATTTTTTGTAAATTAGCTATCTTCATAGGGGGATTACATCTGGGGCAAAAATGAAACCTGTCACATATGCTGCCACTAAATTACTTTAGAAAAAAAATAATATGTTAGATATTATTATTTACAATATTAAACAACAGATTACAGTGTTAGATTTATTTCACCGAAAATGTGGCTTGGCACTTACTTGCCCCGACCCCCTAATTTAATAAATATAAAAATAAAAACAACATATTAATATCTTATAAAAAATCAATTAATGCAATAGATGTTTTGAGCTCTATACGAGTCCCTCATCAGTACAAATGTCAATCGAGATTGATATTTGTACTGATAAGGGACTCGTATGGACCTTGAAACGTCTACTGTATTAATTGATTTTATTGTGATATTAGTGTTTTGTATTCATATTTATAGGGAAGAGTTCCGTATCCTGTGCCGCGCGACGCGGATGGCCAAAAACTCCAAAATGGCGCCAAAAGGACGTTTTAATATTTTACCAAATTTTTCAAGATGGCAGTAAAACATGGTTTTTAAATACCTATAAACATACGTTTATTAAACCATGTTTTTGCGCCATCTTAAAAAGGTGGTAAGATGCTAAAACCACATTTTATCACCACTTTGTATATTTTAACAAGTAATGAAAAATACGTAAATAAACATATTTAACAAACCTAAGAGTTCTTTTTGGAATTAATAGTTGATATTGTCAGAGGGCAACGCCCCCTGAACCTCTATTTCCTAAATAATTGCAAACAATTAATAAATGGAAAAAAAAAACTTACCGAAAATAACTTTTGGGACTCTCAGGAAAGATACATACACTTAAAATAGTAAAATAGAAAAGAAGTCCGCATAAAAATGCAAAAAATTACACAATTTATATTAATATTTATTGCTATTTAATATTTCCAAAAATACAGATAAAAAGGTAAAAATCTCGTTCACAACTGCCATTACAATTAAATATATACATATATGCAAAATAGAAAAATATCTATAAAAAATACACAAAAACTATATTTACACAATATTAAATCTACAGAATAATATCGTTTAAAAGAGTAAGGGTAAATTATGAATTTTTGAGAAAAAAATAGGCTAACAACCACATTGAAACATTTATCGCCAAAAAACTCGGTAAATTTTCCGGCACAGGTATGGAACTTTTCCCGTTTTATATTTAATAAATGTCTGATTTTAAATGTCCTATTAACATAATGAACAGAGGAAAGTATATTCAACGAGGTAAATTATATCCAATGGTTAGATTATCATAGTTGAGATTTTTTCTAACTAAGTGAAAACATGCCGGTACCAGTTCGCAGCCTTGTCCAACAAATAAGAGTGAGATATGCCAATCAGGATATAAAGGGAGAGCGTTGGTACGGCAAACCAAAGTACCCAGGTTCGTGTCCTGGTACCGGCATGTTTTCACTCTATTGGAAAAAATCTTAACTATGATACTCCAACCATTGGATATGTCCTATTAACTTTTAAATTTTTGACTCAAATGTAACATGCTTAAATTATTTAGAATTGATATTTTATTTTACATGGATCATTCCAGTATTCTTTTTACCTATTCCTGTGCCTAAAAAAAATAATAATTCTTTTTTAAATCTATTAATTGAAGTCGTTATTTATCTAGAGAATAACTAAATCATTAATCTATGCTTTAAGCAGTGCAAAAGTTTGAAATAATTTTGTATATGTTATTTTTTCATGGCTACGTAATAAACAAAGATAAACTTTTTGAGGACGATAACATAAGATACAAATAGAGATTTTAATGAAACGAAAAACGACTTTAGAAACAAAAAAGTGTACTGTTGGTTAGAGTATGTAAAACTTTATTTATTAACTCTACAGTATCCAATCCAGGTTTCTTCGGTTACAGAACATACTGCCGAACTACTATAGAACATACTGGCAACTACATTACTGCATTTCTGTGGATAAACGAGGGAAAAGGGAAAACGATAGGGATTATTAGATTTCTTTTTTTGTCGTCATTTTCAAAGGGGAAGTTAAAAATTGAAATTATCTGTCATTCGAATAGATAGTGAAAACAATATTGTGATTGAATTATGTTTTTCAAGAAAATATGAAGAAATAAAACTTATTTTCACATATTTGACCTTCAGGAATCAGTTTATTTTAGAGAACCAAAAATCGTCTGTCGTCTTGAACATTGGCATAAATTCCATTGATGTAAATAATAATAATAATAATAATTCTATTGTAGCTTTTTCAGTTTCACCTTCATCCAAAGAGTTTAAACTAAAACACATTTGATCTCCTTGCATTTAAGTAAAGATACTATTGTCCTCTATTAGGAAATTAATTTAAAGAAGAAATCCAGCTCTTCAAAAAATTATTTCTTATAGATCGCGATTAAACTTTTTACTAAGGCGCTTAAAACCAAAATGGTTTGCAAGAAAAACAAAATTTTCTAAGCATTTATTTTAATTCATAAACTGGAAATATTTAGAAAAAATTCGTCCAAATGACGTCATTTATATAAAAGCTTTTGTAGATAAAAAAGGGATAAAAGAAATTAATAGGGATTATTATTTATTGATGTAATTTGTTCAATCCAGTTGATAAGAATGTTTACGGGTTGTTTGTTTGGAGTTTGCATTGGAAATAATGCTGTATTTCACTGGGGGAAAAAACTTTTAAAATAAAATATTTGAAAAACTGTTTCATACGAACCCCTTCTTAAATAATAAAGAAGCTTATTTTACTGATATTGTTATAGTAATTATTTTCCGTCAAGTTTTGACGGGTTCCATCTAGTTATATTTATAAAATTATTATAAAATACATTTTGCGTCAATGTAACACATTTTCAATATTAGATTTATAAAAATTAATTTAAAACAAAACAGGAGGAATGTTGTGAAGTATTATAACAGCCTAAAGAAGGCAACGTGCGAACGTATGTACACACTTGCATAAGAATCACAGATACAAGGTGTCCCAAAAATATTGACTTTGGCTTTTATTCCTTAAATATAGATTACAGACATATATTATAAATTACAAAGTTAAATAAAACAGGTACAGAATTTTATGAAATCGATTAAAAGTTTCAATGGATTAAATTTGAAGAAATACAAAATTTAAATTTTTATACGGCCACCGTACAAAAATTTTTCCAATTAGTAAAATGTGCTCATACACTAATAAGATCATGTACGAATTTTCAGCATTTTATCATAAAAAGTCGCAGAGATATGTTTTAACAAATTTGGTGAGAGGTTAATTATAAATTAAAATATGAATTTTGACAGCTAGAGTGCAAAATCTTGCATGATAAATTACAAAATAAAATTTGGAAATGGCACAGTCAATGAACATTGAAATAGCTTAGAAATGTTTGCATATGCAAATATCTACCTCTGATCGGTGCGTCACATAATAGAAACAGACGCGTCATTACATGAGAAAGTTGTTTGTGCTCTGCCACTGGTCAATAGCATCGCTTTTGTAAGCGTAATGCTCGCAGCCGGTTAGTCTAAGCGAATCTTAAGTATTTCACTTTTCTGCTACATTTTTAGTGTGTAATTAGTCTGTAGAGATAGTATGTCACAATACAGGAACGAAGAACTTTTTGAAATGCTAATGCTGTACAGTTTATGCAATCGCAATGCTAACGAAACTGGACGTGAATTTCAGCGTACATTTTCCAATTATCGACATCCTTCTGAGAGATTTATTTCCCGATTAGTGCAAAGAATGCGTGAAAGAGGAAGCGTGTACCCTGTAGGTGGACTAGATAGGCCTAGACGTCCCTCAACTGATGAAGAAATTGACATTTTTGCTTACTTTTGCAGTCATCCACATAGTAATGTTCGTAACGCTGCTTCAGAAATGAACATACCACGTACAGTGCGGAGAACACTGCGACGAAATAAATGGCATTCGTTTAGCATTCATGGTGTCCAAGGATAAAAGCCAAGAGATTATCAACATCGTCCAGATTTTTGTAATTAAGAAGATGCAAACCCCTCTTTCTTGAAAAACATAATTTGGACTGACGAATGCTTTTTTAAACAAGATAGATGCATAAATCGTCAAAATGAGCATTTCTGGTCTGACACATATCCATTCGTGGTACGTGATGTTCATCATCAGAAGCAATTTTCTGTGAATATATTGTGTGGTATTTTTGGACCCATACTGTATGATGGTATGCTGACGGGAGACGGATATGTTAATGCGATTCTGAATTTATGATTTTATGGATGAACTGCCCCTAACAGTACTTCTACATGTTTGGTTTCAACAGGACGACTCTCCAGCTCACAAAACAACAGTTGTGAAACAGTGGTTAAATAACGAGTTTCCAGACAAGTAGATTGGATTGCATGGGCCAGTCGAATGTAGATCGTTTGAAATAACGCCTATGGATTTTTATTTGTGGGGCCGTTTACGCACAGTTGATTATTTGTCACCTCCTTTAAATAAAGCAGAATTTCAACAACGCATTCAGGATGTCGTGACATCACCAAACAAGAACTTGATCGAATGCACAGAAGTGTTATCAGACGAATGCAACTCTGTATTAGCATGGATGGAAAACATTTTGAACAAGTTTTGTAATATTTGCGTAGTTATTTTTTCAACACAGTTTAGATACTTTTGTACCAATAAATAGCACAATTATTATTTATTTATGAAATTTTTGTTTTCTTTCGTAATTTGTGTACGACCCTTAAAACACGATCATCCGACACTTTTTCCTCTTTGCAATCGCATGTCCAGGCATCGAAAAGTGGTTTAAGTCAGCATTTATGTATTTTCATTTCTCTGCGATTTTTTATGATAAAATGCTGAACATTTGTACATGACCTTATTAGTGTATGGGCACATTTTACTTATTGGGAAATTATTTGTACTGGGGCCGTATTTAAATTTAAATTTTGTATTTCTTCAAATTTAATCCCCTGAAACATTTAACCGATTTCATAAAATTCTGTACCTTTTTTACGTAACTTTGTAATTTAAAATATATTTCTATGATGATCAATATTTAAGGAATAAAAGAAGAGGTCAATGTTTTTGCGACATCCTGTATCTAGAAATTTAACTTTGACTTCGATTCAATGCCATGCTGAACTAGACTTCGAGGGTAATACCAAACTTCTATTTTTATGAAAATAACGATAAACAAGCAAGCAATTGAAGCAATAAACTATAGGAGCTGAATGTCTGTACTCAAGATTTTTTTTTTCATTTTTAAAATGTTAATTAAAAATCGAAAGCAGATAACAAAATGTTAATGAATGAGAAAATAAATTATTTAAAAAATAAATTATGTATTTACGACAGAAGAAATCTCTTATCATATTAATATTTCAGAATTATACCTCAGTGGCATTCAAAATATCCAGCTCACCTTCTTAGGGAGGCGTCAGATGATGCCAGGGGAGCAGCGAAAACTTTTCAGATTGTTTTTAACAAAGTTAATGTCTGAACAAAAAGCGATCTTTGATCTTCGTTGGCATCCTTAATCTCTACGCTCTCACATTGCCTGCCAAAACAAATAAAATAAAAATAAATAAAAGTTAAACATTGATAATTATTCCTATTTCAATTAGAATGTGTTTGATATTTTCAATTTTCCATATCATTAATCTTGCTATTTCTAAATAATTTTATCTCGAATTTTTATCCCTTCTTATAGTTGAGATACTGCGGTGAGGTATAATAGCTTTTGTCACATATGATATCTATAGTGCAATAGAAAATAAACACACGAATCATAATGTATGTTTATCTTTAACGATTTTATATGAAATCAATTTAATGTCGACAGCGAAGGCACGCGCAGATTTAGTAGCTTATGTGTAACAAAACAGCAAAAAGTTTGAAAACCTAAACCTCTAGTAGTTCAAAAGTAGTGTATGAATAAGAAAACGACGAACTGACAATTTATAAGAGATAATTATAATTAAACCTACAACAGTACAGTACAGGGTAATAATAATTAAGTCCTACTTTCAAAATGCTGTAAAAAACTAAGCACTGGTCAGAATGACTTCAAATTTGAACTGAAAATACTGGAAGAAAGGGGAAACAGTATGGTGACAGAAAAAAAGTTCCAAAGTGCATCAATAGATGACGCTGTAAGCGGTATACTATGCAAACTAAAAGACACTCATGCGCAATTAAAAACCGAATCATTATGTGCTTTTTATGTGGTTTTTGGCCCAAGGATAATTAAAAAACAACTTTTCCCATCCAATGTGGTACGACCTCTCCGCTGTGGATGGGCTTTCCACTAACAGTACCACAACTGCTGACTAATTTGGAAGTCTTTTTTTTCCGTCAAACAACCGAAACACTCATGCACATTGAACAGTACAGTTGGTTTACTGTGCAATTCATGCCAAAGCCGTTGTATTTCGATTAAAAATGTCACTTGTAGCCAAATCCACTTTCGTTATGCCGCTTCCAGCAACATCTATTGATACACTTTGGAACTTTTTCTATCTTATGCCATACCGTTTCCCACTTTTTCCAGTATATTCAGTTCAAATTTGAAGTCATTCTGACCACTGGTTCCTTTTTTACAGCATTTTGAAAGTGGAACTTTAATTATAATTCCCCTGTGTTTAAAATATCATAGTCATTTGAAAACTTCTGCTAGCCTAAAAATAGTGTATTAAAGAGAAAACAACGAAATGACTACTTATCAAAAATAATTATAAATTAAACCTACAACAGTATAATGTTAAAAATATCATAATCATTTGAAAACCTCTCATAGCCTAAAAGTAATGTGCAAAAGAGAAAGCAACGAATTGACTATTTATCAAAAATAATTATAAATTAAACCTATGCAACAGTATATATGATTAAAAACTGGGAATGTATAAAAAAAAAAGCGGATGTTTTTGTTAGAATGCATGCAGCATAAAGAGAAGGTGGTGGTTGTAAATTCAATAAAGCAAGAATAATTATATATGAAAAATGATCAATTATGTATGAAAAATGATTAACTACATATGATAACTATAAGTAGAGCTATATTGCAGAATATATAATTTTGTTGATAGTGATAATGAGGTTTAATAAAATCAAGGTAAACATTAGTCATATGAAGCAATTATTGAAATTATTATAATGAGTATTGGTTAATATTTTTTTCTGACACTAATTACTGCTTCTAATAAATCGCTTACTTTTAACAGATAAATTATTACATTCATTTAGCCACAAGAAATTAAAAGTAAAGTTACAAGGAATTTTGATTATTATGTAGTTATGGATAACTACTTTTAATATAATTTATCTTTTCAAATAGTATTGAAATATTTGATTTTATCCCAGAAAACTATACATTTTGGAATTAAATAAGTTTTTTTTAAATTGATTAATTGTAATTTTGTATTTATTCATCATATATATATATATATATATATATATATATATATCATCATATATATATATATATATATATATATATATATATATATGCAGGATTGATGATATTTATATGCATTTATTTTCTTATATTCGATTCCTTTATAACGATTACGAACTTCTCAAATTCCAGACGATATGTTGGACGTTTTTGTAAGCGTAATATAGGATAATTATTTTTTCAACTGAGTGAAAATGTATCTAAATCCAGAACCTTTGGCTTTAATTGCCAATGCTCTCCCAATTGAGCTATCTGGACGACACCCCTGCCAACAAAATTGACTCAGACATCCTTTCGGCGGCAATGACATGTGGTCAGTTATTTGAAACAGCTCGACAAAATAAATTACAGGTAGTTGAACTGAAATAAACTATGGATACGTAATTAAACTTTTATTTTTTAACCAATCAAAGTGATTCGTAAATAAATTATACGAGTAGTATTTTTCTTAATTGGGTGAAAAACTACTGAGTCACATTTTCACTCCGTTAGAGAAAAGATTTGTTTACCAATCAGTTTGATGGTGTTAAAATAATAAAAGTGCAAATGTAATAGAAATGGCCTCCCCACCTCCCTTTTTTTTTTCGTTTTGCTTGTTGAATCAGATGTGGAAGTTCTCTGTGCTGTAATACAATATGTAATATACAGCAGATACAGTGGTATTCTCTGCAAGTTCTTTTTTTTTTTATTAAATGGATTTTTGATTGATAAATTGATTGATATTTCAACTACTATTTGTTACAATACAAAAGTTTCAGATTTACCTTAACAACTATATGCGCGTGATATAGTTAAAAATAAATCCTATGTATATTATCATTGATGATTTAAATTCAAAGTACAAACGAGATTAAGGAAACAAAACAATGGGCAAGGTAGAATTTCACACACACACACACACACAAAAAAAAAAAAAAAAAACTTATTGTAATTTTTTTAAAATAATAAGATTGAGTTCAAGAAATTGTTTCTTCTCTTATTTCACTGTTATTTAACTACTGCATGGTATTTGGCGTGTTTTAATGAAAGTGGTTGGCACAAAAGAATGTTTTTAAGGCAAAAATTGATTGTTATCCACTTTAAATTCCATTGTTGTCAATATCGTTCATTTTGACGCGCAGTAACCAATGACACATTACATTTCCTGACGTGTATCGGTAAACAAAATTACATATAATATTGCAACTGTTTTAAAAACATAAAGTAGTACTGTAAACCTTAACAACATATTGCACGTATGTTGGCCAACTTTTGTGAAAGTTACAGCCTAGAAAAAAAAATAAAAAAATAGAAAACAGACAAACACATCAATTTTAAATTATCAAGAACTTTATAATTGGGTCACCAAACCGTACCCTTACCAGCAACAATTAAAAGAAAAAAAAAGAAAGGAAAAAAGATATATCAGTATTGGAGTATTCCTTCAAACTTTATGCGTGAACATATATTAAAAAATATATATATCCAAATTGTAGTATCCGTTCAAAAGTTATGCGTAAACATACATTCAAATGTATATCAAAATTGGGGTAACCGTTCAAAAGTTATACGTGAACATACATGAAAAAAAAATTACATATATTTATCAAAATTGGGATATCCGTTCAAAAATTAAGCGATTTGAAAAAAAAATCATATATCAAAATTTGAGTAATCCTTCCGATATTATGCAGTAATACATATTAAAACAAACGATATATCAAAATTGGAGTATCATCCGGTGAAAAGCTATGCGTGAATATACATAAAGAAAACATATTTAACAAAATTGGAGTATCATCCGTTCAAAAGTCGTGTATGTTAATGTATGCGTAAATATACATTTAAAAAAAACCATACAAACAAGGTGTATAATTTTCTTTGTTGGAAATCATTTCTTGACAAACTAAAAAAATTGTGAAAATGTTGACACTTTCGTGTTAAGCTACCCATAACAAGCGCCTTTATTCAAATCAACGTAATGAGAGGAATACCACACATTTTACGAAGAAATTCTATGTTATTAATAATTATTCCTAAATATTTTTTCTATAAATAATAATCTTTTATAGTTGAAAATAATAAACAACCAAGCACAGATTTGCATTAAATATATATATTTTGCGCAACATAATTATCAAAGTTAAAATTATAAAACTCCGTCATTTTACTAATCTGAAAAATCAAAAGTTTACATGTTTCCTAAATTGATTTTACAGATGCATTCAATCTACAATTAAAGTTTCAGCTAATGCATAAGTTCAAAAATAAAGTACACACTTAGAAAAGAAACAGCATTTAAAATTACTTTTTAAAACATTCTAATTAAAATTTTACACCACCAAATATTAATTATGTTTCTTTTCAATATAAAAGTAAAACTATCTGCTCTAAGAATAATTTTTAAAGCCCTCTAGATGTAAGTTTCGGTATGCTAGGCTCATTATAAGTTTAGTGATTTGGTCAAAGTACTCATTTTTAATAAGAAATATACATTTTCGTTATTCAGCATCTGTATTAAATCATACCTGCTTTGCTGTGCTTTCTTCGATTTATGTTTGAACAGAAATTTTTCATAAAATATGTAATTCTATGAAACATGCTTTCCCTGTTCTCCGAATACTTATTTAAATTTTTAAGTAGAAACCAGAAGGCAAAAAGTGCATCATTAAGTATGAAAATAAATCACACAAACCAAGCAAGCATCAGGTTCAGATGCTAATCTGCATTTTAAATTTTTCCTCGTAAATAACTGGCGTTAGCTGATCTCAAAAATGTAAATTTTTCGTAAAACTTTTTTTTAGTTTGTTACTTTTAGCGTGTGATTTATAGCATTTAATAACTGGCGTTGACAACTAATCTTAAAAAGTAGGTTTAAATCATGGATATGGTTTTCTTTTTTGGTTTGGTGGTTTATCTTTGGTTTTATAAATCATGATTTTAATTCATATTTTTAGAAAAACTGTGATTCAAATAATGATGCAAGAAATAAGCCTTATACTTTGATTAAAAAACTTTTTAGTTAAACCTTCAATAAATTATAATAATAAGTTAGAATTCTAAAAATAGCTTTTGTACATTTAAGTCATTTAATTTATGTACAAGATGTATTCTCATGTATGAGATGTACTTTTTTAATGGTTTTATTCGTATTCTTTAAAAGCAATTCGATGATAAAGTGTTATGGATTGGTAATAAATTAATTCGGAAAGAAAGGATCTTCTTGTAAATTTGTAGGAACTAAATATTCTGTGTTTGAGGACTCAGAAACATTATACTGACGATCCATTCATATATTAATATGAGTCAAATAAATATTTAAAAAATATATATATAATTTTTTTTAATAATATAGTTATAAACTCAAAATTTCAAACAATATTAGAGTCCTGCACGGATCTGATTGTACCTGACCCGAACAAGAGTTCTGCATCGGGTAGGTTACCCGCTTTTACCCGCACCCGACCCGACCAGCGGTTCGGGTCGGATCAGGTTGGCGCTATACCTTTACGTTGTGGTTCGTGTTCGGGTCAGCTTGACTTCTACTTTTTTGCTGCGGGTCAGGTTCGGGTCGGGTTGACTTTCATTGTTTCGGGTTAGGTTTTGGCTCTTGCGGATCGGGTTCGGGTTGACCCACTTTTTCAAAAGAATGTCCAATATATATATATATATATATATATATATATATTTTTAAGGTTGAAAATATATATACAATAAAACCTATATAATGGACACTCCCGAAAAGCGGACACCTCTATTTAGCGAACACTTTTTCAATTCCTAATACTTATATATTTGTACGCTTATACCATGGAATAGTGGGCACCTCGAAATCTACGCACACGTAGCATGTGTAGTGTATGTGTGCATAAACTATCAGAAATATTTGATACGTGTGTTTTTGTGTGTATCATAAACGAAATGTTGGTAACATTTTTCCTATTCTGATAAAAGGAAAAATGGTTCTTAACTGCACCACACAGAAAGAATATTCTATGATTATATTCTTATATACATTTTATTTATTCTCATGCAGTAAATTGAGTATATACTCATTCATATTTAAATACGTATTTATTTTCATCTGGAACATTGTTCTGTTCAAACTTTTTGTGAAAATCCCAACAACCCGACTTGCAAAAATCGTAAATATGACACGGTATAATTATTCTAGGGTGAAGCCGATGTGCAAAGAAAAAATTAGAGTCATCCAGACCCGAAAAAAAAAAGAAACAACCCGACCCGATGCAGATTCAACGATCTCGATGTGTCCGCTATTCAGAGGTTTCACTATATCTGAATATTAAAGAACATAGATTTGTCCAATTTTCTATGTAAAATATAAAATTTGTATTAGACATGTAATTGTACATTACTTTTCATAACAGCATTAAAACATGATTTATTGTCCTTTCATTGCGGGTTCGGGTCGAGTTGCGGGTTGAAGTATTTCGGGTTCGGGTCGGGTGCGGGTTGAAATATGTCGGATTCGGTCGGGTTGTGGGTCTAGAAATTTGTTTTTGGTGGTTGACTTCAAATGAAATTTGCGGGTTCGGGTAGGGTACAACCCGACCTGTGCAGGATTCTAATCCGAGCCCCGAACTCGAAAGTCCTGCTTAAATTCAACCCAAGAACTCGACCCGAAGCCGAACTGATACAAAATTAACCCATATGTTAATACAATTATGGAAAAGTAGTCTGCAAATAATATCAATTTTATCATTTTTGTTAGAAAATCGAATATATATATACACGGACTAACATTCAAATATATCGTTTTTTTTATTAATGTAAAACATTTCCTACATATCTTATATATTCCTTGATTTTCTACCATTAAAATTGTATGGTGCGCATTATGCGCGAGATAAAATATTTTTACGTAAAGAAATTAGCTTGAATTTTTTTCGCCATTTTTTTGTCAAATGTCGCCAATAATGCACGCCAATATTCAAATGTAGCCAATAATCTTGACAGTCGATTTTTCCTCCAAATCTCGCCAACACTTCGCGAAATATTGCCGAATTTGGCGAAATGTTGACAACTTTGCGACTTCGTTTCAACAACTTAATAACGGTTTCAACCTTCATTCCCATTGAAATGCATTGAGCCGTAGTGACACGAAAATAACCCACTAATGGAATTTTTCGAACATGTGATATAACCCAATAGTGTTCTCGTACCGTAAAACGGTAGCATACAAAATTTAATCAAAATCTTTAGAGCCCTTTTTTAGATAAATTTTCCATACACACACAATAAATTCACGTATTATACTTACCAGCGGGGACGACCGAGCTCGCTCGGTTAAAATTAATTTTATGTTCAACTTGATATAACAATAAATTCTCGCTATATTATTACTACCAGCGTGGAAGACCGAGCTATGCTCAGTTAAAATTTGTCTTGGGTTCAACTCAATATAACAATAAATTCTCTGTAGAACATATAACGATCTATGTAACCTGATTGGTTGAATTCAGTTTTTGAGAACGTTCTATGGACGCTGATTGGTTGAATCATGTATCACAGCTCCTTTTGGGAATTTTTAGAAAATTCCTTCAGATTCTAAAAACCAATTTTTTCGCTAAATGTCGCCAAAATTTGGCGAAAAGTCGTAAACTTGCTTCCTAAACCTTCCTAAAACCTTCCTAAAACCTTCCTAAACCGTCATTTGCTTAAAACGCCACTGTGCATGTAACATGAGTTTCTTAAAGTTCCTATCAAAGAGATAAAGACATATTGTTAAAAAAAACCTCATAAATCGTCACACGAAAAATATAAGATCTTGATAAACCGCCACTTTCGACTTACGATTTCTTTTTTACACTATTTTATTTAATTCAAGTTTATTTTTGTATGTAAAGATTAAATTCTGTTGCCGCGCATGCGCGGCAGTGTATTACTGATTATTTTACTGTTAATTTTACGGTATAATACTGGCACCTGGGATGCTAGTATTATACTGTAAAATTCATCTGAAGAGACAACGAATCGAAATCTCTGCTCGAAATTACTGCTTGAGTTGGTTTGTTGGAATCGACTTTATCTCACTTGTTATCGCTAGTGTTATTCTTTCATTTTGTGCCAAGCATGTGTTTTGACATTGGTAATCTTGAATGTCAAATTTCTGACCAATATCGCCAACATTTTGCAAAAACAACATGGCGAACTGCCAACAGCGCCAACATGGCGAAATGCTGCCAACATTGCGACTTCGTTTACTGCCAACTATACAACAATTTGGTAACTTTGTCAAACTTCCTTCACAAAAATGCATTGAGCCGCAGTGACACCAAAATGACCCACTAATCGAATTTTCCTGAACATGTGACCCAGCCCAATGGTCTTCTCGTACCTTAAAATGGTAGGATAAAAAATTAGTCAAAATCGTTAGAGCCGTTTTTTAGATAAAATTAGCTTGACCCCTAGTGACCCAAAAATGACCCGCTATTTTCCCCACCGAATGACCCCACCGAATTTTCTCGAATGTGTGACCTAGCCTAATGATCTTCTTGTGCCTGAAAACGGTAGGATACAAAATGTAATCAAAATCGTTTGAGCCGTTTTTACGAGGGGTGTTCAAATGAAACGTCGTAACAATCAAACCGGTTGAAATTTGAATATGGCGCTTTGGGATAACTTAGTAAGACATCGAGGGACGCGAATGGAGTGTCCGGTGTGGTTGTGCGCATGCGTGGACGCCCGCGCATGAAGGAGGAGAGAAGCAGGCAGTTGTGTGTCCTGTCCAATTGACGCGACGCGACGGTGCGTGTCTCATTTCTCACCAGGTCGTTTACCTTGTCGATAAGTTTGGCCTGATTACGGTGTGTGAAGTGCACACAGGCGCCAGAATCGTAAAGGCGCAAAAGATTTAAGGACAGGAAGAAATGCTTTATTTAGGAGAAAACTGCTTTATTTAATTATATTAAAATTAATTACAATTTCTTGAAAAAATAATTATGTTTTATAATTTTACCTAAAACAAAATACTTATTGTTACAATAGCTGACTACATCCTTTGACTACGTCGTCGTCGAAACCGGATTCATTCAGCTTTTATGTTTTAATACTACTATTTCGGATTAGTTATCTTGTTATTTAATCGCAGAATTTATGTCATTAAATAAGAAAAACATTTCTATTCAAAAATAGTAGTACTCAAATTAAAAGACTTCGTAGTTCCTGCGTAGTTTCAACCGACGTGCATGGCCGTAGTCAAAGGGTTAATCGCACTTTTTTTCTTCTGATCCTAGTTCTAATAAATGTTATCCTGATGTTCTAGTGAAGATTAGAGTACTTACACTGTGATTTTTACTGTTATTGAATAAAGCCTTATCAGAGGCGGTGTCACGCACCCTGTCAAAGACGTTTTTTTTAGCGCTCCTAATAGTTTATTAC
Organism: Maratus michaelseni; assembly: GCA_963931845.1. Classification (NCBI taxonomy): domain Eukaryota; kingdom Metazoa; phylum Arthropoda; class Arachnida; order Araneae; family Salticidae; genus Maratus; species Maratus michaelseni. Next base: position 242,825,646 of record OZ007589.1, read on the forward strand.
TCGATATTTTATAAATTCAAATTTTAGATCTTCATAAATGCGTTTATGAATATTTGTTGAATTTTATGTTAATTCCTTGGTTAACTTTTTAAACTTACCTTCTTAAACTTACTAGAATATAAACAGAAGTATTATACTATAACTGATATACATCGATCGTTTCCGTTAAGAACACTTCAGTTGGCTTATATCCGTGCCCTTTTCAATAAAAAAATTATAGGGCGCCAACTGAAGTTCTTGACACAGGGGCCGTAGACTACTGGCGCGCCACTGAGGGAGCCATGAGAGAGAAAAAGTCCAACTAACTGTAGTCTAAACTACATAAGGGTGAGTATAATTAAAATTAAAGCTGGAAAAGCATTGGGATAGTATTAAAAATGAAAAATATAATTAAATTTAAAAAACAAATATAGTAATTACAATTAAAAAAAGAGTGAAAAATAAAATAGTCAATTGTTTGAAACAGTCTGAATCAAGGAAGAAAGGGCCAAAAGGGCACTTTTCAATGATAACTATAAATTTTTTTATTATTAGTAATTCAAATAATATTAATATATATTGATCGATTTATAAATTTTTCTGATGTGCAACAATTTCAATAATGATGTTTTTTAGCTGACCAAAAACATTTTCGGAACAATAAAAAGGTTTCTCTAATTTTCTATTTTTAACTATTGAAGTTAAATTGCTAAATCCTTTACAGCTGGAAATTTGAAAATTTATACAATTCATTGATAAATTTCATTTAATATAAACTCATTTCCTTTAGCTGTGTGAATAGAACTTTTAAGCAAATAGAGCATGTAATTTAGATTAAAATCAAAGCTACTAGAACCCGGATATTATTTTGCGAATACTCAAAATATATGTAATGATCAACCCACGTTTTGAAGCATTCAGAAAGGCTTTGTTTACTCTAAATGAATTCCATTAAACTTTTGGGAAACTGTAGTTAAACAATGAATGCGCTTCTACGTTTAATTACATCTATTTGGAAGTTTAATGAGTTTAACTAGCGATGTCACCGGAAATGTTTCATTTACCGAATAGGGAAATTTTACGTTTAAAAATATTTTATGCGGAAGTATCGCAAAATGTATAAAGTTTTCTAATTCTGGGAAATGAAAAGAAAGGCGAATTTTTCTAATTACATGTGTGTTTGTATGTGAAAACGAATTTAACTACAAAGATATTTTAATTAAAGCACTGGAAACCCATTTCTAAAACGAATTTACTTATTTTTTCTTTTTGGGAGTTACACGGATTTATGAAATTTGGTTGAAGATATATGTGTATATGGAAGTACAATAAAACCTTCCTAAACCGTCATTTGCTTAAAACGCCACTGTGCATGTAACATGAGTTTTTTAAAGTTCCTATCAAAGAGATAAAGAAATATTGTTAAAAAAAAACCATAAATCGTCACACGAAAAATATAATACCTTGATAAACCGCCACTTTCGACTTACGATTTCTTTTTTACACTATTTTATTTAATTCAAGTTTATTTTTGTATGTAAAGATTAAATTGTGTTGCCGCGCATGCGCGGCAGTGTATTACTGCTTATTTTACTGTTAATTTTACGGTATAATACTGGCACCTGGGATGCTAGTATTATACTGTAAAATTCATCTGAGGAGACAACGAATCGAAATCTCTGCTCGAAATTACTGCTTGAGTTGGTTTGTTGGAATCGACTTTATCTCACTTGTTATCGCTAGTGTTGGCTCTTCTATAGTTTTTGGTCGATCTATATAGATCATAGACGTATAAAAAGAAGTCTAATGATGATAAGTCAGGGCTATAGAGGGGCCAAAAAAAGTTCATAGCTAAAGCGATTCGAGAATCCTCTTGCGATGACACGATTGTCACAGTGACTTCTGAGCAAGGCCATGTCGTCTCCTGTTGAATGTGGAGGAGCTTCATACAGCTGAAACCATGTGTCTTAGATTCAGTGTTCGTGGTAGGCATCAAGAATGAACCTCGTTGTCAGGAAGTCGATATAGCGGTCAGAACTCCTGGACAAAAATATACGGACTCGAAATGCCATCAGCACACAAACCACACCAGGCAGTGACCCTTTGTAGATGAAGAGACAAATTCTGTCTTCTATCTGAAACAGATCCGATAATTTTGACGATTGACGTAGCCATCCAACCAGAAGTATGCCTCATCGGATAAAACGATATTGCCACAGTTGAAACCAGCGTCGATCATTTCGCACATGCTATTGGCGAACTCCAATCTTTTATCAGCATCTGGGCCGAGAAGTTTGTATTAATTAAATTTTGTAAGGGAAAATGTCAAGATCTTTGCGGACTATTTTACATGCTGTGGCTCCACTGACATCAATTTGTTGAGCCAAGTGTCCAGTTGACTTTGATGGCCCTTCCTTCATTATTATTTTGGCAGCGGTGATGTTTTCGGGTGACCTTGCTGTCTTTTGTTTGGTCTTCATGCCCACTTTCCCATCAGCCACTGAACCTGTTCGTTCAGACTTGGCAATTAATGCTCTTAACATGCTTGAAAGTGGCTTTGGCCTATTTTTAAAGACCTTAGACCACTTCCTAAGTGTTTCGGAAAGTCCTTGGTCACAAAGATAAAACGTTCGGACTAAAAAAATACGCTTTTAGGTTGAATATTGGAACATTTTGGCGAAAACAAAATATTCTTTGACTGTAACCAGAGTCTGTAAATAAGTTTATTTTGAGTCCCTGCGCATGCGTGCACAATTTTACGTCAGTAGCTGTTGAGGAGATATTCAACTAAAAGGTTCGCTATTCCCTGTGAAGCACCCGGCAGATAGTTAATGCATTATCTATCTATATAAAACGCTAAGGTACGTGGCGGCGAAAATGCAGTTATTCCTCTTTTGCCGATGGCAACGAGTGATTCGTTTTCACTAATTTGCGAATTTTACGAATCGTATTGGAGGTATTGATTTAAAACTCATCACACATATGTAGAAAAAATTTCTGAATCCGAAAATCCAATTTTTGTAAAAATAAGCCTGTAATTTTATATTTTTCTTAATTTTTACAAAAAAATTACTCAGACGTCTGAAAAGGAAAGAAAATAAAGTGTGAAGTCAAACCAAAGAAAAAAAACCTCGGCATTTTGTTACTGCTTCAAATGCCCAATTTGTTCCTGTTTCAAAACTTAACGATATTTGTTCATGTTAAAGGTCATTGGTTAAATTTGTTAGTGGGCAGGGGGAGTTTGGCCGTAATTTAAATATTGTGTTAATGTTAATGTTATATAGATATGGCGCCACATGGCAGTGGAAGGGGGAACTAATTTATTTTTGCAGCACGTACGCAGCACGTTTGCTATTCGGTGCCGTAAGCAGCTTGGACCCGAAGGTTAGTTTAAAATAAGATGCGCCCTCTGGCGATGAAATGTGGAACTAAATGATATTTCGAAGTTGGAACAAAAATAATCATTCGAGGTTCGTTTGGAAAAATCGACCAGCGAAGCTGGCATAGCCTGCTAGTTTAAATTTAATTTAGGAAGTGCTTTATGAAGCCCCCTGTTCTAAGATAGAGTTTTAATGAAAGCAATTACACTTGTACATAGACAGTGGAATATTACGAGATGGCTCTTTAGATGGTAAATATATATAAATAAATAAAAATATATCGTAACACTTTTTGTAATTAGCACAACGTTTCGTGAAATAATGAATATTTAATTACATCAATTAAAAAGTAATAAATTTTGTTTTTCAAACAGATTGAAATGCACGTTAGACAAGATGTTTTAAAAGAATGATTTTAGTAACATCTGCTATCTTTATGCTAACTTTTTCACCAATAAAAATTATTTTACAGTATCGTGATATTGCAGTGTAGATTAATTATATTGATGGTTCTTAAGATGGTTGATCAGTCAGATCTCAAATTTCCCTCACTAATGTTAAGCCTAAGGGAGTGGAATGCATTCTTAGTTTTTAAAAATATTTCCTCAAGAAATGAATAATTTTGACTTCAAACAATGTCTCTTTTTTTTTCGTTAAGTTATCAAAATATTTCTAAAATGTATGCTTTATTTAATATTTTATGTGTTAAAATCATACGAACCCCGAGTAAGATTTTAACACTTCAAATAAAATCAAGCATATATATTTTAGAAATATTTTGACAGTTAATAAAGAGAGAGAGAGAGAGATAGAGAGATCCTTTAAGAAGAGTACACAGAAAAATGAAGTAAAATATATTAAATTCCAGAGGAGATATTTTAAAAATAAAAATGCATTCCATTCCCATTAGGTTTAACATTAGCCAGGGGAATTTGAGATCTGACTGAGCAACCCCTTAACTGGAATATGAATGCAGATTTTTTCTTTAGAATACTATTTATGTAGTTCGTATTTTACGGAATCCATGGTCTGGTAGTGTTATTGGTCAAAAAGTGTTTCTGTAGAAATTAATTCCAAGTATTTTATATTTGTAAATTAAAAGTAAATGGTAAAAATTTTTAATATCAACTATTTACTTTTTTTTCAATTTCCTTACACGTGTATTATATATCCTAGTGTTTAGTCAACAATTCATCTAATAACACATTATAAAGCACATTATAAGATTTCTCAAATTAACGGTTCACCTTAAAAGCCAAATACGCTAATTTGTAAAGAGAAACCGTAATACCATATGATAATGGGTTAAAATTAATCCCTTTGATGTTCCGCTTAAAACGGAGTGTTAAAAGGTTTCGTCTTTGACAACTTTCCTTGTCAACAATTTATTCAATTTAATTTACTGACGTAAAAGAGGATAAAAGCAAATTTCTCTTTATAATGAACTAGTCAATGTCTTTATTATACGCTTTAATGTTTTAAATTACACTGGGCAAAAATTATACAAAACAAAATATATTTATTATAGAAAAAAGAAATTGCGTATTATTTTTATTTGAAATAACTTTATAATACAATAGAATGGAACACCCTTTATTAGGTGCGTTCGTAATTATATAAATACGTAGCACCTATTGTCGTCGTCTGGTCCGTCCGTCTGTCTGTCCTTCCGTCCGCATATAACAACGCAAAAACTACCCAACCGAATGGTTTGAAATTTAAGATATATTATCTTCGCAGAATTTTGTCGAGTCATTTCAAATATTAGAAAAATCGAATCAAAACTTTAGGAGATATTAATAAAAATATTTATTAAGAAATTTGAATTAAAAGGAAAAAAAAAATCGGTGCTTTCTTGCTATAGGAGCTTCCAAGTTTTAATCGTCAAGCGACCGAGATACTTTTTTCATTACAGAAATTAAACTGCAGACGATATAATTCATTTCACAGAATTAAAAATCATCAAGATCTGAATATTTATTTAACTAGCTATAGTACGGACGCACCTCATTTGACACGTTTGACGTACAATTTCCAACTTGTTCATTCTAATTATTTTTTCCCCAAATTATGAATTAAGAAATTACTCCACCTCAACAACTATCTTCTGAAATAGCTTCAGATAAGTTTTTCATTAAAACTGATTTAGTAAATCGGTAGGTATAGCTCTTTTTGTAAAATATTCACAAGAATAGATTAATTAATAAGAAAAAGTCCTTCCGGCCTGTACCGGGAGGAAAATGTAGCTTTCATAGTCCATGTTTTTAAAAATTCAACTCTTTTTACTCAAACACCAGAAGCTAAATTTCTTGGAACTCGATTATAGATAATTCAATCCCTTTATTCGTTAGTACTGAATTTGAATGCGAATTTTAGCATGAGAATTACAGCATAACAAAAATCAGATTGTTTCAAAATGTCAGCCATCCTAGAATTTTAAACTGCCATATATCTCTGTCATTTTTTAAGATAAAGCCAAAACAAAAATGTTCCGGAATCCTTGTATAGCTATCTAACACATAACGGAAACAATTTTTCAATTTATAATTTTTTACGCATTTTTTTTTAAATGTATAAAATTTAACTTGCCACCATTTTGAAACAAGATGGCGCATGAAGCTGGCCAAAGAATTCGGTCGAGACCTTGATATGTTCTGTACACATGATCAGTCACATTCATATCGGTTCATAAATATGAGAGTTACAGCATAACAAATATCAGATTGCTTCAAAATTTCAGTTACCCTAGAATTTCAAACTGCCATATCTCAGCCATTTTTTAAGATATAGCAAAAACAAAAAATGTTCCAGAACACCAGAACACCCATAACACGTTCTAACCCTTAACAGAAATATTTTTTTCAATTTATAATTTTTTGTACATCTTTTTGATTTTTTTGAAAAATAAAATACTTTAGCTGGTCGCTATTTTGAAACAAGATGGCGGATGAAGCTGGCCAACGAGCTCTGTCGAGACCTTGGTATGTCCTATACACATATTCAGTCACAGCCAAATCGGTTCGTAAATGAGAGAGTTGCAGCATGACATATGTCAGATATATATATATATATATATATATCTTTATGAACATATATATAAATCAACATTTGAACGGAGGGTGGTTTTGGGGTCTGGGGTGTCAGGATCGGTGAAAATATAGTTTTTTTTAATTGCTTTCCTCCAAACGGCTGCAATAGGTAGCTTTTTGTAATGAAAGATACCTAATAAAATCATGCGTGAAGCATAGATTATAAAACAGTTTTCAACATTTCCAAAATACTTTAACAAAACTTTGCCGTTTGATAAGGTAAAGAAGATACCTCAGTAGATATCGAAATGAAATCACCCTCTCGTGGAGATCCAGCCGTTAAGCATAGGAACTTTTCTCCACGAGGGGAAATGTTTATTGAAAATTCCTACTTTAGAGTACAGATGTTAAATATTACATTAGAGATTAAAATAAAATTAGTACAAAGTTACTTTTTACGATACTGGTTGAGATCATAACATTCTTAATACTTAAAAAAATTATATTAGAAAAAGTATAAAAGAAAGTAAATAATACTATGTGATACAGCAATAATACTACCCTAATACTGAATAATATTGAACTGAAGTAGCTAATAATATTGGATAGAAGTAAGTACTAAATGAACACCAATGAATGAATAATAAAACAGAGCAAACAAGCATAAAATGTCAGCAAATTAAAATGTACAAGAAATTTTAACACATTTGAAAACCAGATTTCAGCAATTACCGCCCATAGCCTGAAAGGTACTCCAATTCTTTTGGGCAGCCGTTTATATGATCAATAGATTTGTATATATTCTTCATAGTATGTTAAAATTAAGTTTAGCAAGAAAACGCATTACACAGTTGAAAATTTGCCTTCAACAATTTCTACCAATAGACGGAAACGTACTTGCAAACGTTCTTTTGTCTAGCCCTGTATTTTACCTACATATTTTTATACATGTCACATATTAAGCTAAAAAGTAATTCAGGCTAAAATATGCCCAAAACTACTGAAATACTACACTACCAGGAATTACTATTCATAGCCGGCTACGTATCAAATTTTTTGCATAGCCCTGTATATGATTTTATTTATATTTTACAAATAACTCTTAGTATACAAAGTATAAATGAGCTTTGAAAATGCATAAGTCAATTTAAAAACGCCTTTAAGCAATTCACTCTCATGCTCGATAATGCTTACGAATATAATTTGTAGAATTTATACACACCACGTAGTATGCAAAATTTAGTAAAACTTTATAACACATCATAACAGAAAATTCTCTTCCAGCAATTATCCTTAATAGACAATACTGCGGATTCAGTACTGAATCCGACATGTGAGTGTGTATCTGTAAATGAACGATAAATGCCATGCACATCATATTCTACAGCAAGCTTTTTGTAGTAAACCTCATAGTAATGTAAATTAATTGCATCACGTTTGAAATAGTGCAACATAATTTAAAATACCCTGCAAGCAATTTTTCGCCTTAGACCATTATTTAAGGAAATTCTTTTGTGCGACCCTATAAAGGATTGATAATTGCTTTGCACTGCATACTGTGCAGACAACATGTTTTATTGCACCTCAGAAATTAATATCAATTTCAGTATGTTTGTAACAGTGTAATATCAGTAAAACAGACCCCAAATGATTTTTTCCTCGTAGACCATAATGTAACGGAATTCTTTTGAGTGCCTTTGTTAATGAACTGTAAGTGCTACACATAATATATTCTAAAGTAATCTTCTTGTAGTGTACCTCAAAAATGCATATAAATTTCATTATATTTCGCATAGTGTACCACCATTACAATACACCGCAAATGATTTTTCTCCTTAGACCATAATGTAACGGAATACTTTTGAGTGCTCCTGTAAATAAACTATAAATGCTACACACTTCATTTTCAATACCGACATGCCGTTACAAACTTCAACAACATATATTAATTACATGGCAATCCGAGTATATATACACGAGATAGAGTTCGGATATACGGCCAGACAAACCGATTCATAAACACTTTTCAACTATGTTGGCAAGTGTTAACAAAAAATACTGTTATGGAAATCTCGCAATTGATTAAAAACAAAGTAAATAAATGTATTGTTATTATATCTGTAAATGAAAAAGTTTTTGTAGTTGAAAATATAATATATTTTAATAAGATTAAACATAAAAGCTACATCTATGTAAATGGTAGAGAAAATAATCACTTTAAAAAGTTTCGCTGGCTTTCTAAATTTGACCGAGAGGAGTATTTTATATGAAAATTAAAATCTACTTTTATTGATAGACATATTAAATAAATTTCATATTACATTTTCTTTAATGCTACTTAAAAGTACCTTGGGATTGAAAGCAAAATTGTCCCAATTATTCTTTAAAATCCTAATGGTAAAATATTTTGTCAGTGTGGCGCTTAATTTACTGTTATTCTGCTGTCATGAAGGGTTGTTCCTTGAAAATAAATGGCGTATCGACGTGTCTTAAATATTTTTACTCTTATTTACGCAAAAGAAAATTGAATTACAGGGAGCAAACTGAGCTTTTTCCCGCTTGAATGACATTTTTCTATCATTCTCGGCATCACTGATTAAAAATTATATTCTCTAAAACTAGATTTTAGCGACAGAATTTGGTTGCATTTTTAACAGATAAATGCCTTGTTTATTTAGATGTCCCTTTCAATCGTCTGAAAGAGTAAAACTGCAATCCTCTGCATAATAATAAAAATTAATTGAATAAAAAGCACTTTGAGAAAGCTTTATTAAAATTCAAGCCAAGCAATGATTTATATTTACGTTAAAAGTTAATCATTGAATAAGTCCTGTGCGGTGAATATAAAGGCCACCATGAAAAAATTAGCCAAGGCAAAATTATCGCTATTGTTAATTTATACGTTTGTTCTGCTAGAGATTTAGAAAAATAATAAAAATCAGGAAAATGAAAGAAGATAAGGAAAATGAATACTTAAACGTTTGCCATTAGAAGTGGTGATAACTTCGATTATTCCATTAAACCTTTTGAAGTATTTGATGTATTAAAAGTCGTAAAAGTTGAGGTAATTATTTTTCGTTATATTTCTCATCAGCAGTACTAATATTCTTTTATTTATTCAAATTATATAAACTTAAAAAATGCATTAATATCCAGACTTCAATTACGTTTAAAAATATTTAATCACATAGATAGTGCGTGAATTATGATAGTTTGTACAAGAATCCTATTTATTAAGTTTATGTTTCTCAAACACAAGCGCTGTGATGCGACATCAAATATTAAATTATAAAAGTTTTAATAAGCTCTAAATAAACATGTTATTTATATTTCAACTACTAACCAATCGAAGTCTGAAACCGAAATATTTAGGGCTCATTGAAATATAAAAAGACAAAAGTATGTTTGCAGACGAGTTCGGTGTAGAATTTGTCAATAGGATACGTTCAACATGTAAAAATAGAAATACAAAATATGCTAAGCTACTTTTTGTGGCACAAGAACTCGAAGTTTCCCTTTGTATTAAGTAAAAAAAGAGTGAAAAATAGCACGTACAAACAGAATGTTAGAAGTAAATCCTCTATTCTCATTTCGGTTAACCCCTTGAAGGGCGATGGTTCATTTTTGGACCACTTAATTTTAATCCCTAAATGCCACATTGGCACCAGTATTTTGGAATGAAAAATTTCCCTTTATTAAGTACGTGAAATAATGCTTTTACTTATTTTCAAATAAATTTGTTTGTAAATTCTGGTGTATTACCATTATTTCAGCATTTTAGTAATAGAAATACTTTCCCCTTGAAAGGGTTAAATATATAGACAGTCTTATTGATTAGCTTTTTATTAATTTATTACATTTTTTATTACAGTTACTTCCGAGAGAAATTAAAAACTTTTTCGAATTATGCCAAATAGTTTACTTTTTAAAAGATTTAAAGTTACATGAAATTATCGTAAAGATTTAAATTTGATTTAAACTTTGGTGATTTTTCTATTGAAGTTGTTACACTGCAGTTTTGATTACAACGTGTCACAAAAGAAACAAAAAGGCGATGATTTGAGATAGTCACAGGAATGAATAATATATATATATATATTTCACCCTTTAATTAAAAGTGCATTTAAGTACTTTTAAGTTTTTAGACACTAAATTGGATCAATTTTATAGTTCCTTTAACCAGGCTTTATAAAATCCTATCCTTTAAATATATTTACATAATCGGCTTCACTTTGGATTATATGGGAATTAAAAGAAATATTTCTGATTCTAGATGTAAAAAAGGTTTTCTATTAAGTCCTAATAAAAGTCAGGTTACTTTTATTCATAATTGAAAAAGTTTTTTTTCTTTTTTTGGTTTTTTTTTTTCTTTTTTCCTTTCCTTTCTTTTTCGTCTCTTGAGAAACTTCATTTTTTCAATAAAACCGTGCGATATATCTTTTTGACAACTGCATAACATAGGCGACAAGCACACACATATATCTGATAAAAGAAAAAAAAATCCATCTTATTGCTTATCACAGTAAAGAAGTCCTTTCTTATTATGTTGTACAACTGACATAATTTCAGGTTCAGTTTCTTATCGCTGCGAAAATATGCCTCCTTACTGTTTGCATAGCCATCTCGGATCTCATCTTCCGGTTTCACGTTTAAAAATAGGGTTTCTCTCTCAGAATGACCTGATAATTCCGGATTACATTCATACCACACCAGGCAAGATATTTCTACCGCCTCTACGTATAAAATGTAATAATTTCATTCACATCTGTAATGGTATTTGTTTTAAAAGATTAAGGGGAAAATCAATTTTCAAAAGCTATGTATTTAGCATATTTTAAAATTTTCTTATGTAGAAAATATTCTAATAACTAATCCTGTCATGTTATTTTTGTTAATGGTCATCATTGCATACTAAGATTTCTAATACCATGGTGACGTTACTCGTTAATAATGTTTACCATAAAAGAGTATACTCTAACTAAAAGTATACCCTAAGAGAATTTACTGTAAGTTGGAACAACTGAAATGCAGTTGCTTGTCTAAAGACAGAATTATCATATTATAGAATCACCTAAAATTTATACGAATAAATCAATTTCTAGGTGTAAAAAAAAAAAGATAATACACTCTTTTTCAATTGCATTTTGTTGCATTGTTTCAATTTCAGTTTTAAATACTCTATAAAAAGAATCAATCTGAATTTTGATAAAAACAGATAATAAATTAATCTAAAATTGACGGAGTAATGTTCTAAAAGTACTAGAAGGAAGTGCGATAAGTGCGAATTATTGACAAATGTTTAGTACACGTGGAAAATCCTTCAAGAGCTCTTCTCTGTCTATAGCTGTCATGTGTGGGACATTTTCATAAAAAAAGAAATGATTGATGACTAAAGCGCCATCTATTGATTTTATTCGAAAACGTCTTCTAATTTGCTTGAATATTAATTGTAATGTAGTTGTAAGCTCTTAAGAGCCTACGCTAGTCACGCGAAGAAACGCTCAAGCTAATGTTAAGTCTATGGGAAGGTTCTTCGCGATTTCTCGTTCGCATTTTAATACACTATATTGCCAATGAAGATTGGTTACTTGCAATTTTAGACGTTTTGTTAAATATCTGGAAAGATACATGAGGAATTATCCTGAAACTTCAGGAGTGTAAACAACACGATAGACGTCATATATTTCCACGAAGATTTTTTCCCGAAACCCCATAAGGGGCCGTCAACAAATTGAAGAAAAACGAATATCTTTTGGATAACCCTGTAAAAAGTAATATTGCAAAAGCATTCAAACTCTAGATTATGATTAAGTGGCTTATTATAATAATTTGGGTTCATTTTTATTAAGATAGCATGTATACTCGAAGAGAAATTCAGGTTTTTATAAAAACAGTCCCAAATTTTACCAAGTTTTTTGCTTACAATTTGCAGAATTTTTAATATAAAAACAAGTTATTTTCAGAAAATATGACAAACAAAATTGTACACAATACCCTGCAATCAGAATTAAAAAATAATAAAAATTGTATGAAAAATGAGCAGGTTTACTAAATATTGTTTCACTGCGCATGCGCGAAATCAATCAAAATATACCGTGCATAATATATTAGCTAAATGTATAGACCAACTTTTATGAAAGTCTCAAAAACATAGTTTGAAAATTCTGATAGTAATCGTCGATAGAATAAGCTCGAAATTCGCTGTTCCCAAAAGGAAGCAAAAAGATGAGGGGTTGTATCCAAATATACTAGCTTATGAAAGTTGGCATAATAAGAATGAAGTGTTTCTCATTCTATATTTGATAGGTGAATAGCATAACTGGTAACCTAGCGCATAACTGGTCAAGGGTCTACAAATTTAGGCTCTGGTATTTTGTTTCTGTTCAATAAACGTCAAAGTAACAATACGAGTGCGATACATCTCGTAAAAGTGAAAAAAATGAAATATAATTTTGGTTTTTATATTATTTTTCAGAAATTAAACAATTGTTAAATTTTATATTTGCGATCGCTTAGAAAAGAAAAGCGGGATTCGGGTAGATTTCCGCATTCTTTTCGGTGCTTGATTAACAATCAGAAATTTGTATTTCAGTGTAATTTTTAAAAAAATCAAAAGTTTTGCCAACAGACACGATTATGATCAATTAATCGCGTTTCGCAAAATTATGTTAAACTAACTGAATCCACGATAAAAATTTGTAGTTGGCTCTAGTGACTAGAGAATGATTCAATTTTCAGCACTCTTCTTCAATGCATAATAAATGTCTATTTATGAAACCATTACCGTTGAGTGAATTGCTTTATCTCATTAGTTACTAAAGTGTCTTAATTTAATGGGAGATAACAGTTACGAAATCACATGTGCAACGTCTGACATTGATGTCCATTTTACGAACGACATTACACCGCAAAAGACAGCTAGCAGTGATCGCAGAGTTTAAATTAGCATGTGTCCTTAAAGTAGATGACTGTGGCACAAACTCTTTTTGTGACAATTAGAGTATGTTTTCAAGTTATCAAATGAATAAAATTAAACAATAAAATTTTATTTTCATTTTTTGATTTTTATCTAGAATTTTTAAATTTTCACCCACGATCAATGGTATTAATGTACGGGAATTAAACACAATCTTCCTTAAGTTCACTTGAGGTCTCTTTTTGTCAAAACATAATCTGTACATTTCGAGAACGTCTTCATAATCAAGGCGTGTATGTAAGAAAACATTTTGTATGTTAACCGATCGAGAAGTACCCAACTACATTAGGTAAGAATCTACATGATAGGCAGATAAAACACAATTGGGGTTACTCTCCTTCACTAAACGAGAGCAAGCTTACTTTTCAGCAGAGCCTGATTACCACGCACGCTTCAACCAGTATTTCTAAATAGTAATTGTCGCTTTACTTAAACTCAGAATTTTTGTCATAAATAAGGCAGAAATTACTATTCTGAAAAAGTTGTACTACCCGTGCGGTAATCAGTCTCTGCTCTGCTTTCTAGAATAATCCAGGAAGTGATCAGATCTGGAAAAATGTTTTCGAGATACTATTAATTCAATCTTATTGAAAGGCGCAATTGTCAAAGTGCATCTCATGAAATCATGAAATTATTTAAAATCTCTCTAGATGGCTCCAATGATAATCTGATGTTTTATGGAGAAATTCTGATTTAGAAGATATGTCGGCACGAGACCAACGACACCAGTGAAAAATTCTACAAATTGATAGATACGATAGATCTTATGCTAGGGCCATTAGTAATTACTTAACATTAGGATCACAATGTGCAACCTGTCCAAGATGTGTGTTATCAGTAGATATTTTCTGGGTATGATATAGAACGAATAAACTAGTCAGTTTGATTCCTATTAATCAATTTGATTCGCACCTTTGCGAATATCTCCAGAGAGACGGGGTTGACCTCTTCCTACATCTTTAAATGAGCTGAAATGACTGTTTCTTCATGTATAATCATTGTTTTCTATTCAGACGCTTGAAAAACTTATTAGTAGTAGTGCAAAAAGGGATACAATGATGATAATAACGATAACGAAAGATGTGATTCTTATTGGAAAAAATTCATTTATACTTTCTTAAATTTAAAAAAAAAATTTTTTTTTCTTCATCAGCAGAGTTTTATGAAAAGATCTGATTATGAATTTTTAAGTTATACATAATATTAAGTTAATGGAGAGTGCAATTAATAATATCGTGCTTTCATATTAATAATAAAATTTTAAGTGCTTAATAGGCGTATAGCCAACATAGTGAAAAAGTACCCAAGACGGGACTCGAATCCGGGTCATCAGAATAGCGCATTGACGTTCTACCAACTGAACCACTTGGGAACGATACTCAGCCTGGAACTTTCTCACTATAACATGTTAGCAAGGCTACAAACGCAGCACAAGATGGAATAATTTCCGTGAGCCACCAACCCTGGGGCAAACACGAAATCAAACAAAATCCAGCATCGATAATTGAATAAATTCATATTTAATACTTTTGGAAATTTTTCCATAGAAAATTTCACACGCCTTGCATTTATAATAAATATTATAAATATTATAATAAATATTATAAATGCAAGGCGTGTGAAATTTTCTATGGAAAAATTTCCAAAAGTATTAAATATGAGCTTTCATATTAAATTAATATATTTTAGAAAACAGATGTATCTTAACTTTTTGGAAGAAATCAGCGTACAAAAGAATACATTTTGTTGAATTTTTAATCAGAGTAATATTGGTAAGCTTACATATTTAAAAGCCATAGTTAACTTACATAGTTAACTTACAGTAATCACTATCCCTAGAAAATATTTTCAAACACCGAATTTATTCTAAATACTAACCCAAACAAATTTGCTTAAACTTTAGCTAAACAACAAAACAATATTCATTATATGCGAGAAAGCAGAATATTATAAACAAGAAATTCACTGCTCAAATAGTTTTACAGAGTTTGGCTAATAAAATTTCAAAATCTTTATTAGTCAAACACTTTTCTCCTTTAGACCGCAGATTAAAGAATGTAACTGTCGTATAAAATAGCAAGTTAAAGTTTCATTTATTTAAGATATTTTGTATATTACACTTATTTGACATAATTTAAACATACTTTGTTAAGTTGTGTGTAATGGTTGTAATTATACTGTCAGATACATTCTAAAGTTTAATAAAACATGTGATTTATAAAATTAAGGCATATTTCTGTTATAATTAAAAGCAAAAACACTCCAAGGATAATTTAAAAAAACAACAACTACCGTTTCAATATTACGGTGATAAAAAAAAAACATTTAAATACAGTAATGTAATTATTCTACAAGATGAAAAGCCGTCCAACTATTTGATAAAAACTATCCATAAAAATTATTTTTTAAATATATATTAATTACATGCCATTTTTAAATTACAGATTTGTTCAGATTTAGTAATAGAACGTGTTCTTTGTCTTTTGATTTAGAGGGAATTGTAATTTATTTAGCATTCTATAATATTCTTCTGCTTTGCGCGAATTGGTATGGAATGTATTTATTTCAATAAACCTCTGATTATTTTCATTGCATTTTGCGTTTGATACTATTCTTTAAGTCCATTTCAGCTCATAAATATCTATTTGATTAGCATCTGTTAGAAATACATAATCAATATAGTTGCTTTGCGTATTTTACTGTGTATTTATTTATATACAGGGAGTCCCAAAAGTCCTTGACATATTTTAAAATTCAATAAAATATCAAGCAATTGGCGTACGAGAGTGCAGTTTGGACGAAAATGCTTCTTATGATCTGAAAAAAAAAATTAAGCAAATAAAAAAAATAGTTCCAAAAATTTCTCATGGATGGCACTGCTTCTTGAAAGTTGTTGAATTGGTAGAATGCCTTTATACATAACAATGTCGCTCAATGAATATGCACAGTTTTTGTCCAAACTATGGCAACCCACATTCCAGAAATTAACAGTACTCGTCTATCCATCCTCACTCGTCTAATCGAACTAAGGAGGGCGAGTATTGTTAAGTTCTGGAATGTGGGTTCCCACAGTTTGGACAAAACTGTTCAAACGTATTGTACGTCTTTCGCCATTGTTTTGTATAAAGTCATTCTACCTATTCGATAACTTTCCAGAAACAGCGCCATCTATGAGAAATTTTTGGAATTTATTTTTTTATTTTTCTTAAAGAAAATTTCAGATCACAAGAACCATTTTCGCCCAAACCGCACTCTGTACGCCAATTTATTGATCTTTTATTGAATTTTAAAATGTGTCGAGGACATTCGGGACACCCTGCATATTTTTTCACAATTGTTATTGTTGTTTTAGTTATCAATGCAGCATTTTTCTCTTTCCTTTGTATTACTATATGTCGTCTCTAAATTGCACTTTCGGTCATTTTATTGTTCGAATATGTTACCTTTTAATTTCAAGTTAGGTATATTCAATATATAAATTAATTACATGCCATCTTTAAATTAGAGATTTGGCCAGATTTAGTAATAGAACTTTTTCGCTATCTGTAAAAAAAAATAAACCACTTAACAACTTCAGGCATATATAGGGTTAAGTTTAAAAGCAAGGAAGGAAAAGAGGATGCATATATAGTAAAGATGAGTTCAGGCTCACTTTTTCAAGCCCGAGCCCGACGATTTTAAATCCGAGCCCGAAAGATTTTTTGTCATTAGAGCCCGAGCCTGATACCGAAAAGTATACCAAAAGAAAAAGTACAATAAAAATTACATAATATTTAAAAGTTGTTCTAAAAATGTAATATCTCATTTTCTTAACAACTTCGTACATGAAAATAACTGTTAATCCCTAGCATTCAAAAGTGAAGTTTAGTATCAAATAAAAATACACATCCCTAAAAAGATTCTCATATTTTTCTCCCGCAACAAGCAAATCGGATGGACACATTAGCGAAATACGTTTCATGAATAAATAAATTTGCAAAAATTACGATTTATATGACGAAGAATCGAACAGCGTTTTTCTGTTTTCAATAAAATGTGTACATCTTTCATAATTCTTGTGTCCTTGAAAATCATCTTAATTTAAAAATATGACAACACTACCTTAAAGATCCGATTTATAGGCTTTACTAGGAAAAGAGAAAACACTGCTCGATTGATTTCTATCGGGAATAACAATATACATGCGATTTTATCTACTTACGAATAAAAATGACTTCATGAATGTAAAAAGAAGAGCCACAGAATGAGCAGAATTCAAGAAGAAAACTTATAAAATCACTAATGTTATTTTCATACAAAACTGTGATTAGCACTCGCAAATAATAACAGTGTAAAAATTTGCTAATGCTAATTGACTTAAAAGAAAATATTCATTTCGAGTTCGATCTCTAAAAAAGTTATAATAAATAAACATTCCAATTAAAAATGTATTATGGCACCATATTCTGATTGGCACCATAACAGGTCGTAGTTACCCATCAATGCCAAATATAATTCTGAAAATATCACAAGTTTTCTTTTAAAATAGCGTTCTACTGCTACTACTACAAAGGGGAAAAATGTTTTCTCTTTCATACTGATTAAAATAGCATTAAAATGATTTAAAATGGAATAAGTAATTTTTAAGAGGCAAAAATTATTTTTTAGTTTCTGTACGAGAATAAATAAAATTGGCAATTTCAGAAAGAATGAGCCCGAGCCCGAAGGTTGGTATAATAATCGAGCCCGATCCCGTGTCGGGTCCGGTCTCGGGCTGAGCTCCATCTCATCTGTAATATATAGGTATAACAAAATGGAAAATAGAAGAAAGGATTAAAGAACATAAAAGAGATATCAGATTAAATAAAGAAACCACAGCAATAGCTCGACTAAATAAAAAATCTCTAATACAGATAAATTTTAAAGAAGTACAAAAACTTGGAAATAACAACAACTTAAATTATGCTTTATTGCGTGAAGCCATCGAAATAGATACGGAAAAAACAGAGGCTTGCAATGATCTCATGCGTGCGACAGTAGACAACAGATGGCGTTATCTGTTACAGTTTGAAAAAATCGGGAAAGTTAGAATTACACTGGGAGGCGATGATTAAGATAAGAAAAACTGAGGATGCCCAAGACAATGGGCGAAAATATTTTTTAGTACATATAAATGTTTTTAAAAGGACTGACTTCTTCTCTATGGAGGAAAGTAAAGTATACCTTTGTAAACAACATCTACATTGGCTTTTTATATGTGGCATTTTACTGTTAATGTCTGTGAATGGTAGTGTACTGTGATAATATATAAAATATAATGCTTTTGTAGTTATTCAACACCAATACTCTTGCAAACATCGATCACCTTTCTTTAAGATCAAATTTATACGTACTATCGTCTGTGTTTCCTATATCTTGCAATATCTCACATATTTACATTTCTAATTTTATATATGATCCTCATTCAAAATGATTAATTTTTAATTAAACAATCACCCACTTTTAAATATACAGGTACGCATTTTTTTAAATAATGATCTGGTTACAACAAAAGAAAACATTTCTTATTGACCAATTTTGTCAAAGAGGTCTTATAAAAATGTAAAAAGTGCAACATTTTAAAAATTCGTGGAATGGGTATTCTATTTACAGTCTATTTCCCTGTTTAATTTTGGTACACTTAAGTAATTTTCATTGCCCAATTATCTCCAATAGTTATTAAAGCGCGTTTCAATTTTCTGGGGGCACCATGTACAACTCCTCAAAATCTTTTAAGCCAGATAGAAAACTTTTTAATTTCATGGCAAAAGTGATCCTACAATTTAGTATATAAATTTTACTTAAAAATGCACATTATGTAAAATTTCACCAAATATGATAGATAAGAAAAAAATAGCTAAAAATAAGAAAATAAGTAAATTTTATCAATTAAAATTTACTTTAAAATCTTTGATATTATCATATACATACAACGAAAATAGTGTAAAAAATTTAAATTTATTTAGAATTAATATATTTGATTCAAAGAAGCCAATTTTTCTCTCATTAAATTTGCGGGCATATTTCATCAACCAGCATCTGAGTGAGGAGTTGGCATCAAATACGGAGTTTGTCAGCTACTACTTGGCTAAATGTTAACGCCCTTACATACGATACTGTAAATAATAATAATAATAATAAAAACTTTAATAAAAGTAAAGAAAATTATAATCTAGTAAAAGATCGAATATTTGCCACAAAAATTCATCCCTGGTTAGAATAATGAAGTTACTTTACGTCAAAACACGACAGCTAAAATGCGCCATTTGGCACCATAATTTTGGAATATCCTCAGTTTTTGTTGAAATATGGGTTGATTGTAAATTTTGCCAAATTAGCGAGTTATTACCGAGATAGCATTTTATATGGCTAATGAATTTTGGTACAAAATTTGTTATATATATGATATTTATATGATATTTTAACAAGTATAGCAAAGTTAGATGATAAATACTTGCGGGAGTGTATATACACATATTACTACACACAACCATTGCTGTATGTATATTAGGGTGGTGTGAAAAAAAATAAAGTTTACAATTTCGAAATACAATAATGATTAAAATTTGCCCTTTCACTTACTATTTAACAGAAAAAAATTCAAGTCAATCGATTAATGTATTGAACCTTCTACCTGGTCCTGAAATTGCTAAAATTGTCACGTATCATGTAAAAATAAATTTCACTATTTCGAAAGGCAATAGTCATCGTAATTTCAAGGCTTGGTAGAGGGCTCAAGACGTTAATCGATTGACCTGAAAAATTTTCCAGTTAAATAGGAAATAAAAAAGGCAAATTTTAATGACTATTGTATTTCGAAATTATGAACTTTTTTTTTTACACGATACGATAAAATTTTCTTTCAATTTTCGTAATTTTAGGGCCTGGCAGAGGGCTTTAGACATTAATCGATTGACTTGAAATATTTTTTTGTTAACTAGTAAGTGAAAAGACAAATTTTAATCATAATTGTATTTCGAAATCGTAAAATATATTTTTTCACTCGACCCTAATATATATGCCTCGATGAAAAGTATTTAACAGATAAAAATGGGCACCATATACACATTGACGATCGCATTCTTTAGATCAAAATTATGTTAATAAGTGGGAAAAAATGTAGCATATATGCATCTGAATAAAACATTGTACAAACAGAAATCTTAAAAAAGATAAATGTAGTCTTAAATCATAAAAACACAATTAAAAAAGAGAGCGTTGTGTTTCAAAACATATTTAATATGAGCTGTGGTGTAAAATTATGACGTCATCAAACCGAAAATATCGATGACGCTTCTGGCTCTCTTAACTATTTATTGTAATTGGATGTATATTTTTTCTTTTCAGAGAATATCTTTTTAAACAAAATATGCTGAATACTTCCATTATGAAAATTATAAATATATTTTTTTATAAGTACATATTTATATTTTTACATTTATTTTACAAATTGCAAAAATCAAATCTCGGAAAATTGAAAAATAAGACTATTATCCTACGAAATCTGAGAAGTGCCTTCCTTTTAAGCCTTTTGCGTTGGCGGATTTATTTTCAAAGCCATTATACTAACATACAATAACAGTGTTCCATTTCTTTGCGTAAATTGTTTCCGCAACACGCAATTTATTCTAAATGTTAACGCGAATAAATCTGCTTAAATCCTAGCTTAAAAAGATAAAGAAATTTCATATCTGGACGTGGAAAGAACATTTTGGGTTAATAGCAACAAGTAACAAGTAGCATTAAACTGCAAATTTTTAAATTTTTGCATCAAAAATTTTAATAATGAATCTTTTTACTGCATTTACATGCTGAAAAAGAAAAGACAAATATCTTTTAATCTATTCGAAAATGTAATATTAGTACGAAAATATACAGTAGATTTTTTCGAGTTACTCACGATTTCGAAAACCAATGTTCATCCTTAGAAACCTCAGAAACCAATATATTTTCGAGATTAAAAAAAATATATATTTCTAAAAACAAAGTTATTTTTTTCTGCCACTGAATTTCGGAAACGTTTCTGAGAAGTTTCTATAGTGTATTAATCAGTTTTCTCACCCCGGAATATCGGGTTTTAGGATACTATCCTTTCTCAATTAAACTTTTTCAGCTGCTTAATTGAATTTATACATGCAAAAGTATAAAAATAATATTAATGTTAATATTAATGTTGTTAATGTTATTATGTTTGTCTGTAAAACATGTTGGCTAACCTGAAAATGTTTACTTGAAAATTGATAGCATCCGATAAACATATATTCGAGTTTGAGAAAACTGATTAATACAGTATAAACTAGTCGTTGGGGGCCACCGTAATACTTACCCATCATGTATATGTATAATGTAAAATATTAAAATAAAAATGTGTAAACTACTTATAAAATGCATTGCAATTCAAATAAAATCGTGGCTTGATGACGTCATAAAAAGGCTCGATTACTGAATTGCTTGAAAGTGGTTTTTCCTTATAACTCCAAAAATAATACTCCTATTAACTAGCGGTTTATTGCATCTGATTAAGCGTCAAATTTCCAATTAAAATATATATTTGAAGTGAAATTTGGATGAAATTCAGGGTCATAAAAATGGAAGAGTGTGGAAAATAGGATTACAAATATCTCGGCAACTCATTATCCGATCGACTTCATGTTTTATGCAAAATTTATGTTTTTTTATTGTCTTTTATATTTATTCCTTAAAATAAACAATTTCGAAAATTTTTATATACCTTTCATCAGAACGAATATTTCGAGAGTCCGAAAAAAATGTTCCGGTTAATCGAGGTTATTGAAATGAAATAGGCTTCTTCCCATTATTACATACTAAGTACATACCAAATTGCAAGTCTCTATCTCAATTTGTTCGGGAGATAGAGCGTTTACAGACACACACACAGACACACAGACACACAGACGGACGGCAAATTTTTTTTTTCTAAAAATATGTTTTTCGGAATCTCCAGTGTCTGAAACGTGTAAATCCGTCAAAAAAAATTTTTCGATTTTCAAAACGATTACAAGACTTGCCCTATACTACGTATGATGGGTAAGTAAAACTACTCGGAAATGTTTCTGAAAATTAGTGGTAGCAAAATAGACTATATTTTTTATATATGTTTCTTTAAATCTCGAAAATATATTAGTTTGTGATGTTACTAAAGATAAAAAATGGTTTTCGGAATCATAGATAACTCGAAAAGATTATTATATAGTATCGTTTGTGGCTATATTATACTTTCCTAGATTAAGAAATATTAGTCTTCTTTTACTGTACACTATATTAATGCATTACTATGAAAAAGTTTATTGAAGAAACTCTTCTTTTTTCGAAAATATATTGAATTCTGGGGTTTCTGATGATAAACCACGTTTTTCGGAATCGTGTGTAATTCGGAAGAGTGTAATGTATATTTTCGTTTGTAGTTATATTATACTTTGCTAGATTCAGAAACATCTGGCTCTTTTTACAGTGTATGGTAACATAACGCCTCATTGTCTTATTTGATACTACATTCAAATGTTAACACTTTTGTAAAAATTAACATAAAAACTAATTTTAAGTGTAAATATTATTATCAGTTAATATTATTACACTCTTTTATCTAACTTAAGTGGGATTTTGTAACTGAGATGGGATTTTGTAATCAATTTTCTACAAAATTTCCTGATAAGCTAAAATTATAAAAATTATGTATACAGGTATGTTTTGATGACAATAAAACATTTTAATTTTTAGATCATAATTATAAATTAATAAATTAATTTTAAGGCATTTTTCCTTTGGCCGGGAGTAGATGGTAAATTGCCAAATATTCTTTATGGTTACAACTCGGTCCAAGCTATAATAATAAATAAGTTAAATATGCGTCAAACCACACTCGCCAAAAAAAATGCCACCTGGTTGTGAAAATGCAACAACAGACTATTTTAAACACTAAAAAGTCAAAAATATAAATAAAGAATAAAAAATGTGATATTTTTTAATTACTCTTTTATTGATTAATAGTCTAATATAATATTCATTAAATTATAATTGACGTTGTAAAAACGATTTAGAAATTCTGAATAGATAGTTTAAATAACGATTCTTTCCCTTTCCTGTTGCCATATCTCAAGAAAGAAAGAGAGCAAAAATTATAATTTGTTTAATAAATAAACTATTTAACACATTCTACCAAGCATAAATTTTCAATAATAGTGCCCGCGCCAAATAAACATGTTGTAACGGAATATTTTTGGGACAACAAGAATTGTAATCATGAAATTACGCATGATTTTTAAGATAAACATTCCATGCTTATAAAAGAGCGTTTTCAAAAAAACTATTTTACTTTTATACTTATTAATAGTTATGAACATTATTGGTTAATTGTTTTGTATAATAATTGCCATCATGCCAAAATATAGTCTAGATTCCGAGACTGTGACCTATAGAATGTCTAAAGTAAAGTGAAAATATTTTTTTTTTTTTTTTTTTTTTTTTTTTTTTTTTTTTTTTTTTTTTACGAAACAGAGATACAATTTCAAAACTGCAATAATAAGAATAATAAAAAATTTAGATAATTTAACAGAAATTGGAAAAATTATAACTACTGAAAATATTTTAAGAAAGAATTTACCTTTAAATTGCATGATGAGAAAAATGAGCAGTCGAAATAATCAAGTGTTAAAACGTTTTTTAAGATTAATGGAGTTTTTTTTTTTTTTGGGTGTGTGTGTGTGTGGGGGGGGGGGGGGGTAGTTTATTCTCCTCCAAAGGTATTCTAAAAATGGTAAAGGATTAGAAATACATTTTTAGAAATCACAAATTTATGTTTTCATAACTTATATATTGTAAATTAGGAAAATCAAATTGAAAAGTAAAGTTATAAATTAAGAAAATCAAACGTAGCAAATTGAAAAGTAAAGTTATTATCTTATGTGTTAAGTTGTTATTTCCAGGTTCTTAAAAACATAGTAACTGTGGATACTTGTAGTTAAATATCACATCAACTAGACTTGAATTAAGTGACAGATTGTATTTTGACGATAACCGTGATCAATTAGTCCATGAATCTTTTAACTAAGATGTTATTTAAAATAGATAAAAGACTTTACCTTTTCTCTTTAAGTGTTGGAGATGAGAAGTGATGACA
The DNA here is from genome assembly GCA_963931845.1 of Maratus michaelseni. Lineage (NCBI taxonomy): Eukaryota > Metazoa > Arthropoda > Arachnida > Araneae > Salticidae > Maratus > Maratus michaelseni. The sequence goes on from OZ007589.1 coordinate 242,850,165, forward strand.
CAGTGTTTCCAAACATACCAGTTTTATTTCAGAGCAATACTTTCAGGGGTGACGTCCGCTGTTCCAATGACGGCTCCGAAGTTACTTAGATAATTTATAGTGACTAAACTTATATTTAACATATTTTCATCTTAAAGTGAATAATCAAAATAATACTAAGTGAATAGCTGATCCAAAATTTCAGATGATGAACTCAAAGTGTCGAAGCACTCCATGTCCCGCGTCGCGAGATCAGCGTGGCTTAAGAACCACCAAACGTACTGCAAGTCTAAACGTAATATGAATGAAGCGGCGAGTCACGCTTCCGACTCTGAGATTCAAACCGACCGCCGCGCGAGGGAAAAACGTGCCAAAGGAGCGCCGCCGCTACGAACGCTCGTCAAACGGTACGCCAAAAGGAAGGAAAGGAGAAATGCGCCGAAGGCACAGATGATCGGACAACGCGCATGCGTCAAACGGGAGATGCGATGAGAAACGAAAGATAACTCTGTTGGCTGACTGCCAAAAGCAAAGCAGACGGTGGATTTAAAAGGAAAAACTGAGATCGTTTATTTAGATATTAGAAAGGGAGGGAAGTACAAATTTAAGATAGAAAATAATTAATGGATAGCTTTTAAACTGAGACGATTAAATACTGAAGTAACAATTACAGATAGGGAAAAAATGCTGAAAAATAGAATTTAAAATAATGGGATATTAGAGATACATATGTCACAACATGACATATACTCCCGGAGGAATGCGAAAAAAAACTAAAGACCATAGATATGTGTAAACTTATGTATCAAACTGCTTACCCAAAAACCAGATAAGTGACAAAATGGAACGAGGACTATCACCGAAAAGATAGCACATCATTGGAAACAGCACGGACCTACATGGGGTTTACATTTTGATACCCTACAGGCGGGTACCATGTTAAGAAAAACATCTAGATTATTCATAAACATACATGATTGAGTTACAGGATATTTAATACAAAAATACAAATGCAAACAAAGTATACAAGGGAAGGGGGAAAGTGTGGTGCCACAAAAATAATAGGGATAAGGGGATGATACAGAATACCTTTTTCAATATAAATCTTGATACAAACCACGAAACTTCACATGATTTTGTTACATTATAAAATACAGTACAACAACATACGTCTTGAAAAAGTAAATTTATGAGCATTTACAATAGCACAGGTACGTATATGTATGAGCATAGTATATATCACATTGCATTTTGATTACATGAAAAAAAATATAATATCCTGTAGAAAAACTTGTTCACATACAGACGTATAAAATTTGTTCGCACACAAAAATAAACTTTCTCTGAATGTATAAAACACAACACTTAACTTTCTTAGTGCATGTTCAAAAATTGGTCAAAATTTCAATTTTGACAATACTATGTACAAAAACTTTGAACTTGGGAACATCCACATCAAATGTTATACCATTAAAATTTCGACACTCAAGAATTCCAAACTAAAATTTCAAAAAGTATGAAAGAGAACTATCAAAGATATAAAAAGTATCATTTATAGTCTGAAAGGACTGAAATGTGGTGTTAACCACAACTAGATGAAAGGTTAAATGCAACAATAAGCACAATATGAATGAAACATCCAAAACATTAATCATAACACAGCAAAATTAAATGTATTCTATTATAGTAAAAATGATTAAATTTTAAGAGTACTTGGTAAACTGAAGCTAAATTAATATATATTGAAGTACCTAGAAAAGAAAATATTTAAAAAAAATTGATAACATTCACAAAATCGCACAATATAAGAGAATGTACTTTACAGGAGTCCGCCAGCAGACAGCAGGGTACATTGGTAGCTACCCTTTTCTCATATTAAGCGACCCCTGGAACGTAGATCATAACGGGATTGAGCTGAAAAAGAATTAGAACATTTATTAGACAGGTTACATTTTTTTCTTTTTCTAGGATTCTTGTTGGAATGAGAAAGTTCATTAGCTGGAACAGAGTCAACAGGTGGATGGGTAGAGTTTATAGGTACATTAACAGTCTGTTGTGAAATGGATGCATCAGGCGTATTGGAACTCTGAGCAGGAAAGTTGTCGGAGGCATCATTCACTTGTGCAGGAAAAGCATCAAGGACTGGGGGAGTTGAAGTGGCATCAGCACAAACTGGATCACTTGTCGAAGATGAAGAGACCTCTGGAATGAGGTGTTGTTTGCGAGGTGGAGATATCCACATTCTTTCGATGTGCATTTTAAACTTCTTTGCAGATGGGTTATTGGGACGTTGCAGAACAGCATTAACAGGACCACACTTTTGTATTACTGTGAAAGGACCATTATAACTGGGCTTGAAAGAATGAGAACTCTTTACGTAAACAAGGTCTCCAACTTTGAGTTCACGAAGTTTGGCACACTGCTGTTGGGTTTGATTTTGTAGCATTTGTGCAAGTTGAAGATTACTATACACCTTCTGGTATATGTTTTCCAAGTCTTGCATCAACTGAAAGAAGGACCGATTATTGTCTATGGCGAGAAGTGGCTGGAATGGCATGTATGTATCATACAACGTTGAAAGTTCTCGACCAAAATGAATGGAGTTAGGTGAGAATTTCGTGGTTGAGTGAACAGATCCATTATACATCATCTGATGGATTTTAACTGCATTAAAGAAATTATAGCCATCATCTTCTAAAGCAATAATTGTGGCTTTGATTGCTTGGTTAATACGTTCATAAATTGAGTTAGTTTGCGGGTGGGCTGGAGATGAATATGTTAATCTAACACCAAACTTAGTGCAGAAACCATTAAAAATTTCAGCAGTAAATTGCCGACCTAGATCTGAATGGATCATTGTAGGGCGACCATGGGTAGATGTATATTTAAACAAGGCATTTATGACATTCTCACTTGAAATAGATCTTATGGGATATGGTTGAAGATATCTTGAAAATCTGTCTATGATTGTTAAGATATGATGTCCGTTTTTGAAAGGACCGACTAAATCCATAGAAACAAACTCGCCAGGGTGCTGTGGTAAGGGGTTATTTTGGAAAGGAGCTTGCGGAATTCTGTGATGCTTAGAAGTAATGCAAGTGGTACATGACTGGACAAAATTCACAGTGTCAGCATAAATACCTTTCCAATAATACTTTTCTGATAAAAATTTAAATGTTTTCTGATTTCCATAATGAGGTGTATGTGCAATTTTAAGAGCTTTTACACGAAGTGAACTGGGCATAGCAATTTTTGGAGAAATCTCATCATTTGCAGCTTTTGGATCATGAATAAAAAGGAGAAGTTTTGATGTCGGACATATACAGAAAAATTTAGCATTTTGTGTTTTTATCTTATTCAATACATCACAATAAAATTTAGAAAGATTCTGGTCTTTAAGTTGTTCTTTAAGAATTTGCTTTTCAGAGATTTGGAGTCAAGAATCTTCAGGTAAGTTATTAAGTTGTTCTAGCATTTGCTGAACTGAAACATGATCAGGTGTTGAAGATTTATCAGAAGATGTAGAGGCATGTGTTATATTTACAGATTCAATATCAATAGGAAGTATTTGATCGGATTTTAACAATTCAGGGCTATTGTCGAGATCAGAAGTATTAGGAAATGGAGTGCGAGAGAAGAAATCAGCTAGTACATTTTCTTTGCCAGGGAGGTGTTCAAATGAGAAGTCATACTCTCCCAGAGTAAGTAGCCATCTAGAGGTAATATTAGCTGGAGATGAAATTTTAGAATAGTGCTTCAGTGGTCTGCTATCTGAAAGAATAATAAAATGACGTCCACGAAGATAATATTGAAATGCACATACTCCCTTAACTATGGCCATCAATTCCAACTGGAATATCTGGATATCTAGATTCGGATTCTTTTAACGTTTTACTGTAGTATGAAATGGGTAGGAGATCTTCGCCATGTTTCTGCATCAGAATGGCAGAAATTGCAAACGAACTGGCATCTGTATTCAAATAAAATTTTTCATTGAAATTAGGTTGGATTAAGAACGGTTTTTCGAAAAACATAGACTGGAGTTGAGTAAATGCCTGTTGATGCACCGAGTTCCATTGAAAAGGAACTTTAGGCGACGTCAGCTTCACTAGTGGAGCAGAAAATTTTGCAAATGTTGGAATAAGGTGTCTGTAATAACCGCATACACCAAGAAAACGTTTGACATGTTGCTTTGACTTAGGTTGAGGAAAAGAATTAATTTTAGAAATGTTCGATGCAATAGGGAAAACTTTATGCTGTGCAATTTCGAAACCAAGATATTTTACGTTTGTTTGATGAAAAGAACACTTTTTGGGATTAAGAGTCAAATTATGTTTTTGAAAAACTTGAAGGATCCTCTCTAGTTTGCTGCATGTGTCCTCAAAACTTTTGCTCCCAATCATGAAATCATCTTGATAAGCAAATATTCCTCCTAGAGCAACTTCATCAATAATTGAATCAGCCATTGACTGGAAGTATTGTGCCGCTGTCTTAAGACCAAAGACGAGTCTGAGGTATTTGTATGTGGCCCAAGGTGTCGCAAAACTCAACTGATCTTGAAATTCACTAGGTAAGTGAATTTGGTGATATGCACTGGGCATATCAAGTGAAGTAAAAAATGAAAATTCTGTTAATTTTGATATGATGTCTTGAATACGGGATAAAGGATAGCTGGATCCTTCAATGATAGTGTTAACAAGGCGAAGGTCCAAGGCTAACCTATAAGATTGCTTTGATTTGCTGTCAGGAGCCTTTTTCTTAACCAAGATCATAGGGCAAGCCCAATTTGTCAAATTCTTCTCGATTATTCCAGCATCAATAAGTTCCTCAAGTTGTTTTCTGGCTTCAGCCTGTAAGGCCTGGGGAATGGGGAAAGGTAGACATTTTATCGGACAATTAGATGTGAATTTTAAGTCTGGCTTTACAAGATCTGTATGTCCTAGGGTTTTTAACGATGATGAAAATGCTGCATAATTTTCTTTTAATATCTTTGTCAATTTTTCTTTTTCATATGGTGATAAATGTTGAAGGTTAAAGTCATTTATTTCAAATTCTGATAATCTCTGCTTTAAAATATCTGGACTGGGCTGAATTACATTTAGAACTTCAGGATTTTGTTGTTTTTTACCAAAATTGTAAGTTTGAATATCTTCAACAGGGGATATAAATCCAATATGTTGATTTTTTCTTAGATTAGAGTATTCCAGAGAAGAATTTTCGATTAAAACGTGAAATGTAAATTCAACTTCATTTGAAAGTGTATTACTCTGTACAGAGTTATTCGAAGACACTACAGGAATGTTATATATGGAGGTGTGAAAACTTAGTGAATTATTAGTTCCTTTGGGTGAGAAAACAAAATTACTAGAACATGACAGAGGAAATTTTGACTTTACTTTAATGTATTGTTGTTCGCCTGGATAAATTTTTGAATATTTTGCAACAACTACTTTAAAATTGAAAGAATCATTTATGTTTTGAGAAGACGAAACATTTTCATGTGGATCATATTTTGATGGGGAAGGTAAAGCCACAACATTTTTTTGAGGAAGAGAATTAACACACTGATCATTTTTATCTTGAGAATTCTCATGCAGAAATGGTACAGAGATACCATCAATGACACATCCTGTATATTTATCACCTATGTTAACTCTGAATTTTCGAAGGAAATCATAACCAAATATGACACTGAATGTGGAATCTTCAGCCATATCTATTACATAAAAAGAATGTTTAAATGTTTTGGTAGAAACCTTGAACGAAAATTCTACACATGAAGAAAAATTTACAGCTGAATTAACAGTAGTTATTTTAACTTGGCGGGATAAATACCTGACTTTAATTGACTGTTTCAATTTGTCAAACATGATTTTACTGAGTATAGAAACAGACGAGCCTGTGTCAAGTAATGTGGTTACATCAAATTCTGCAATTTTTATAATTATCAATGGGAGTAAAGGACCACTTTGCTGTACATTGGCTATAATTTGTGTAATGTTATTATCTGGAGGTTCTTGAATCTCAAAAGTTTGTGCGGATGCATTTGATGTGGAAGGAGGATGTGGCGCATCCATGCATACCCTCTCTACCAGTTTGGGTGGGGCATTTCAAAAGAAGGTGCTTTCGGATCTAAATTTGAATTTAGATTATTAGATTGTTCAATCGTTGATCTGCTGGGACATGGAGCATTGACACTTGGAGGCGGAGGGAGTAAAAGAAATGGTTGATCTTGAATTTGAGAATGCTTCGGTACAAAATAATTTTTAAATTTTGGACAAAAACGACAAGAGTGTCCATGAAGACCACAAAACTGGCAAATTGTTCCTGATGAATTCTCATGAGTGCGTGAAAAATTACTGGACCTAAAGTTAGATCTTTGATTACCTCGTCTTTGGAAAGAACGAGATCGGTTGTATCTTCCTCGAAAGTTCCTTGGGTTCCTGTATGGTTGAGAATTTCTATTATCTCTGACTGATTGTACATTGAAATTCTTGTTTTTGGATACTTTTCTTGAGGGGGAAGCATCCCTATCTGATTGTCTCTGACCAAAATGAGCAATCGATTCTTTTAACTCATTGATTTGTGACCTAATGTCCTGTAATGGTGTGCTCATAGATGTTTGGCAGATCAATTCATTGTTAACCTCACAGTCTTGTAAAAGCCTTGCTTTTTCAACTGCTTCAACATATGATTGAATGTTGTTTTGTAAAATATGTACTCTGTAACTAGTGGGGATAATTGAAATGAATTTATTAAACTTGATAGCATTGAGTGCATTAATATCCTTAATGGATTGATGTGCTTTTGGGACCAATGAGTCCAAACGATGAGCAAGATTACTTATTGACTCTCCTGGTAACATATTCATTGCATTAAACTCAGAAATAGCACGGCATACGTTTTGTTTTTTGAACTGGTTCCGTAGAATATTAAATAATTCTGTGGTTGTATTAATTGCATGATACTCTAGCTTTTGTACAATGAAAGTTCTAGCAGGACCATCCAATTTAGATTTTGCAAATGTAAGAGTGTCTTTGTCAGACCACCTATTACTTACAGAAACATGACTAATGAAGAACTAATGAATGACAGTGACTAATGAATGACACTTGACTAATGAAGAACTCTAACAGTTCAGGATCTCCCATAAACGGAGATATGTGAATGTTAAAATTTGGGACATTTCTAGTTGGAATATTAATGTCTGGTGCTGTTTGAGCAGACTTATTAGTTGGTCTAGTCATGTTTAAAATTAACTATTGAACACAAAAATCACTTAAATGATGAATATATATATATATATATAGAAACAGGTAAATGAAAAAAATGTTCACTATAACAACAGTACACAAAAGTTAATTACTTCACTCTTAATTGTCTTTCAAAAGACTGATTAAAATGCATAAAAGTATATTGATAATGTATACTTGAGTTGAAACTTGGAAATGTAGGCAATGCTAAATTTGACAAGCATATTCACAATCTGTCCAGAAATTCTGAATGATCTATTTGCATCCACGCAGAAAAGAAAATTTTCAAATCAAAAGTTTGTAAAAATGATAATGAGCTGTATTTTTTTATATATACTATAAAAGTTTTTCATTCATATAAAATAATAAACACTATTGAGTCACCATGTGCTTGCATGTAGGAGATTCACTGATTAAATTTTCAAACTATTTCGATCCAACGAAATAATGATTTTTTTTTAAATGAAAGCTACATCTATTTCATATTTTAAATTAAATTTCTATATTTCTTACGTTATACAGTTACTTTGTTGAAAAAACATAGTTTGTGACATGTGAATCACGTGCGAACCACGTGTTTGCGTGTCCAACGGACGAAAGTAAATTAATTATGCACTGTATGTGCACATGGCACGAGCACCAATATGTTAAGTTGTTATTTCCAGGTTCTTAAAAACATAGTAACTGTGGATACTTGTAGTTAAATATCACATCAACTAGACTTGAATTAAGTGACAGTTTGTATTTTGACGATAACCGTGATCAATTAGTCCATGAATCTTTTAACTAAGATGTTATTTAAAATAGATAAAAGACTTTACCTTTTCTCTTTAAGTGTTGGAGATGAGAAGTGATGACACAGTGTTTCCAAACATACCAGTTTTATTTCAGAGCAATACTTTCAGGGGTGACGTCCGCTGTTCCAATGACGGCTCCGAAGTTACTTAGATAATTTATAGTGACTAAACTTATATTTAACATATTTTCATCTTAAAGTGAATAATCAAAATAATACTAAGTGAATAGCTGATCCAAGATTTCAGATGATGAACTCAAAGTGTCGAAGCACTCCATGTCCCGCGTCGCGAGATCAGCGTGGCTTAAGAACCACCAAACGTACTGCAAGTCAAACCGTAATATGAATGAAGCGCCGAGTCACGCTTCCGACTCTGAGATTCAAACCGACCGCCGCGCGAGGGAAAAACGTGCCAAAGGAGCGCCGCCGCTACGAACGCTCGTCAAACGGTTCGCCAAAAGGAAGGAAAGGAGAAATGCGCCGAAGGCACAGATGATCGGACAACGCGCATGCGTCAAACGGGAGATGCGATGAGAAACGAAAGAAAACTCTGTTGGCTGACTGCCAAAAGCAAAGCAGACGGTGGATGGAAAAACTGAGATCGTTTATTTAGATATTAGAAAGGGAGGGAAGTACAAATTTAAGATAGAAAATAATTAATGGATAGCTTTTAAACTGAGACGATTAAATACTGAAGTAACAATTACAGATAGGGAATAAATGCTGAAAAATAGAATTTAAAATAATGGGATATTAGAGATACATATGTCACAACATGACATTATGAAATCTGAGATACAGTTTCTTTTAAGCCATTTGCGTCGGCTAATTTATTTTCTAACCATAACTTACGTACAATAAGAATGTTTGATTTCTTCGCGTAAATATTTCCGCACTCGCAATTTATTCTAAATGTTAACGTGTATAAATCTACTTAAAACCTAGACTGAAAGATAAAGGGATTTCCGTTCTAGAAAAGAAATCAACGTTTTACGTAAATGTTGTGGGGTTTGGGGTTCTTTCTAAAACACAACTTACTTAATTTAAAAGGTTCAATTGTTACTCAATCTTCATTTGACAATTGATTGATTAAAAAATACAAGTATACCCTGATTAGCTCCACTGAAATCTGTTGCCAAGGAAAAGGGAGCAAATTATATTAAACTAATCAAAATATCAAAACTTAAGAATCCGAATAAATTAATACAACATGCTAATTTTGAACTCATCATTTTAAGACAATATTAAATGTAGTAAGGGGCAACAGATTTCTAAATCAAGTAGTATACTGAATTGCATAAAGAACACCCAACTCCACTCCAACCCGATCAAGCTCAAATCTCCATACACATTAAATTAACAAAAGTGTAATCATCATACAATTTGGAAGAATGCAGACAACCTGAAATTCCTCCAATATGAGGACCAAAAGGAGAAAGAGTTAAATCCGTTAATAGAATAGGGATATGATGATGTACTAAAATTTTAGAACAACCATGGAGATTCTGAACAAGATCAGATCGGTTAACCAAGAATCGTATAGTGGTATAAAATAACTGAATACTTTTTCTTTTTTTTTTTTTTTTTTTTTTTACTTTGTTAAAAAACAACCATTTTGTTGTTTGTTTTGAATAATACTTCAAAGAAAGGATAATTAAAAATTAAATTAATCAATTATGAAATTAGACTTAAGTTTACTTTAGCATCAATTATCAGTATATCCAATACTGAGATATGAACAAAAATTACATCTAAAAACCTTACGTAAACCTCAATTAATTTTCAAATAAACTATTACTATGAATTTAAAATTTAAAAAAATTTAAAAATATTAATTTAGTAAGATCATAGCTTTCATAACCTTACTCACAGTAATTGAGAGGTTAAGCCTTTCTTATAGGATTGCTGTAGATATAAGAATACTAATTAAAGATCATATAAAGAAGAACATACCATATTTGAGAATGAACAAAAAACAATCTTTATTTGAATAATTAAAATTTATAAAAACAATGTAATTCCCAAAAAAAACTTGCTATAATAACACCAAATAAAAATTGATTAATATTGATTATTAAATATCTTTAAATCAAATATTAAGGATCTCAAAACTAACATAACATCATAAATTAAAGGATGATCAACTTTTCTGAGATAAGTCATTAATTACCTTTCAAATACGCATTGTAATGCTTAACATATCATAATATAAATATATATATGAATTTACAAGTTATTTTTTCTTATTTTGCATCTTACTCTCCAACTCTGAGTCACACAAATATATATTCCCTCATCAGGGAGACATGTAAATAAAAACTATGTAAATTCTACTTACAGAGGATGAAGAATTCAATGGTTGAATCAGTGGGCAGGTTTTTACACTCCCCTTTCCTCTTTTAATGTTGCAGCCGATTGCACAACATACTTCTCTTTCCTCTTTGTTTTGAGAGAAAAACTATTGCTATATACCAGCAGGCGAGCTGACAGGTTTCTTTTCGTTCTTGGCTAAGTCACCTAATTTCAACGGGTTGGGTAGCCTCCGTACATCTAGTTGCCTTCTAATAACGGACAATACCTGGAATCTTCGTCTTAATAAGGACAGAATAGTCTCATGATGAGGACTTTTGAAGCCTGATTTTTGGAGCAGGACTATTAATTTTCTCAGCTTTTAACAATATTTCCTTCGCCCTTCACACTGGAGACTATAGGGTATTAGCAGTGGTCCCGGTAAGAGATTCATCTCTATTCTAAGACAACGATCATTCTATTTAAGCAAAATGCCGATCACAAACTCGAGTATTCATAGCTCTAGACCTTTACCATGTCTCTGCTAATGTTACTTCAACTTAGTAACACAGAATACATCATTTCGAGCTCCACTACGCAATACCTAAATAGTTTACGAACCAAGTAATGAGTGTCTCAACCAAGCACCAAGCAACAAGTCGGTTTACGAGCCAAGTGATAATTCGTAAACCTTCTCTCTCCCGCGCTGCTTACAAAAACTCGCCGGAACCACTCTGTCAAAGGGGGTACGGGAATGGAAACAATAGGAATGGACTAACCCTGGTGGCGGCACTGTGTCGCTCATTCCTTGCCGGCCGCTACGTGGGGGAAGACAACCATCAACCATGCTTCACCCCCATGGCGTGTGCTGAAGGGGGTCCCATGAGCTTATGTTTACATGGGCGCCAGCCAGACGCTATGGACAAGTATTTCTTTTACTGCAGGTTGTAACACACAATGCTTAATTGCGTCCATAGTCTATTCACCAGACAACGTAATACCTCTTGGGGTGTACTCGCTTTCTTTTAGCCAAAGATAGACACAGTGTCACCAATCCCTGATTCCAAGCATGGGAAAGTGCATGGCTGTCTCCAAAATTACCACCTGTGTGGTCTTTAACTGACAAACATCCCTCCTTGCTATTTATCTTTCGCATTTGAAAAACAGGAAGCTAAGCTAGACTATAAACGTTGAACTTACTTTGCAAAAAGAAAAAGAAAGAAGAAAAAATAAAAACTGATTTTATTATTATTATTACAATTACTTTTAATTTATTTATTTATTTATTAAAAACATAAAAAGAGTGTTGTTAAATAAATGTTGAGAAAGTGATTTAAGGTAATTAATGTAGATTAAAAAAAAAATGGTTGAAACCAACCGTAACATAAATAACAACAGGCAACAAGTCTCATTAAGCTACAAATTATTAAATTTTTATATTAAAAATTTTAATAGTGAATCTTTTTACTGCATTATATGGTAATACAGGTAATGGAGTGTAACTGCCTTATTTAATACTGCTTTGAAAAGTTATACCTTTAGTTAAAAAATAACAAAAAAAATTGATTATAAACGTTAATATAATTCCTAGCTAATATTATTACCAGTTATGAACACTAGTGATTAATTATTTTGTGTAATAATTGTCAGATGGATGTCAAATATAGTCCAGAATGAGAAACTGTCACCTATAGGCTGTCTAGAATAAAGAGATGAAAAGTCTTTAAATTGTAAAACTAAAATGATTAAGGGGCCAGGACCTTTGAAACATCACCATTTTCATAGTATACCTTTTCGCGTAGAGTATAGATTCTTAAATATATTACACAGAAAAATAAATGTGGTACATACGAAAAAAAATATATTTTTAAAAATTTATAGGACTAATAGGCGATTGAAAACCCTTAAGCGCGGCATGCATGTTAAAACTGGAAATTGTGCATTTAGAAAATAATTTTTGAACAAAATAGAATCATAACACACTTTTACCTCTAACTTAAAACCAAAATATACACGAAAAGTATTGTTTAAGTTTTAATTTTAACACAAAATTTCAAATTTTTTTAATTAGGCTTTTTTTCATATCTGATAGTTAGCATCTATCCTTTTTGTAACTTTAACATTTTTTGTAACGATTTTATGCATTTCTATTGCCTATTCAAAAAAAAATCCTTCTAAAGCTACAGAATTTCGTCAAAAACGCTTAAAAAAATAAAGTGACGACGCCAAGAGGTCTATTCTCGAAACGAAAACAACAACCATTTTCCCAATGGTAAAAAACATAAGTCCTCTTTTTTTATTTTAGCATGTAGGCTATGAAGAAATGCACATATGGTTAAATTTGTAAAACTGTAGTTTATATAATTTGAAAGTAACAGTGCGGTCAAACTCTAAATTTACTAATCTTAGAAAACACATCTTAAAGTTTCAATAGCCACTTACTTTCAATTATACAGACGGTTTTTCACATTTTTTTAGACGATTTTCATGGTACTTTTACAGAACTATTTTACATAAAATATATGTGTTAAATGCTCAATTCAGTAACCGTTATTTTGAACTACCTTTCTACAGAGTAGTTTCCATGACAATAATGCCTTTTGTAGTTTTGGAAGAGGTATCTTGGCCCGTTCCTCTTGAGCAGCTATCCAAAGTCAATGAAGGATTGTAGGTTGACCTTTGTATAATGCGCTTTTTAAAGTCCAAAAGCGAAAAAATCCATGAGTGATACATTAGTAGATTTTCCAGATTAGTGAAGGGTAATAGTCCTGATACATGTTTTTTGTTCTATATTTTTCCAGGATTTCCATATATTTCCAGGAAATTGACAAGGGATTGTAATGTGAGGCTGTTTGCTTTATCTTGATGCAGTTCAACAAATTGATGGCACTGGGGAGAGAAATGGTATCTCATGTTTGGAGATTGGGAGTAAAATATGCTTCTGATAGTATGTGGAGTTGATCTTAACCTTCTTCTCCACTGTATTTAGTTTTAATTTGCCATTATGTGCAAAGCCACCAATAATAATAAATCATTTGCTAAAACTTTCTTTAGATACATTGAACCATGCTTTAATATTTTTTTTCTCCTCTTTGATGATAATAAATGAATCTCTTTGTATTACAATCATTTAAATAGACCCAAACTTCCTCTGTTGTAACAAAATTTTTCTTTTTTTTTCCGGATAAATGCTTCTAATAAAAAATTCTGCATACTGTTCTACGTTTGGCGATATTTCGTGGTGATGAATATTGTGATGATGAACAGTGTGTATTTTGTTTTTGTTTTTTAAATTCAAATCATTGTTAATGATTTTGTTAACAGTTGACACTAAGCATTTTACCGATTTATCAACAGTCCTTTGATTTGGAGGATTTTCTTTTACCGTAAAAGATCTTACCTTTGCAATACTCGAAGAGCTCCTTTTTGTTCTTGGGTACATATTTGGAACAATTTTTCCACTTGAACCCCATATTTTTCCCCTGTTTCATTGACAATTTTAACTACCGTGTCTTTAGATATAGAATAAACATCCGTTTTTTAATAACAGAATACGAAAATTCATAAAGATACAACTAAATGTAAATATATTGCTTGAAGGTGCGTAAAAACATACATAAAACATTTAAAAACACATCAAAGTCCTTTTAAAAAATTCAAAACGTTTTCAACCGAACTACTCGGTCATCATCAGTGAAAAACTAATTGTTTAGTTGAGTTGTTGTCGCTTCGTGTTTTCTTGCTTGCCCGGAATAAACTATTTTACTTCAAGGGTTTTGGAATATAAGGTGGGATGGGAAAGGTAATCAATGATTTATTAATTCATTCCAGACTGCGTGGATATCATGTGATAATACATTGTTACAGACTATTTCTTTTTTAGATATTATTTCTATAGACTATCTTGTTATTTATAGACTCTCTCTCCGGCAAGCAAGAAAACGCGAAGAGACAACAACTCAACTCAACAATTAGTTTTCACTGATGATGACTGATTAGTTCGGTTGAAAACGTTTTGAATTTTTTAAAAGGACTTTGATGTGCTTTTAAATGTTTTATGTATGTTTTTACGCACCTTCAAGCAATATATTTGCATTTAGTTGTATCTTTATGAATTTTAGTTATTAAACAAGGTGAATTTGCACTGAAATTTTAAGTTCTTACCGAATACGAATAATTCTTTTCGGAAATTGCAGAATTATAGCCTTTCATCCATCGGTTCTTTACAAGCGCTATTTTGCATACAAACGAAAATTTCAATTGCCAGACAAGAATTTATACTTTCAAAAACCTATTAGCGGTGAAAAATAATTGCTCTATGCAGACGACTTTTTTTTTACACTAAAACAAACTCGTCTAAAAAATTTATGAACAGCCTCTGTATTCACTGAGTTATAAATGATTATAACTCAAGAAATAACGCAGAATTTCACCGTTGTTTTTATATATTGTTCAGATATGTTTAATGATTCAGAATAAAAAAAAGACCGAAAATTGATTTTTTTAGAGTTTAAAGGTCCTGTGTTCCCTTAAGAGTGTTTTTATGGGTGTTTTCAAAATTTTTTTAGACATTTGTTTTCCTAAATTATACTAAATAGTATGTGACTTGTAAAGAACTAAAAATGCAATTTTAATAAGTACATGTTTATATTTTCACAACTATTATGTTATAAATTATGAAAATCAAATCTTAGGAAATTGAACAATAAGGCTGTAATTCTACGAAATCTGAGAAGCACTTTTGCCTTTAAGCCTTTTGCGTTAGCGGATTTATTTTTAAAGCCATGCAGTAACAATGTTTCATTTCTTCGCTTAAATACTACAGCACATGAAATTTATTCTAAATATTAACACGAATAAATTTTCTTAAATCCTTGTTTGAAAGATAAAGGAATTTCCATTCTGGGCGAGAAAGCAACATTTATTAAACAACAAATTTTGCTGCTTTAAAGTTTTATCTCAAAATATTTAGTAGTCAAGCGCTTTACACCGTTAGATCGCATCTTAACAAATGTAACCAGCTTATTAAATATTGTGTGAAATTTTCATTTTTTTTCATACAAAATATTTTATATTGTATGATTAATTTGCTGAAATTTCAGTTTATTTTATTAAATTTTGTTTAACCATTGCTATCATCATGTCAAATATAATCTAAACTGTTATTTATAAAATTAAAATATCTTGCTTTACATAAGTAAGAGAAAATACACTTAAAAAAAAACAAGAAAAAAATGAATTTTTTAAATACCCTCTTCACCCAAACAGAAAAAAATTCAACAAATATAATTAGAATTTTTTAAAAGATAAAGTTAATTTCGTAGCAATTAATTCAAAAGTTTCAGAGAAATTAGCTGTAAAATTGTAATTATATGTATATATTTTCTCATATTTTATTTTTTCTGTTTTTTTATTGAGAAACTGTTTTATTTTTACAATATGTTAAATTATTCCACTGGCAAGATTACAAATATATTGATTAGTAAATGTAGTTTTATGACTTGCATTACTAACAGTTTATCTCTTATAAATATATTTTTATTGTAAACAAACTATCATTTAATCATAAAAATAAAAATAAAAATTTAGTCTTCTAAAGTACTGCAGATATTTAGTACCAGTCATGCAGAAAATAATGACTAAAGAAACATGATAAACGGCGTAAATTTTGAATATATACAAAAACTCAAAAAATCTCGTTTGAGACTACTTTTGAATTATTTCTGCTTGGCAATACATTTAGACAATTCTTGCCTTTTGTTATATTTATGTACTAGCAAGCTACGCCCGCTACGCCCGCTACGCCCGCTACGCTGGTCAATTTCTCTTAACGAACCTTTAATCAAACAAAATATTGACATTTCATAATTCACTTTTATATTTTAACAGAATAATAAGGATACTATAATTTGTGACTCGTGCTATAGTCAATATACACGTCAGGACACGTCGCCCTTATCATTATCTTTTTACGCGTGAAGGTTTCGCTATGGTACTCTATTGTGAAATTTGGTAATTTTAGAAATTCAATAGTTGAAAAATCGCAGAATCATTAGATCATTTTTCTTTAGAAATTGTTCTTATAGCGCATTTAGATCTTATAAATAACAATCATGCCGAACTTGAAGTTTCTAGCTCCTTCAGCATCGCAAAAATCGCAATTTTAGAAAGTTTTTCGCTTCTGCACCCCCCTCGGGGTAGTGGCACCGACATAAAATATAGCCTATGTTGGAGCAGGGATTGTCACCATCCATTTGCCACCATCACTTTTGAAATCGCTTTAGTAGTTCCAGACATTCCATACAAATTGTAATTTAGAATGTTTTTAGAAAATTTTTTGCTTATTTCAGCCTTTTAAATTTCGAATTTTTTTAGATTTTGTTCTTATAGAGAATTTAAATCTTGTAAGTAACGACCATACAAAATGTCAAGTTCCTAACTCCTTCATTATTGAAAATATCATAATTTTGGAACGTTTTTCGCTCCTGCACCCTCTGCGGGCAGTGGCACCGACAAAAAATTTAGCATATGTTGGAGCAGGGACTGTCACCATCCATTTGCCACCATCACTTTTGAAATCGGTTCTGCAGTTTCAGAGATTCCATAGAAATTGTAATTTAGAATGTTTTTAGAACGCTTCTTCCTCATCTCACCCTTTTAAATTGCGAATGTTTTTATAATTTGTTCTTAGAGAGCATTTACATCTTATAAGTAACTGCCATACCAAATTTGATACTTCTATCTCCTTCAGTACACAAAAAATCGAAATGTTAGAACGTTTTTCGCTCCTGAACCCCCCTGGGGGTGGTGGCACCGACATAAAATATAGCCTATGTTGGAGCAGGGATTGTCACCATTAATTTGCCACCATCACTTTTAAAATCGCTTCAGTGGTTCCAGAGATTACCCCCTACAAACAAACAAACAAACAAACAAACAATCTTTACTACTTTATATATTAGTATAGATAAGGGGGAATTAGCCCCTTGTTCCCCCCCTTTATACTTAACCAATCAATCCCAAAAACTAATCAGAGATGCGCCTTAACACAGTGAACCTATAAATAAAATTTGAAGGAAATGGGATAATTCTGCATGAAAAACCCATTTACATAAATTAAGGGGGGGTATTAGCCCCCCGTTCCCCCCCCCTTTATACTTAATCAATCAATCCCGAAAACTAATCAGGGAAGCGTCTGAACCCAATGAATCTATAAACAAATTTTGAAGCAAATAGAATAATTCTGCATGAAAAACCCATTTATATAAATTAAGGGGGGATTATCCCCCCGTTCCCCCCCTTTATACTTAACCAATCAATCCCGAAAACTAATCAGGGAAGCGCCTTAACACAGTGAACCTATAAACAAAATTTGAAGGAAAACGGAATAATTCTGCATGAAAAACCCATTTATATAAATTAAGGGGGGATTAGCCTCCCGATCCCCCCCCCCCTTTATACTTAACTAATCAATCCCGAAAACTAAACAGGGAAGCGTTTTAACTCAGTGAACCTATAAACAAAATTTGAAGGAAAACGGAATAATTCTGCATGAAAAACCCATTTATATAAATTAAGGGGGGGATTATCCCCCCCCGTTCCCCCCTTTATACTCAGCCAATCAATCCCGAAAATTATCATGCAAGCGCCTTAACACAGTGAACCTATAAACAAAATTTGAAGGAAAACGGAATAATTCTGCATGACAAACCCATTTATATAAATTAAGGGGGGGGGATTAGCCCCCCGTTCCCCCCTTTATACTTAACCAATCAATCCCGAAAAGTAATCAGGGAAGCGTCTTAACCCAATGAACCTATAAACAAAATTTGAAGGAAAACGGAATAATTCTGCATGAAAAACCCATTTATATAAATTAAGGGGGGAATTAGCCCCCCCGATCCCCCCCCCTTTATATTAACTAGTCAATCCCGAAAACTAATCAGGGAAGCGCATTAACACAGTGAACCTATAAACAAAATTTGAAGGAAAACGGAATAATTCTGCATGAAAAACCCATTTATATAAATTAAGGGGGGGGGAATTAGCCCCTTGTTCCCCCCCTTTATACTTAACCAATCAATCCCGAAAAGTAATCAGGGAAGCGTCTTAACCCAATGAACCTATAAACAAAATTTGAAGGAAAACGGAATAATTCTGCATGAAAAACCCATTTATATAAATTAAGGGGGGGATTAGCCCCCCCCGATCCCCCCCCCCTTTATACTTAACTAATCAAACCCGTAAACTAATCAGGGAAGCGCCTTAACTCAGTGAACCTATAAACAAAATTTGAAGGGAAACGGAATAATTCTGCATGAAAAACCCATTTATATAAATTAAGGGGGGGGGGGAATTAGACCCTTGTTCCCCCCCTTTATACTGGACCAATCAATCCCGAAAACTAATCAGGGAAGCGCCTTAACTCAGTGAACCTATAAACAAAATTTGAAGGAAAACGGAATAATTCTGCATGAAAAACCCATTTATATAAATTAAGGGGGGGGGGAATTAGCCCCTTGTTCCCCCTTTTATACTTAACAAATCAATCCCGAAAACTAATCAGGGAAACGCCTTAACACAGTGAACCTATAAACAAAATTTGAAGGAAAACGGATATTTCTATGAAGAGTTATCGCATTACGTACGTACATACATACATACAGAACCGGCTGCCAAGCTCTCAGGGCTTGACAGCCAGTGTGATAACTGAAAAATCGCAATTTTAGAACGTTTTTTGCTCCTGCACCCCCTGGGGTTAGTGGCACCGACATAAAATATAGCCTATGTTGGAGCAGGGGTTGTCACCATCAATTTGCCACCATCACTTTTGAAATCGGTTCGGTAGTTCCAGAGATTACCCCCTACAAACAAACAAGCAAGATTTACTCCTTTATAATATTAGTATAGATTAAAAATAAAGTGGAAACAAACTCTCTATTTGTTTCCTTGGTGTTTACAGACTTACAAACAAATTGTGCAAGCTTTTTTTCTCATCAAAATATATAAATGCAATTTCTGGAAATTTTGAGGCGACATGTACAATTAAAGCAAAAAAACAGACATAGTTTTATTTATTTATTTATTTTTCTTTTTTTTTTGAAAAAATTTTTTTTGCTCTATAATGTTTATCAAATAATATATGTCTGTAAGTAACTATCTTATCTGTATTAATATATATATATATCTGTGTCTGTTATTGGCGAACTCTAGGCAAATTTATCGTACTTAGACGCCTGGATTTGTAGAGGTTAAATTTGGATAAGGATAGATGAAACTAGGTCTTAATGCATATGAGACTCATATTTTTCATTTTTTAATAATCAGCTCAGGTATTCATTAAAGACTATAAAGAACAAGCTTCAATTTTCAGCAGTTCGTGGGCATTAAGATCACTTCTGAACAGGGTTGCCAGCTAGTTTGGCTTCCTTTTTTATTCAGAAATTCCGAGTTCCTACCGTAAATTCCGAAAGAAGACTTTTTACTTTAGGTAATCATGAAATGTCTGTCGTTAAATAAGACAACAATAAGAGTTCGGATTTTTTGGTATGTATTCGGAATTTTTAATTAAAAAAAGAGGCGAAGATAGCAACCCTGTTTCTGCACATGTACCAGGTATACTCGGTTTTTCAAGCAGACGAAGGGAAAATGGTTCTTTTTTTCTGCATTTTGAAATTGCCGTTTCCCGAACGAAATAATATCATTTACTTAGTCTATTTTTTAAGTTGTACTATATCTTTTGTTACACATATATATATATATATATATATATATATATATATAATTTACTATTTCAAAAAAATATATATATATATATTATTATTATTATTACTATTATTAGCATTATTATTATTATTTTCTGGGAGTCAATTTTATGTTAGTTTTCATTTTTTCCGTTTTTTCTAGTTGCCACCAATTTTTCTCGGATGGAAATACGAAAAAAAAAAATACTGATTTATTTAATGTAACTTTCCGGTTGTAACAGTATCTTTTGTTTAAAGAAATATTAACATTTACTATTTCAAAATAAATAAATAAATAAATAAAAATTAAATTAAATTAGGAAGATTTTATTAAAAAAAAAAAAAAAACTTTCTTCCAACTCTAATGAACGAGATTGCTGTTGTACCGGGCGGTCGCTTCTGAGCATGTCCACGGAGATATTATTTCGCACTTTAAAAGAGGGCAAGGGATAGAGTAGCGAGAGGTGGAGGGGTTGCTAACTTCATGTCTTTCGCCTTGCTAAAAGTGCCATAATTACTACACAGTTACATACAGCTACATAATTACTCACAGCAGAGACTACACAGCTAACTGACCAATTTAGATGATATAGAAGACTTCAATCTTCAAAACATTTTGTTCAAAAACATAAAAAGTACATGCAGCCAGTTGCCGGATTACAATGATTAAAAGAGATTTTTCTGTTATTTTAGTCTGCTAGTTTATTTTTCTGTCTTTTATTACTGTTAAGAAATTCCAATCTTGTGACTGGTGAATTTTGGAAATTTTGAGTTTAGTTTTGCTAGTTTTTCTAATTTTGTAGGGAGAAAGGACATTAGTAAAAATTTTGTTTCTGATACAAAGAAGGATTAGATAACACAGCTGCCAAAAAACTACTGTTATTTGCCGAAAATGCAGCTTTAGATTGAAGCATTTTGGGTAATTTTTACGATAGATTGGTAAAATTTCATATTTAGGGGGAAAATGGGTAAATCAAAGCCAAATTTTTGAGCTTTAAAGGAACGTACCAACGGAAAAATTCATTTAATTCACTGATTTTATCAAGAATGCAATAATTTTTTTTCAATTAAAAAATTAATATATTTTTTAAAATGTCATTTCTGGAATGTAGTTTAAACAAAATAGCATTTCATTAATTTTTTAGCTATTCTTCTTGATCTCCTATTATTAAGAATTTCTGAGTTGAAAAAAAAATGTTATTTTTTTATTTTTTTACAAAATAATAAAACACATGTTTATACTTAGTAATAGAACAGATTTTAAAGAAATGTTAAATTAATATTTGTAAAATTAATATTTGTAAAATTAAAAGTAATATGAATATAAAACGGTTTCTTAGAAGTAAAGTTTAAGTTATAATATACACTGCTCAAAACAATTAAAGGATGTTCTAAGTCTTATATAAAATAACGGTATAAGCTAATTTATTTTGCAAAAATTGGAAGAAGAGAGTCACAAATGCAAATTTTTCTCATTTCCAAACTTCGGAGTATACAAATTTTGAATTTGACCTCAAAAACGATGCTTTAGCGGCAGCTAATGAAATTTGGCTTTCAACTTATTGAAAGACAAAGCAAAAAACAATGATCTACATTCAGTAAGTGCTTCGTTTGGATGAGTGCGATGTCTCAACGAAGTAATTTAACCGAATCAGAAGCTTGGAGAGTAGGTGGCCTGTTAGATGGGGGCCAAACACAAGTCTAAGTAACAGAAGCCACTGGAGTTTCACAAAGTATGATTTAGAGGATCTGGAATCATTTTTTGGAGATTGGAAATGCAGGCCGAAGATCAAGGCAACGTCGTAGACCTGCAACAACGCCCAATGAAGATCAATATTTAACGCTAACGGCTCGGAGACACTGAAATATGAATATCACTCTGCTTCAACAATGCCTTCGCTCGGCTACTGGTACCACAGTTTCGACTTAAACTGTCCGAGGCTGGCTCCACGTTGAGGTCTTTATGTTCGTAGACCAATTATACATGTTACATTAACAGCAAGGCACCGTGGCGCCCATAGGGAGTGAGCAATAGAGCATGTGAACTGGAGGAAAAATAAATCCCGTTTTTCTCTTCATCCTGATAATAGGGATATTTTCATCTGGAGGGAGCGTGGCACTAGAAACAATCCTGCGTTCATGTCAGATTTGGCGTGTCAGAAGCGTTACATTTGGCGGTGGAGAAGTGATGGTCTATGCTGGTGTTGAAGAGAAATGTGCATGGCTCAATTACAATTATTATTTATTAGACTTATCCTTCAGATTCCCTTCAAATTGCTGCCCATTCCATCATAACCCTTTTGCAGGGACAAGTAGATTAAAAAAAATTAAAACTTAAATTGATGTACCCAAAAGATTTCTCTGGGGTTGGCTAATTAAATAATTTTAATTTAATAAAGTGTAACAATTGAAAAACTTAAAGATTAAATTTAGAAGTTCGAAAGGACATTGCGTTGTGTGATTTCGAAGTAGCCAGTTACTACCCTTTTTGAGAAAACCATTCTTGCCCCTTGCTAAAATTCAAAGGTTGAAGACCTAAATAAAAAAAAAAACACATACAATGTAATGTGAAAGAGAAGATTCCTAATTAATTACTATTCACATTTATTTACAGATATTTACAAACATAAAAACAAAAGAAAAGAAATTAGTTTTCATCTGAAATTACAAGTTACTATATATTTTACCATATTTCATTTACTTTAATGTCAATCATAATATAATAGCTCCCTCAAAGCTTGCGGCTTAAACTACCAGAATTCCCTAAACAATATACTTAGTTTTAAACAGGGGAATACTCAAGATAATTATTTTGATGAATACCTCAGTTTCTCACATAGGCACTGGACTGGAGTTTCTTGCTCATCTATCATCTTTTAGCATAGCCGGTGCAGCTGTTGATGCTCACTCCATCATCGACACACACCCTCATTATTCTTTTATAATATTAATTATTGTAGGAAACATCGAAGTCCTTTAGTAAGGATAACATTGGAGACCTGAGAGTCAAACTATATAACTTTCTGTGACCAGAAAAGACATCTTTTTCGTTCCGACACTCAAGAGAGAAAAATGAGCGTCTCATCTCTTCTCTATCTTTTCAAAAAACACTTCTTCATTCCCGACCATGGGGGGAGTTTCTCTCCGTTCACCAATTTGCATGACAAAGATACTGGGCAGTGCTTGTTTCTCTCAAATTTGCATATCTCTCCGTTGTCCAGCCTTCTCCCTTTTTCATTGGTTTTTGATACACACATATACTTACACTTTTTATTTACTCTGTATATTGCTCCAGCCAATCTTTCTCTCTATTTTCTTTCCGTGATAAAATCTTGCTCGAAGACATCATGTGTTTTTATGGTTCTGTTTCTTAGAAACAGACCTACCACATCGTTAAAATTTATTGTTGCCATGCTGTCTAAATGCCGCCATATAGTCTGTTTTGGTGAGCGTGAGAAATTGAACTGTTCCACACCTCTATGCCACACACGAATTCTTGATAATATGAAAGCTTTCCATTAGCTGGCATCTCCATTGATGGGAGCACTGACCTCCACATTATTCAAAATGGAGCTCTGACCGTTCAGCCATGGGGTCCCATATAGGGATGAGATCCTCAGACCTATTGTAGTCCCTTACTCTGCAGCACTTTTATCATCTTCATTTTGATGGACGACAATTGCAGGCCTCATCGTGCTCACTTGGTGGATGATTTCCTTTTCGAGGAAGGAATAAAACGAATGGAATGGCCAGCGTATTCTCCGGACATGAACCCAACAGAGCATGTTTGGGACATTCTAGGCAGACGAGTTTCTGGTCGCCTACCACCCCCACAAACTCTCCAAGAACTGGAAAAAGCTCTTCTGGAGGTGTGGGACAGAATACCACAGCACCTCATTAATAGCCTCTTTGACTCCATGCTCAAAGTTGTTCAACGTTGCTGGCCGTCCGGAGAAACCATGCCTCCTACTAAAAAGGATTTTCTTTGAGGGAAAAACCTTTTTTATTCGTTTTTTCAGGTTATTTTGTTCTCCCAGGATTTATACTTCGTTGGGAATTTATAAATGGGAAATCAGAAATAATTAGAGCCGTGAATTTACTGTACTACCAGATGAAAGGAGTCCACAGTTGCGTACAGATACATCTTTTATTACATCCAGGTCCGTGGAGTTCGCATAACAAGGCCGGCTAACAATCGCCGGTGGCTAGAGAGGAGGCATAAGCAATATTACATCTGTTGTCTACACAGGGCAAGAGCTAAATCTCTGACCAGAACTCTTACAACTTTCTCAGCTCGAATGAATCATTGGCGAAACAATAGCAATAAAATTAGCCAAAAATATTTATTCTGGCGATACAATACAGCGAGGAGACACATGTGGTTTTTATCCATTAGTATTAAGTGAATGGGATTACGTCAGAGAGGAATTATGAATTTTTAACGCCAGTCCGATTAAAACCGCATAATGGAACCCGGTAAATTTTTGAGGGAACCCACCCTAAAAGGTTACAATCTAGAACAGGAATATGTGAGCTAAAATTATCCCAAACAGGCGCCGGCATACCATATATGGCAAGTAAAAGACCATGGGAATAATAATAAGACGAAATAACTTTTATATGCCGTGAGAAATGATATCAGATGATGATCCGTTAAAATACAGATGTAAAGTGCATCTGTGAACAAAGATTTCAAACTGTTGCTAGGCACAAAGCTGTTTCTTTTCTTTTTTCTTTAAAGTAGATGAAAATGTGGTCAGAAGATTTTAACGAGCAAAATAAAATGAGAGCTTACATTTTAGGCAACGGAACTGAGAATAAATAATTTTGTGACCCGACAATTAAATTTCAAGTTAAACAGGAACCATATACCTTAAAGTGGGGGGGGGGCGATTTAACATATAAATTGCATTCTAATATATGAAGTTAAATCTCCTTCATATATTATCTCCCCGAAAACCGAAAAAAAAACTACATGACCTACGTGTGTCTCCTCTCACACAACATAAACCACAAATAAAAATAAACAAATTTTTTAAATAGAACCCTGGATAAAATATACCTATATGCTTATAATAGGACATACAAATTTTTTTAATATGCAAATAAAAATTTATATCATGTCTCAATACGTATGCATGCATGTAAGCATAAATAAACCAAATGGGTACCACTTACATTGGAAAAAATATTTATATATGAGCTCTGTTCAATCGTTTCTGGATATACTTTTTTTTGTTCCACTGTTTATTATTTTTAAAGTGCGCACTCTTTATTCTTTTCAATCAATTTCCAGAAACTTTAAAATATTCATACTTGAACTTTCATATTCAAGAATTAGCAACTTATTTTTTTTTATTATTATTATTGCTAGAAGAGTTGGATATATTATACTTCCAAGCACAAAAATATTTTGAGACATGAAAAAGAAATGAGGACAAAACAATACATGTATTAATATCACAACTGCACGGGTAATAACAATGTGACACAAAGAAAATTTTACTATTATTTCTCTTTTTTTTTTTAAATATAAACAAACTATTCCACATGATCAAAAGCAAGAAAAACAATAAAAAAAACTATTTGTAGGAAATACGATGAATGTTTTTTTTTATTGTAATTTAAAAAGAAATATTTTAAGATAAGGTAAGTAAGAGACGTTAAAAATGAAACATAATTTAATGTATGTACATTATTTCTATGGCAAAAAGTATACCAGGATAAGCTGTCATTTTTGGACAGAAAAAGAAACAAAGTTTATGAAAATTTAGTGTTATACGACATGACATGCAAAACAGGTGACAACGAAAAGGAAGTGTGTGTATGTGTGTGCATGCACCTCAAACTATCATCGACCGATGATATATGCATTGTATTTAGCAGATAAATTATGCACGAATCAGTGAGAAGCAGAAGGGATGTACACCTGTTAAGAAACTTTAAAATTCGTAAATAAGAAAATATCTTATTACGTGAATTACCCTGGTCTAGAAAGAAACAACTTTTCTTTAGTGAAACTAACAAAATCAGACATGTAGAAAAGAGAAAGGCAATGAAAACTCAATGGTATGTGTGATCCAAGAGTGTGATGTGCAAATGTGTTTCCAAAATATTGTGAAAATAATATGAGTATCCTATCAAAATGACTCAAGAAAGATGGCTGGCAAGTACAAGTAATAGTGAAGTAAAAAAAATTGCATAGAATAATTACAAATTGAATAAAATTAAAAATTGTGAAAATATTGATTGCATGAGAGAAATAAAAACAATGAAAAAAATAAAAAAGGTCTGTGAACCTTGACGAGAATACGAAATTTATGACAAATTTTGCAAAGAGCAGAAAGCTCATTAGGCACAAATGACAGAACAAGAAATACGTGTGTAAAAAAAACGTTAAAATTGCAAAACCTACCGTTGACCATATACAGGGACCCCAAACCTGTTATATGAAAGGCTGCAAAAAGGATTTGTGTGTGTGTGTGAAAGAGTATCTCTGCAAGTCAAAAGTATCCCAATGAAACTACTGCATGTGTACATAATTTTTTTTAAAGGTTCGATGAATGCATGTCCGGCATGTAAAAACTTTCAATGTTTCCTTGTACATGTCCGTGACAATGATGGAAAATTGTATGTGAACGAAAAATATAAAGTGTAACGATGAGAATATTTTGAAAATCTAACAGTTGAAGAAAAATCCACAAAATATTTTACGAAGAGCTGAGCAAATAAATAATTAACATTTATAAATGAACTTACCTGCACCAGCACATCCACTTCGAATCACATGTAGTCTTGATAGGTGATAGATAAATCCCAAAATGTGAAATCAAATTTTATTAGTATTTAAGGGATTTATCAAATTCTTTAGAATGGTGATCATACACATAAAATAAATAATTCCTGTAATTACTGTGACCTAAAAACATTTAAAATGAACATATTGCCAAATACGCTGAAAATTACTCTTGCAAGTTAGCAAAATATATTTAAATCTTACCATCTCCTACGAATAAGTGTATAATAAGTAAATATTGAATTGACAAAGTCGCCAAAATAGTGTGTAAAATTTAGAAAAGTAAAGGCCTAACATATATGCAGGTAATCATTGCATAAATAGAAAAAAATAAATAAGCATTGCAGTATCTATAAGTGATTGTCGTTGAATTTGAAAAAGATTAAAAATGGTAGAAAAACTGTGTGTAACCGAACAATTCTACATACAGTACTTATAGAATAAAACTTTGTACGAACTTTGTGAAGAGAGAACATTGTAACCTTTGTAACTAAGAAACCGCATGTAAAGCTGGACGGTGAGAAGGAGGATCCCGAAAATGTTCACTAACACTCAAAAATGAAAAAGAAAAAAAGAAAAAAAAACTTTGTACTGTGTAAACTTTGTAACTTCGAGCATCAGCAAACACCCACGAATAATTAGAGCCGTGAATTTACTGTACTACCAGATGAAAGGAGTCCACAGTTGCGTACAGATACATCTTTTATTACATCCAGGTCCGTGGAGTTAGCATAACAAGGCCGGCTAACAATCGCCGGTGGCTAGAGAGGAGGCATAAGCAATATTACATCTGTTGTCTGCACAGGGCAAGAGCTAAATCTCTGACCAGAACTCTTACAACTTTCTCAGCTCGAATGAATCATTGGCGAAACAATAGCAATAAAATTAGCCAAAAATATTTATTCTGGCGATACAATACAGCGAGGAGACACATGTGGTTTTTATCCATTAGTATTAAGTGAATGGGATTACGTCAGAGAGGAATTATGAATTTTTAACGCCAGTCCGATTAAAACCGCATAATGGAACCCGGTAAATTTTTGAGGGAACCCACCCTAAAAGGTTACAATCTAGAACAGGAAGATGTGAGCTAAAATTATCCCAAACAGGCGCCGGCATACCATATATGGCAAGTAAAAGACCATGGGAATAATAATAAGACGAAATAACTTTTATATGCCGTGAGAAATGATATCAGATGATGATCCGTTAAAATACAGATGTAAAGTGCATCTGTGAACAAAGATTTCAAACTGTTGCTAGGCACAAAGCTGTTTCTTTTCTTTTTTCTTTAAAGTAGATGAAAATGTGGTCAGAAGATTTTAACGAGCAAAATAAAATGAGAGCTTACATTTTAGGCAACGGAACTGAGAATAAATAATTTTGTGACCCGACAATTAAATTTCAAGTTAAACAGGAACCATATACCTTAAAGTGGGGGGGGGGGCGATTTAACATATAAATTGCATTCTAATATATGAAGTTAAATCTCCTTCATAATGCACAAATTGTGTTTTTTTCCTTTTGTACCCATATGCTCAATACAATACATTTTTTTCTGCCAAATATGTGTAATATTATTCTCATATAGCCTACCACATCTGTCGATCACATATCAATAATCTAAAATAAACAATTACCTAGCCACAAGATCCACCCACAACCTCAATATCCTTTAATTGTTTTGAGCAGAGTATGTTAATAGACAATTTAAAAAATGATTTACAAGGAATAAAATCGTTAAACCATTAAATGTTGGTGTCGCGTTGACGCATACATAAATATAAAAATCATATGGGAAATTAACTACCACGATATCGCTATTTTAGAATAAAATAGTCTTATTTGATGGCAGAAATATTGCGATTAAATTAAAAAAAATTACCTTTCAGAATTTGGGGTGGCAACGACTTAAAAAAGGGTTAAACATACCGCCTCCTTTTTAGTTTTATCGGTTAATAGGTTAATGCATAAAATATATCGTATAGAAATTAAATACGTGTATAAATATACTCAAAATAATTTTTATAGCGATTGATAACGCAATTTAAAATTTACTTTTTGTAGGAGAAAAAATAAGTAATACATTCAAATAATAATATATTCAATAATAATAATATATACAAATAAAATTATCTTGTTTTACATAAGAAGCAATAAATATTTAATTCAAATACTGAATACTATTATAAATTATTCTACTTATTAACATAGTCAACGTACATTGTATACAAGTTATGGAACTGAAAATATAAATTGTAATAATATAATTACTTTCAATATAATTTTTATAATGTAATATCAGAACCTTATGTAATTCTTTTTTTGTGAGTATTATTTTTGCGCCATAATATGCACAAAAATGTCACTCGAATTACAATATTTTAGCAAAACTCATAATTGCTTCATTTATATAAAAAAAAAAAAGATTAAAACAAGGTTTAAGCAATAAATATGTAAAATTTTATTAAAAAATATAAAGCTTGAAATTTTGCATGATCAAAATCTGAAGGTGTATAATTTATTTTTTTTAATGCGTGAAATACGCTTGTATAGATGTTAAAAATACCTCTGGCTGTAAGCAACTTTAAATTATATTAAGACATGAAGTCGTTGTTGCTGTATAAAAAAACTCAGACATCCTAAAGAATTTTATAGATTAATTTTAGGGGTCGTAGAGGAAAATTCAGTTATAGCCTATTTCTTATAAAACTCAAGCGAAGCTAAAGAAATTATCAGTGAAAGAAATCCTTTGGTAACGGTTCCCATCGGTGCTATAAAACTAGAAACAAATTATATCCCGATATTAGAAAGAGAAACCGGGTATCTTTATTTTTTTTTTCACTCCTTGTTGTGCTAACATTGTTATACCTGCAGAAAAAAGGGTTTTTGTTTCTAGTTCTTGTTCGCTGATCGAAATGTAATAGATCAAATACTAGAAGGTAAAGCATAATACTGAAGAATGCTCTATAATTTATAAGGAATGTTGCATGATATGCATGTTGTAATTTTCGGGTAAGAAGGCTAGAATAATGTGTCCCTTTGGTGTTATATACTGAAAACATATATGTAAGTTCGAATTCAAAATGTAATTACTTTCGAATAGCGGTGTGCGGTAAGATATTTTTTAGGGTCAAACTATACATTTATATATATAAAGAATTGTTTATATGTGCATTTTTAGAAGTAGTTCCAAAACTAAAGCAATAATTTGAAGAGGCGCTGCTATGTTTTAGTAATGTGATATAAATGTTGTAACGCAATAATAACATACACATAAAAATTTGCGACGGTTATCTGTAATATTTTTTATATGCTTAGTTTTTTAGGAATTTAATACCGTAATGTATGAATTTAAGTAGTCACTTATTAAGTATAATTAAAAGTAAGTCTAAAAAAGCCATTATTTTTGATTCGATGAAATTTATCTTTAAATTATTCCATATATGTATAGTTTCGAAATTATTTTTATTTATTTTTAATTTTTTCTGTACATACACACATACACATACGTACATACATACATATATATATATTATACACATACAGATATATGTACTTGTTATATTGTTTAATATCGGTTGTGTTATGTGTGATCCCGTTAAGATCAAGCATTAGCACCGATATAAATACTCAGTAAAAAAAAAAAAAAAAAAAAAAAGTCTGTGGAGAAATAAAAAATGTACTGGCAGCAAAGTTGTCGTCTATTCCTTGTTTTTTCATAAAGCTTTCGTTTTGATCACATTTCTATTTTTAAAAATAAATATGAGAATAGCACACTATTTAAACTATCTATTTAATAATTATATTACACTGATACACATTTATGCAGAACAAGCACATTTGCATTGCATATTACATCCGTTTTTTATTGCCTTGCCTTCCTCAGGATTTGAACTTTGGTGCTCGGCATTAGAGGATGAATGCTCGGTCTCCTTTACATCCTGGTAATATCCAACGATTCAATTATAGGCCAAAATATCAATTACGAAGATTTAACAGGTTTTTTCCCTTTTCTCTCAATTGAAAAGGAACATTTCCGTTTGGAAGGAACATTTTTGTTATTAACACTCAATAGGTAAGGATTAAAAGGAAATTTTCGATTTATTTCAAGAAAATATACGATTTCTACTCAAAATAGAAAGTTCCCGTTAAAAAATAAGAAATCTCATACAAACACACACATATATATATTGAATTTTTTTGTACAATGTACTGCGATATCTTTCTTTTTCGCGATAACTGAACTATTACACAACTGAAAGCAATACATAATTGAGAAGCAATACAATTTGTATGTGTATGAAGGATTAAAAGATACACAATAAACAATTTTCTGAATTTGATTAGTAATAATACATTTAATAAAAACGTAAAGTTTAAATGAGAAATTTAATTTACACTGGCCTTCAAAAGTTAAGGTACAACCAGTTTTTCGACGCTTACTATTAAAAGAATGATAACAAATGTAAAATATAAGGTTTATATGAGTGATCAAAGGTAACTTCAATAAAATCTTGTGAAATATTTATACCCATTTCTATTTTTTAAGGAATTGGGCATTTATATGGCAGTCACGGAGAAACTGGAAATATCCCAATTTTGTAATTTGTGTGGAATTTCTTTTATGCTTGTCTTGATCTTGAATTGTTGGTGCTAAAATAGTGTTGCCCAAATCTAGGAGATGTCGTTTATCTGATTCGTTAAGATGGGGGGCAATCGGATGGATGGAAATGGGGTTATCAGAAGTTAGTGCTGCTAGACATCTTAATGTGTCTCGTAGTGTGGTTCAAAGACTCTGGGATTAATTTGAATCCGAAAACTCAGTACCAAGAAGACTTGTTCAAGACCTCTCACGGGTCACAAGATCGCTTTATAGCTCTTTTGGCCCGAAGGAAGAGAAACCTACTGTGGTTCAGATCATTTCAGATCATCGTAACGCAACAGGGATTACAACATTTGCTAATACGGTGCACAGGCGTCTTCGCAATTAAGGTATCCGACTACGTACGGAGGCAATTTTTTTTAAACTTTACTTTTGACACATTTTTTGGTATTTTTCAGTGTAATCTAACACAAAATAAAGAAAATAATGAAAAAATATAAAATATTTATGCAACTTCTAGAAATTTTGAAAAATTTTAGTCATTTTTTAGCATTTTTTTTTTTTATAAAAACGGCTCCGGCTCTAAAAACAACAAAAATGCATATAACACAAATATTTTTTTAACATATGCATATTAGACACTCTTGAGTGTAATGAACTAAAAACTAGTCAATATACGGAAATCTAAAAGAGATACAGCTGATTATATACAATTACATAGAAAATTTGGTACTTACGTATTATCCGTGCCAGGAGATTAATCGCCAAAAATGGTTGCCAAGTACCAATCTTGTTTATCGTTGCCATTCATGTTTTCAAACGCAGTAATTTAACTTTATCAAATAACATTGTTAAAAAATATAATTAATATAAAATAAATAAAATGTAATATATGTTTATTAAATTTATAACATTGTTAAAAATAGTAAATAACATTATTTTAGTAAAATTAATAAATGGTAAATAGCATAGTAAATAAGAAAGAATAATATTATAGATTATTCCCAGGCATGTACCATGTAGCAAGAAAAATATATAGAAGGGTTACTATAATTAGCAATATTAGCTCCATGCCTGGCGCAGTTGGCTTAAAACTGGCACGGATAATACGTAAGTACCGAAAATTTCAGTAATTTTACGTGTAATTCTTCATAAAAATAGCTATATATAAAAAAATAAGTCACTTAGAGCTAATTCTTTAGTTCATTACACTCTAGACATTATCGAAAAGCTACACAAAAAATTGCCTGGTTATAGGATGATAAAATTTTTAGTTAGAGCAATAGTCGTTCACCTTTTCCGATGAAAATCGAATTTTTCAGCGTTTGAAGTTTTCATATGAATTTAAAAGATCTTTTTTAATTAAATAAACACTTTAAAAAGCACTAAATTTATAACTATAGCCTTCTGCTTGCTCATTTTACACATATTACTATATTTTTATGTATTTAATTCTTTTTGGAGCATTTTCGAGTTTACTATTGTAAGTCGTTATGTTAATATTTATTGCTATCCGACTATTTAAAAAGCCCTTTTTTTAAATATACTGTAATTTTAATATTGTTTTGGCACTTTTAAGTATAGTATAATACAAAATAAGAAAAATAATGAAGAAATTTAAAATATTTATGCAACTTTTAAAAATTTTGAAGAATTTTAGTCATTTTTTAGCATTTTTTTATAAAAACGGCTCCGGCTATAAAAAAAAAAAAAAAAAAAAAAAAAAAAAAAAAAAAAAAAAATGCATATAACACAATTTTTTTTAAACATATGCATATTAGACACTCTTGAGTGTAATGAACTAAAAACTAGCCAATATGCTGAAATCTAAAAGAGATACAGCTAATTATATACAATTACATAGAAAATTTCTGTAATTTTACGTGTAATTCTTCATAAAAGTAGCTAAATATTAACAAATTATTTACCTATAATCAATTCGTTACTTCATTACGCTCTAGACATTATCAAATAGCTACTCAAAAATTTGATGGTTATAGAATAATAAAATTTTGAGTTAGAGCAATAGTATTCAACTTTTCTTGATAAAAATCAAATTTTGCAGAAAATGCTAATAACTTGATAAAGTAGTAAAAAAAAAAAAAAAACCTTTGAGGCAGTGCTATAGATAAAGCTAAAATATAATATTAACTATAAAAACTAAAAAATGCGCAAAAACAGTTTAATAAACCTCAATTTTCGATCCACTTCCGGTATAAATTAACGACGTCAGCTGTTTTTTAAAGGTCTCTAATTTCATTTCTAATAGGCGTACAGGAAAAATAAAAACAGATTTAGAAACAGAAATGTTCATTCTATAAGAAAATCAAATAAAAAAAATTGCGAATTTTCATCGAAATTGACGTTTTAAATGTAGGCGGATACCTTAAGAACTTTATTCAAGACGTCCCTCTTACGCTTCCCGCTTAATCGACAACATAGAAGTGCCCGTTTATGTTGACCAACGAAGCAAGTTACCTGGAACAGGACAAGAATGGGATTCCTCATTGTTCACAAAGACCCGGTATGCTTTGGACAGTCATTCAGTGCGTGCGTTGATCTGAAGAGAACAAGGCATCAGATTCTACTTATGTAACGTTGTTTGAAGACACAGTTAAAGAGGAGGAATGATAATACCCGATTGCATTGAGCTAGAGTCGTTCATAAATATCTTGAGGATCAAGGTTTGGAGCGAATGGAATGGCCAGCTCAATCTTCAGGCCTTAATCCGATAGAGCATCTTTATTTGAACTATCTTAGAAAACAGGTGGCTGCCGTAAGTCCTCCGTCAAAGCCGTTAAATGAGCTGGAACAAGCGTTTCTCCATGTATGGACGTTGCTTCCTATTCTAGTGTCCGAAAACTTAATTGACAGCATAGAAAGTTGATGCCACAAATGCATTACAAGTAGGGCCAAACACATGCCTTATTAAAATCCGTTTTCTTAACTTTTTTCTTAAAAAACTTCCATTTACTTTTTTTTTTTTTATCAAACAGTGGACTTTTGCAAAAAGACAATTGTTTATTTACAAATCATGCTTGATGTTAAAATTAAGTAAAATTCAATAAATAACTGTTTGAAGAACAACTCTTCTAAATTTCATGTTTTTATCTTAATTTGTTTTCAAATTAGATACAAAAGATTGGTTGTACTTTAACTTTTGGAGGCCAGTGTACACTTTTTAAAATTTTCAGAAAAATGTGTCCAGTCATTCGTCCGTTTATATAGAAAATGGTTATGTATCCGTAACATAACCCTATTCTGATCATTATGGGCAAAAATATGGTCAGAATAGAATTAAATTACGGTTATGTAACCGCTTTAAACAAAAACTGTTGAATGACTGGACAGTTTGCTGCAAATTTTTAACAGTGTATACTTGCATATACTAAAAATTTCAGTAACCCGGAGAAACTTAATTGACGTTATTTTTTAACAATATGCAAGCTTCTTCATTATTTAAAAAAATGTCAATGCTAGACTGCTTTTCTTAAACTAATTTTACATTCCATCATGTAATAATTTAAAAAAGTCTCTTAAAACTGCATATAAACAACAGCTGAATAAGTGGGAATTTACTGTAAAACAGCGCATTAAAATACGAATATTACCGTGTTCAATCTTTTTGTACTGATTTTTAAATGCGAAAACTCAGCTCCGACTATTGCAAGAGGATAGCTGATACCTAATATCGTTAAATGCTCATCTTTCGAGTGAAGATT
Organism: Maratus michaelseni; assembly: GCA_963931845.1. Taxonomy (NCBI): domain Eukaryota; kingdom Metazoa; phylum Arthropoda; class Arachnida; order Araneae; family Salticidae; genus Maratus; species Maratus michaelseni. The sequence continues at coordinate 242,885,349 of OZ007589.1, forward strand.
GTCAACTTCTTGCCTTTATTCGCGTATTTATTGGATAGTACTCGTTTGAATAAAGTTGTTATGAATAATATCGAATAATACTTTTTAAATATCACTTTTTTTTTCTCAGATGATGAAAAATTTTCCGTCATTTTTTAAGAAAATAGTTTTTGTTGTTTATTAGATAAAAATAGGAGTATAGATGCTTACTCAAAACTAATCCCAATAAAATGTTCATTTTAATATGTTGTCTGTAATTATACAGAAGAAAAAAAAATTTCGATTCGCAAAAACAGTACGATTTGATTACAATGTGTTTATAACCGAATTACAAAAGGAAAAATAGGCTGCAAGTTTTATGTGAAGTAAGTATTTTGAGGAATTTTGATGCTTCAGATGTAATATTCGAGTAAGATTACTAACCTGTTAGAGGAAGACCTCTATACTAGATTGACTTGGATGGATTTTGGAGAGAGTTGGCAAAATTCCCAACGAACATATCCTACATGTTCGTTTACAGAAAATGCACTTCACCGATATAGCAAATGGGTGATTTTACATTTATTATCAACCTTATTAATAATGATGATACTATCTATTTAGTAAATTTTTCGTTTTTATTTTAGAATTGAAGTAAACTTATTGATAGAGGGAAAGATGTTAAGGGACTTTTACATGGTTTTGTTGCGATAATTATGTATACTATTTCTAAAATTTCCTTCATACTTTATTTAAAATGCATTTTAACAAAACTTCATTTATTGCTAATATTAACACCATTTTTAGTCGAACCAGAAACTTGTAAAAATTGCAGCCATCACTGCTCATAGGGAACTTTCTATTGAAGTACATAAATAAAAAATCCTTTGCATTGAAAGATTATAAATTAATTAGAATGCACTTCACGCAATATTCAAATATGAAAATATTGTTCCGAATATACAAATACTGTTAAAGAAAAATCCTATATATATATTTAAAAAAAAATAATCATACTCTTTTGCCACATTTATGGAATATTTGTTTTTATTTTTATAGTATTGGCACCTATTCATTGTTTAGATTGTTACCAGACCACATAACAGAAAAACTTTTGATAAATTAAATGAAGATTAATGCTGCTTTGGAGAGTATGGTTTGGTTACAATCAGATACAGAATTTTTCGAAAGTGGTTGGTATTTTTAAAATTATCTTATGGAAACTTAATTTTAATCCTTACTTGAAAAAGTCCAATTTTAATATAATAGAAAATAAGTTTTAATCCAATCGAAAGTAATACGCTATTAATACGTTTGTTATACGTTAGTAGTACATTTGTTAATAAAATTCTAGGTGAAGCTCCAACAAAGATGACAAGTAAAGAAAAAGACGTTGAAAGTAAGTTAACAAAGAACTTTTCTCAAAATATATTTACTGAAAAGTCTTGGAAACTATCATATACAACTAGAGAAAATAGTGTAAAAAATTGTAAATTTATTTAGAATTCAAATATTTGATTTAAAGATATTGAAAAAATATTCATTCATTCATTTCTGGGGATAATTTTCCATAATCGGGATCTGGCAAGGAGTTAGTCTCAAACATAAGAGATGTCTGTGAGAGTGCGCTGTTAAAATTCCAATCTTTATATAGAATTCTGTTAAGAATAAAAAGTAAAAAGCACGTAGAAACTGCATAAGCAATATCGTAATCTAGTAAATGATTGAAAAAAAATCGTTTTATACAACAAAAATTTACTAAATTTTATGAATTTTCAGTACTTTTTGGCAGGTGAAATGCGATTTTCCGTTTACAGTGACACAAAGCATTAAAAATTCCTAAAAATCAAAGCACTATAGCGCATCAAGTTTCGGCCATAGAAAAATGATTTGTAAAGGCCTTCTTAGCTACAGGCCAACATTTTTCTAAAGATAAGTTATAGAAAAGAAGACCGTGAAAAAAAAATTAAATTTCGCATTTTAATACACATAGTATTTTTAATACACTTGTAAACCAAAAGTTATATCTAATACTCCGAGTGGCAGTGTCATATCTTTTAAACATGTTTTAGCGTCGATAATTTTAGTACATATGATAGATTAAACGGCTAAGATAACGAAACTGACAGTCAGTTGGCCCAACAACGGAGAGGGGGGGGGGGGATGCCATAGCAACATCGCACAGTGCACTACATCACTACATAGTATAAAACAAAGTCGCTTTTTCTGTCCCTATATCCCTATGTACGCTTAAATCTTTAAAACTACGCAACGGATTTTGATGCGGTTTTTTTTAATAGATAGAGTGATTCAAGAGGAAGGTTTATATGTATAATAACATCCATTAAATAGTGGAGAAATACTGTTATTTTTGAGGTTTTTAATGTGATGTCGTAAATAATTTCATTTTTTCCGCTTATACATTGCAAACGCAGGCTGAACCCTACAAGATTTATCAAAATAATGTACTAATTATTGTACACATTAAAAAGGTCTACAGAAAACACAAAGAGATGAAGGTTTTCAAGGTTAACCCGAAGCAAAGCGAGGGAGGGCCGCTAGTTGTAAAATAAATGACAGTACGAATTTTGATGACTGCCTCTAAGTCGGGCTAACATCAGTAATCGGGTTACCATTCATTTCAGCGGTTTAAGAGATAATCACGATGACATTTATTTTGAATTATCCAGTAAAGGTTGACTTGACAAACAGAAGCAAAATAATGATCTAGCAAACAAATTTACATTAAAAAAATTGTACCACTATTACCATCCTTCAGAATTTATAGATAGTAAATAATGATCTTTATTTTTTTTCTAATCGAAGAAACTTTGAAAATTGAAAATAAACATCAGAGAAGATTAAAGACTGATTTTAAAGCTGCATAACTCTAGAAAAAATCAGGAACGGTATTAATCAATTTGATCTCAAATATTGTAGAGATTTAAGTTTTTTTTTTGTTTGTTTTGTTTGAATAGTGTATGCCAGCTTTATACTTTGTTTTTTTATCACATGTATGAATAAAGATATGTGTTATTTTATATTAAAAACTAGATATTAAAATTAACAAAGTATGAGCAAAATATATACAGTTGAAAAAGAGGCTGTTTGAAAATAATGTTTCAATTTAAAGTATGAAAAGTATTGCCAATATTTTTGTAACATAAGAGCTACTTATACAAAAGTCGTTCCAAGAAAAATTTGGGGTCTATTATGGCTTATTCACAAAATACATTTAATAAAAGAGATACCTTCAGAAAATTCCTCTTAATAAAAAAAAGCGCTTCACAAAATTCATTTTCATAAAACAACCCCTTCACAAAATTCCTTTTAATAAAACAGACTTCTTCAGAAAATTCCTCTAAATAAAATAAACCCCTTGACAAAATTCCATTCCATAAAAACATAATCTTCATTTATTATTTTCATTTTATTAAGTTTTAAAATGTGTAATTTTCAAAAAAAAAAAAAAAAAAAAAAACAAGGTCACCTGAAAGGAAAACTTTAAACTTTAGCAGAAGGACTTAAAAAGGTTATTATTAATAAATGCTAGTTTCGAATTTGAGTAACTGGATTTCGTCTTTCGATACAAAATATTATTTTTCACGAAAATATAATAAATTTCACATAAATAACTTTTACTTTTCCCAAAATGGACCCCAAGAAAAGAACCCTACATCTACCTCTGTTATATATTTTTAAATAATATTTGAAATTTTTATAAGTACTTGTTTTATAAATTTTTCATAATGAATGCATCAGAAGAGTCTTTAAGTAGGATTAAACTTTTGCTTTCAAGCAAAGCTGCAAAACAATCGGTTTATGATTTTTCTTCCGAAAGTGTTATCTTTACTAATTACAGCATTTTGTTTATTGTGCGTTTTATTCAGGCCTTAATTAAGGGTGCTTCTTAATGTAACACCTTTGACAACATCCAGGGGTCTTGTTTCGGAACATTTTTAACTTCTTTAATCCGATAAAGCGGTAATTAGTCTCTAAGGAGTAACTCACTTTGTTTTTCAGTTTCGTACTCGGGCATTTAGCAAGAAGGATGAAATAATGCTTCAGAATCTTTAAAAAGATAAGATTCCCTTGTAAACTATCTCGCACCAGTAAGATTTAAAAAATGAAAAAAAAAACATAATTATAGTTCTCCAGAAATTTAAAAGTAACTTTATACCGATATCTAAATTGGATCTTAGATGCAACTGCTGCATATTTAGGTTTAATGCGTCATTAACTTTTTTTTTTATTGTGTTATATTAAGTGAGAATTTTTCATTCGGTAAAGATAATGTCCAAATGCATATTAATAATTTATTTCTCTTATCTTGGAATGATATTAAAATTATCTTTATTACATATGACTTAATATAAATGGAAATAACCTTTATTTATATGCTTTCTTTAAATATTTTATTAGCTCGTTTTAATAAATCTAGTAATATAATAGTTTGATGTTTAATCATTCTTTATAAAATTGTAGTAATCTAAATTTTAATGATTATTGGAATGTGGCCTATTTTAAAACTCTGCAATACCCACACGATTCATTTATAAAAACGTAAATCGTTTATAATTTTATGATTTTTAACATTTTATTAGAGCTTTTTGATTACTTTATAAACAAATTATTTCGATTTTTAATCATTATCTTTACATTAGTAGTTGCCTATTTCTTAAGGACCCTGCGAACAGATTTATCTATATGTGGAGGTGCGCCATCTTGCATTCAAACGATGTCATTCAGTGCATTTCGCTGCAGCAATTCTGGTATGACATAATTTTGCAGCAGGGCTGTATAACGAGAGCCTGTCACAGAGCATGGTACAAACCCCGTTAGTGTTGCTTCTTCAAAGGAGTACGGGTCGAGAACAATTGTGCCTGCAATGCACACAGTAACTTTGGCGTCGTATAAAGGTACTGGTGCTACGTGCGGGTTCTGTCTGCCCAGTGCACACAATTTTTAGTGTTGCCGTTGCCAGTTAAGATGAAATGTGCCACGTTCGTCGATAATATGCGAGGAGGCCAGTCGTTATCGCCATCATATCGGATAAGAAAGTCATATAAAAAGACCATACGTTGTTGATGGTCCACCGCGTTCAACATCTGGACGACGCGCTGGTACCGCTATGGAAATATGCGGATTACAGAGTACCGTAGCTTTGAGACCATTGTTTTCAGTATATCCAATACACGAGCTGCACCTCTTGCAGTTTGGATTTTTCCTGAAGTCACTATGTGATGTACTTCCATAACAGTGTCCTCGGGAATTGTTGGTCGTTCGAATCGCGGTCTATCACAGGTGCCGCCAGTTTCTTCGAATTTTTTTACTAAATCACGCAGCGCTTGCGGGGTACATGGACCACGTATTTGGCGATGGTTTCGACGGTAAACACGCAAGGTTTCCGTGCATTCCATTTTGATAACAGAATTTCACCAATTCACCACGAACTTACGCTGGCAGAGTCATTTCGTCGGCATGTGCGAGCTTTTTATCCGTTTCTACTTTGAATATCTGGCGAAAGACGTTCTGTGATTGGTGTTTGCCTCTGTTATATGCAAATTTCCTCCGTGTGCTCCGATCGTGTTTTTTTTTTTTTTTTTTTTTGCGTTCGGAGAGCTGTTTTTGTGCGTGCATAACGGATCTGTTTTTGTGATACACGTACCGTTACAACGCTCTTTGGAGGTTCGCATGCGCTGCGCATTTTGAACGGGTAAAAGTAGGCTTTGCCATCCGAAAATTGCGAGTTTCTGTACCTATGACTGCAACCGTGAGTGCTACTTTTTTGCCGTTCATAGAATACCGAGTTCGTACTTCTGAATAACTATATCTGAAATCTCATATCGATCGGTTGAACGGGCCGGCCACTAGAGGTAAATATATCGGCAAATTTTTTTTATGACCACAATGTATATATCGGTTTCTCGTGTCGTAAGACTTATAAAACAACTGCACATAGTTACGAGAAACTGTGGTAAAATAAATACATTTATCACCTATGTTGTGAACAAATTCATCGTTTCGGCACACTGTGTTTCTTATTGTAAACCATTTTTGCAAACTTTTACGCTTTTTTTTTACTACTATTTTTCATAAGAAAAAAATGTCTTATTTAATCCCTTAAAATTGCCTTAAATTTAAAAAAATAACCAAAATGATTGCTTTTAGAAACAATTTGTTCGGTTGAATTATTGCTCTTCATGTTTTTTTTATAAATGTTTCAGAGGGCTTTATTTATAACTATCAAACTACGCTCGCTACGCTGGTCAATTTCTCATAACGAACTTTTAATCCAACAAAATATTGACATTTCAAAATTCACTTTTATATTTTAACAGAATAATAAGGCTACTATAATTTGTGACTCGTGCTATAGCCAATATACACGCCAGGACACGTCGCCCTTATCATTATCTTTTTACGCATGAAGGTTTTGTTATGGTACTCCATTGTGAAATTTAGTAATTTTTCAAATTCAATATTTGAAAAACGGCATAATCATTAGATTTGAAATTTATATCAAGAAAAATACAATTTTTTACCTTTCAAACGCAGTTTGCCTAACAATTTTCTGTCAAATACTTTTCGAGCTACTATTTTTTTTCAGTAACTTCAAATGTTTCATTTTCCGAGATTAATCTGTGACAACAATTAGCGAAAAACACAGTCGTCAGAAACGCATAGTTTTTTATTAAAGAGGCTGTTGGAGCAGGGATTGTCACCACCAATTTGCCACCATCACTTTTGAAATCGGTTCGGTAGTTCTAGAGATTCCATAGAAATTGTAATTTAGAATCTTTTTAGAATGCTTTTCGTTGATTTCATCCTTTTAAATTTCGATTTTTTTAAACTTTTATTCTTAGAGAGCATTTACATCTTATAAGTAACTACAATGCCAAACTTCAAATTTCTAGCTCCTTCAGTATAAAAAAAAATCGCAATTTTAGAACGTTTTTCGCTCCTGCACTCCCCCTGTGGTTAGTGACACCGACATAAAATATAGCCTGAGTTGAAGCAGGGGTTGTCACCATCAATTTGTCGCCATCACTTTTCAAAACTGTTCGGTAGTTCTAGAGATTCCATAGAAATTGTAATTTAGAATGGTTTTAGAACGCTTTTCACTCATTTCACCCTTTTAAATTTCGAATTTTTTTTAATTTTGTTTTTAAATAGCATTTATATCTTATAAGTAACTACAATGCTAAATTTCAAATTTCTAGCTACTTCAGTATAAACAAAATCGCAATTTTAGATCGATTTTCGCTCCTGAACCCTCCTGGGGATAGTGGCACCCACAAAAAATATTTCCTATGTTGGAGCAGGGGTTGTCACCATCAATTTGCCACCATCACTTTTGAAATCGGTTTGGTAGTTCCAGAGATTCCATAGAAATTTTAATTTAGAATGTTTTTAGAACGCTTTTCGCTCATTTCACCCTTTGAAATTTCGATTTTTGTTATTTTGTTCTTAGAGAGCATTTACATGTTATAAGTAACTACAACGCCAAATTTCAAATTTCTAACTCCTTCAGTATAAAAAAGATCGCAATTTTAGAACGTGTTTCGCTCCTACACCCCCCTTGGGTTAGTGACACCGACATAAAATATAGCCTATGTTGGAGCAGGGGTTGTCACCATCAATTTGCCACCATCACTTTTGAAATCGGCTCGGTAGTTCTAGAGATTCCATAGAAATTGTAATTTAGAATGTTTTTAGAACGCTTCGCTCATTTCACCCTTTTAAATTTCGATTTTTTTTTATTTTGTTCTTAGAGAGCATTTACATCTTATAAGTAACTACAACGCCAAATTTCAAATTTCTAGCTGCTTCAGTATGGAAAAGATCGCAATTTTAGAACGTTTTTCGCTCCTGCACCCCCCTTGGGTTAGTGACACCGACATAAAATATAGCCTATGTTGGAGCAGGGGTTGTCACCATCAATTTGCCACCATCACTTTCGAAATCGGTTCGGTAGTTCCAGAGATTCCATAGAAATTGTAATTTAGAATATTTTTAGAACGCTTTTCGGTCAATCCACCCTTTTAAATTTCGAATTTTTTTTTATTTTGTTCTTAGAGAGCATTTACATCTTATAAGTACCTACAACGCCAAATTTCAAATTTCTAGCTGCTTCAATATAGAAAAGATCGCAATTTTAGAACGTTTTTCGCTCCTGCACCCCCCTGGGGTAGTGGCACCGACATAAAATATAGCCTATGTTGGAGCAGGGGTTGTCACCATCAATTTGTCACCATCACTTTTGAAATCGGTTCGGTAGTTCCAGAGATTATCCCCAACAAACAAACAAACAAAAAAACAATCTTTACTCCTTTATAATATTAGTATAGATTGAATTTGGTGATTAAATAAGAACAGAATTTTCTGTTTAACTAAAGTAGTACCGAAAAAAACTAAAAAATTGGCAGATATGAATTAACAACTTTTTTTTTCTTTTTTTTTTTTTAACAAAGACGGGAAGTATACATAATAAAGTGCATGTATTACATTATATGCAAATGTGCATTGTAATGCTCATTTAAATGCTACAATGATAAACAATAAAATAATTGGAGGATAAACATGAATAAAATAACGATGTTATTTAAAGTTTTCGAAGAAGAACTAGTAAATAAGCATAGAATTAATGATAATTGTTTTGATATAATACTATTTATAGCGATCTGAAAACTTCTTAAAATGCTATGAATTTTTTAATTCATTTCATTTTTTAATATACTTAGTTTAACCTTATTTTGAAAAATATTTATATGCAGCAGAATTTTTTTTTAAATCATATGGAAAAGGGTATGGATTATAAACTTATACTTCACATTATATGGCCAGGAAATTAACAATTTAAACAAATACTTATAAAGTAACTACTATATACAGTTTAACTGCTGAATACCTAAAACTATTATTGAAAACACCTATCTATGATGTAGCTTAATTTTTGAATTTATTTTTAGGCTTGTAGTATTTTTCGAAAATGCACATTTAAAGAATTTGACTCCACATAAGACGTATCATACCCCCTTTTTTCATAGTTGCTTTCTTTCTCTTGAAGTTCAAAAATTAATAATTTATTTCGATTAAAAAAGATATAGTAATGAAGAAGAATTGTTCTTTGAAAAAAAAAAAAAAAGAGATAATAGATCATCTTTCAAGTTACGAAAAAGGTTCTTTTAGTTATAAAAAGCAATCAAGAAAGTACATATTTGCTATTTGAGTCAAATGAAAAAAAAATCTTTACCCTAATTATTTTTATATCGTAAACGAGAAAGTTTTTCTATTAAAGAGCTAAAAAAGAAAACATGATCTTTCTTTAGGTAAGTATTATCAAACTTTGAAAAAAAATAACCAAAATGATTGCTTTTAGAAACAATTTGTTCGGGTAGAAATATTACTCTTCATATTTTTTTTATGAATGTTTCAGAGGGCTTTATTTATAATTAAATTTAAAAAAAAGAGTATGAACGAGATATTTATGTTAAGTACGTTTGGTTAGAATTTCAAATCTTACTAAATAAACATTTACGATCTATTCTTAAACATTGCTTAAAATTCTGCAATTTTAAATTGTTTTTTTTTTCTGAAATACTAGGTGAAAACTCGACAAGTATGTAACAGGCAAAATAAAACATTTACAAGGAAGTTAGGAAGCAACAGCACTTGAAAAATCCTACGGAAAACAGCTGATATTGAAACACCTTGTTCTCGGAAACTACTGAAGCGACTTCAATAATTTTTTAATAGTTTTGATAATAACTAAACTATAAATTGATCGTTCGACAAGAAATAGAAATGAAAAATCAATAATTGCACGTTTTTGGAAACAAAATAATATGCAGGGTGATGTCGAACCTTGTTGCATAAAATGAAATTGCCCTGATTTCAAAATGTTAATTGTACGGAAACTATTAGTCCTAGAGATAGTTTGTGGTATCATGAATAGCAACACAAAAAGTTTATTTTGCTGCAATTTTTTTTTTTACCGAAACAGTTAATTTTTGCTGTATACATTATTGATATGTCATGTAATTGCCATTCTTTTATTGCAGATGTTGACTAATGAGCAGAGATGACAACAGCACAAGAGAGAGAGCTCAGTGCGTGATATAGTACGCTGAAACAAAATCACCGATTACCGTCCAAAGGAATTTCCAAAAAAACGTACGTACGGGAACCACCAGACGTAAAAACAATTAAGGCAAGGTTTGACAAGTTTCTAGCCACGGGTAGTGTTAACCGACAGCCTGACTAGGGGAAGAAACCCACGTCTGAGAAAACTGTTGACGAAATTAGAGATGCTTTCAACAGAAGACGAACACAGTCAATTCGTAGAGCGTACGGGAACTGAACATTCCACGGTAAACAGTCCATAAGGTGCTGCATGAAAGATTGCGTATGTATGCCTATAAACTTCAAAATCTTTCAGGCGATAAAGCCCGAAGGCCTACCAAAGCGCAAAATCTTTGCTATTGAGATCCTGGATCGGTTCGACAACGCTCCCAATTTCCTAGAAAATGTGATATTCAGTGACGAATCAACATACATTTGGAACGGTTAATCGTAACAATGATAGTATTTGGGGTTCAGACCAACCTAACGTTGTTCGGGAACATGTCAGGAACAGTGACAAATTGATTGCGTCGTGTGGTCTGATGCGTGACAGAATCATCGAATCATTTTTTTTATGAAAAGAACCGTAACTGGTCCCATTTATCTTGACATGCTGAAGCAGTTTGTTTTCTACACCTACTCCTTTTTCAGCCAAATATGATATTCCAGCAGGATGGTTCCAGATCGCAGTGGATTTCAGACGTTCGTCATTCCTTAGACGAAACATTTCCGCAGCGATAGATCGGACGAGATATACCCACTGCTTGGTCACCGCGATCTCCAGACATAATTGTTCTAGATTTCTTCCTTTGGGGCTATGTCAAAGATATGGTCTACGTTACACCTGTACATGATGCTTGTGATATCGGCCACAAAATTACGGAAGCCATCGATTCAGTCTGACATGCTGCGCAACACGTGGATTGGGATAGAATATCGACATTCTGAGAGCTACGAACGAAATCCATATGAAAGTGCATACATAGACAAAAATGTAGCTTTTTCAGACAAATAAATGTTTACTGCAAAATAAACTTGTTGTCATGACATATCAATAATGCATACAACAAAAATTATCTGTTTCGGAAAAAAAGAAATAGCAGCAAAATAAACTTGCTGTGTTGCTATTCATGATACCGCAAACCGCGAATCTCTAGGACTCATAGTTTCCGTATAATTAACATTTGAAATCAGGGAGGTTTCGTGTGACCCCCTGTATATATACAGTATTGGCCAAATTATTATTCCCATTCGAAAAAAATTCCCAAAACCTTATTTCTAAGATGATTATATTAAAAAAAATTATCCTAGTGATCTAATGAGATATTAAAAGGATTACACTGAGTATTAACTTCAATTTAAATGAGATATTTCGCGATTGTTTTGTTTATATTTTCTATGGGTTAGTGGTTTTTAATCATTTCAAAATTCAGAAATCTTGTTTTGTTTACATTGTTTGCTTGCTTGTTGCATATCAATAATATCACTTCTAATTATTAATTTTTGTGTTTTGAATATTTCTGTAATCTTTTTTTTTGTAGTAAATTCAGGTGTTTAATTTAAAAATAACACTGTTTAAGGATTTTTCTATAGCAGTAATTAAAATGTGTGGCAGGAAAGGCATTTTTACAAGAAAACTTGAAAAGATTCAGGTTCTCTTGCAAAATTCTAACTTGATCCGAAGTCAAAATTACCAACAGACTACTGTGTCTCCAAAAACTGAAGTAAGGATAAAGAAAAACATAAATTTGAATGGAAATGGAACACCAAACAGAGTTGGGCGATGTGGAAGAAAACGGATTTCTTCACAACGTGATGATAGAGTTTTACTGATTTTGAGCAGAAATAGCAGAAAAAGTTCTTCAAGACAGTTTAAAGCTGCACTAAATAACCAGGGCATTGTTTTAAGCACAAAAACTATCCGCGGAAGACTTTTTGAGGCTGGCTATAAGGCCTATCGTCGAAGGAAGAAACCGAAGCTGACTGAAGCCATGTGAGAAGTCAACGACTGACGTGGGCCAAATCGTTTAAAAACTGGGTTTACCAAGGTATTTTTAAATTATAAATTTTATAGAATGTCTACATGATATATATTAAAAATATATTTACCCACTGCCAGTCATTAACTTTCCAGTCTTTAAACGATTTGGCACACGTCAATTGTTGCCTTCTCATTGCTTCAGTCAGTTTCGGTTTCCTCCTTGGATGATAGGTCTTATAGGCACCCTCAAAAAGTCTTCTGCGATGACTAAAATGATGTAAACTCTTAAAAAATGACGTAATTTTGTCACTTTTTCACCTGCATTGCCCCTCTCCTCACAGGTAAACTCAACGTCTCTCGTCAGCCAAACCGGCCGCATGCATACTACACAAATGAAAAGGGAGAACATATAGAAAAATTAGCCTTGCTAAAATCCGGTGACGGAAACGTAGTTAGCTCTTAAGCAATCTGGGCAAGGATTCTCGGAGATCATCTGTTGAGACCATACCTCCTGCCTGAACGCCTCAATAGCGCAAAATACTTTGTTTTCCAATAGCATGTCATCCTGGATTTGATGCAGGGAATACCGGCCACTGTGCTTCAGAACATGTGGTATATGCATGATGGTGCACCAGCATATTTTGTGATTGCGATGCGTAACCACCTCAATTCTACATATCCCGGAGGTAGATTGGACGCGGTGGACACCTGTTGCTTGGCGTCCACGCTCCCCGGACCTCAATCCCTTGGAATTTTTCTTCCACCTGAAGTCGGTTGTTTATCAGACAAATGTGGACACACTGGAGGATCTGACAACGCGGATCGTCGTTGCTTCAGTAGACATCGTCAGTGCACCGGGTATGTTTGAACGCGTCCGGCTATACTTCTTCCGTCGGTGTCGGCTGTGCAATGACCTTCGCGGCCGCAACTTCGAACAATTCCAATAACAATGTCTCGTCGTCTCATTTCTGTAATGCATTGTAAACCTGCTTTACGTTAAACAAATGTTTTTCTACTTATTATTGGGCTTTTTTGTTCCACTCGCTTTTGTTCCACTTTGAGATTTTCTCCCACTAAACGTGGTTAGCGACCCCATGATCTATGACAATTTTTCATACTCTTGATGCCTGCTATCACCCCTCTGAATTTGTCGGTTGAATTCGTCAACACCCTGTATATAACCAATTTAGCTCCTTTGCGCATTTTACTGTGTATTTATATTTAATTTTTTTATAGTTTTTGGTATTAATGTAGAATTTTCTCATCCTTTGTAATTTCAAAATAGATATTTATAACATATGCTTTCAAGTTTATTAATTAGAGGATTCTGCACCATTATTAATTTTGATGATAAACTTAATTTTGCTTAGGATAAACTTAAAGGCATTAAAACTAAATACATGTCATCTCTATATTAGCGATTTGGTCAGCTTTCGTTGATAGAACTTGTTTGACGTATGTTATTTCAAAGGCATTATATATATATATATATATATATATATATATATATATATATATATATATAAGCCAAATTAAAATTTCAAAACGTAGCATCTATGCGATAAGCGTTACAGCAATAGCGCTATATTTAAGCATAGCATATTTATGGTCTCTCTCTATATATATAGATAGAAAGGTAGGTAGATAGATAGATATAGATATATATTAGGAATCGCTGCAGTAGTTCTCGAGAAAAAGGTACATCAGTATCAGCTGTTTCGTATTGAATTTCTCAACTAATTTTGCACATTAAATAATTAATTTTCCCCCATTTATGGAAATATCTTGGAAAATATCAAATACATGAAAATAGTATGAAAAATTCGCAATTTACTTAGAATAACAATATTTGATGAACAACTTGTAGAAAACAGATTTTGGTTATGTTTGTTACATCGGACTCGAAATTGCATCATTAGCATCTAATATAGCATCATTGTAATATTTTCATTGTAACACCGAAATTGATTAAAAATTGACTTTAGATGGGAAATATTTGCTATAAAATGTTACTATGACAGAACGTTCACAACTACGTATGGGTTTACTAACAGATGTTGGATATATATGTTACATCGGACTCAAAATTGCATCATCGGAAATGCTTCAGATGTAATACGAATATTGGTTACAAAATTGACTTTACAGAGAAAATATTTGCTATAAAATGTTGCTATTACCGAACTCAGATTGTGTGTTATGATAACGTTTTGGACATTCAGAAAACGTCCTGAAAAACGTTTATAATAGTATTATTTCATGTAATATAAACTATTGGGAATGGTCATTCTATGTTTTCTAGAAATGTATATAACAGGTTCTGTTTTTTATACTACAAAATAAATTAATTTACCATTATAGTTTCGAGAATAAATAATTAGTGGCTCCTTTCATCAAGTGGAGTAAGTTGCACTTATGCCGAATATATTAGTGAATATTTTACTTCGACATCTGATGTACTATACGCACTCTACTCCATCTGTCGAAGGCATTCACTAACTATCTGCTGCCGAAAGAAAAATATAAGTTTGTACTTATTTTATGGGGTATGAGGAACATAATATATTTTTAGTTTATAGATTTTCTTGCTCTAGTTTATGCAACATTTTCTCTCTTAGACTAATTAAAAAACTAATTTTTTCTAATTAGTTTACTAAAAAGTGCAATTTGTATAATAAAAATTATAATTATTTGCTACGCGATATATCATCAACACTCTTTTAAACTTTATTTCTGCAATATTTAAAAAAAAGAAAATAAATACACCTGAATGTTGTGAGATTAATCACTTCTTAATGTAAATAAATATTGTAAAAGGTATTAATAACACAAAAGATATGTTTATATACATATGTATGTATGCATGTATGTATGTATAACTAAACATGTTAAAACCGAAATTGCAATAGAAAATCTCATTTGATACATAATATTACTTTTGTAATTTCTGTAGAACATTTATTTCTATACAGTGCGTCTCAAACGTATAATGACAGTTAATATTTTTGCAATAACAGTAGAAAACACGAAGCAATAACCGCGAAAAAAAAATTTGTATTTAGAATCATAACATAAGTTTATTACAATACAGGTGTATCATGCGTATAACACAGATTGTTTTTAAAAATATATAAAATTCCAGATAAGCTGTTCAAAAATTTATGGACAATGAAAATAATAGCTTTTATTACCACCGTAGAAAAAAAATGCATATTCTGCGTTCTGTACATTTATGTAACCTTTTGGAAATATAAAATCACTACTCGTTCTTCAATTCTCAAATAGTTAGAAAATGCATCACAACGTTCAATTCTTTGCAGCTAATATAGCTAAAATTTGGTTTTAAAGAATCAAAATGTTAAAATTTTTGATATCGCTAAACAAATGAAGCATAACAGTTCAGGAATTTATGAAATTTTACCGAAAGGTGACAATGTGATTTAAAAAAAGCGTTCAGGTCGAGCACAAAAAAACATCTCAGCGACAAGATAGAGAGAATTTGAGAACAGTTTCAACCCAAAAGGAGTCTGTTTGTGAAATTGTGAGGACTTTGGCGTTTCCTATTTCGAGATTTATTGTTCACCGTCGCATACAGGCAAGTAAATTTAATAAATATCACAGAATGTGTTAGACACCCGGCACGCGTTCTTTGGGCTAAGAAACGCAAGTATTGGTCAGATGAATCGTTAAATGTTTTCTTCAGTGACGAAAAAAAATCAATTTGGATATCCCTGATGGCGGGGCGTGACGAGAACCTGGCGATTCTTTAGTCGACAACAAGGAGGGGGTTCTCTCATGGTGTGGGATGCGTTCTGTTTTAACGGACCAACGGATATTGTTTTTATTAATAGTGTACAGTACTCTGAGAATTGTCAAAATGTCTTCGAAAGCAATCTACTTCCAATTGGAAATATATTAGATGGAGAAAACTGGAAATTGACAATGCGTCGATTCACACCTCCCACTCAATAACAGCTTGGTGTATGCAGAATCAAGTTACTGGCAGAAATTGGCCAGACATCAGCCCAGATCTGGAACCCAATTTAAAACCTTTGGGGAAAACTTGCACGACAGGTGTATGCCCATGGTTGACAGTTTTTGACTATTCAGGAAATAAAACGTTAAGTAGAGCAGAGTTTGTTCTCTTTACTCATTCTCCAAACACTGGTTCAAAGCATGCCTGATAGGATTTTCAAGATAATTCAAAGAAAAGGTTCCAAAATTTGAATTCAATTACAAAATACTCGAAAAGTTCATATATATCTAGGACAACCTATTTTGATTTTGATTTTTTAAAACAAATTCTGCAAAACGTATACTGTATTTCTTCGTTGTAATAAACATATGTTATGAAACCATATGCTTATTATTTTTTTCGTGATTGTTACTTCATTTTTGGAAATGTTATTTCAAAAAATCGCTTGTCCATATACTTTTGAGATGCGCTGTATATAAGTAATGGGGAAAAGTACGCACTGTCAGAAAGCTTTTTAGACAGTACCAAGATTGTACGCAACTTAAACAAGACTGGCACATAGAAAATTCACTATATCCATATAAAATTCATTATTAAAAGTTAAATTCATTATTATTTTTTAATTAATTATTTAAATTGCATTATCAATCTTATATTTAAAAAAATCATTTTCTCGTGGCAGTTTTCTTTTCACAAAACTTCAACATTTTTTTGCTTAAACTAATAAAAATACAGATATTTCAAAGAATACTGATCACTTTTTTGGCATATTATGTAAGGAAAAAAAAACATTCTCAAATCACTATGCAGACGTAAAATTTTAACATTAAAAAAGCATGATTAAATAATTTCTTTTAATGATGAGAAATTATACCAGACATTAAAATTTTTTGCCAAAATAAACAAATTAACGTCTGTTATTTCTTATTATAAAGAAATAAATTAATATTTCCCAAACTCAAAATTTAAATTTAACAATCTAAAATGATTGCGTTTTTATGCAAATAGGTAAAAGTAATAAATAATCATAATGAAAAAAAAACATAAAGCTGCATTTTCATCAAATCGTAGAGAAGTTCCGGCAACTGTGCCGTGTGTTAGTTTATCATGTTACAAACTTAATGTTTTGGTATGTACTTCTTACCTGAAGACATGACGAAAATTACTTCAAATAAGAGAAAAATATTTTACAATCACAGTGGTGTACCTACAACTAGCAGCATGTACTTTTTTATGTTTTTGGATGAAATATGTTTTAAAGATCACATTTTTTTAAAAAAATTCAATACAGTAGCCAGATGCATTTAAAGGTACTTCTTGAATACATCTAAGATAGGTAAATACGTCTAAGCTGAATTGGTTAAAAGATATACTGTATCAGAATATCTCCGGAATTTCTTCATTATTTCATTATTATTATTATTATTATTATTGTTGTTGTTGTTATCATTATCATTATTTTGAAATCGAGATTAAAATAAAAATAATTCAAATGAGTCAGAACTTACATTAACAGATTTTCATTTATTGAATTTTACAGAATTCAAGGAAAACGATTTTATCACGAAGAAATATATATACATAACTTAGAATTTTACTTAGTAATGATAAAACGTACTGAATACAATTTTTGTATACAAATAAGTTTTCTTACAGCAAACAATGAAAATTTATTAGGAAAAATGCCATGGAATATTTTCCATAATTTAACTTTGGATTTTCCTTCTTTTTCTATAAAGCAAAAATGATAAATATTGAACATTTTGCAAAATTGCGATCTATATATAATGGTCCTTCTTCAATATTTTAATGGATTTCAATTTTTATAAAATACGTTACGCATTAGAAAGAAGTACGTTTGCAAAAAGTAAAATAAAATATAGATAAATTTTCCTACTATTAATCATCGTGATTCAAAAAGTATATCATAAGCATATCTCTCTTCATCCGTGTTCATTTTAGTTACCTGCTTTTCTACAGCTTATCGTTATTTTTTCTTTAAACATTAACAATTTCACTAAACAAAATCAGCAAAAGCAATGTTCAATAGTTCTATATTCTTACAGTAAATCACAAATTAAATCGATTTTATTATCCGTTGCATGCGAATTAACAAATACAAAAATTAGTTCCCGAAGCTTTTTTTAAATTTTTAAAAGGATTCAAATTTTACTTTATGAAATTTCGTGTAGTGGCACAGTGATTAAAAAATATATATAGGAACGATTCAGGTGGTCATTTTTAAATAAATTAACTAATTAGAATAATTAATAATATTATTTAAGAGAAAAATTAAAATTCGTCAAACTAATTTTTAATGATATTATCACAAAGTCGATAATTTAATTATTTTAAATCGAATATTTAAGATATTTATTTCTATATAATGGGGATTATCAAATTAAGGTGACAAAAAGTGATCTAAGGCAGTGTGTGTGCGTGTGGGGGGTGGGGGTACAGAGTCAACCCGAAATAAAATCTGTAGATGTTAGACTTTTCAGTGATGCTTTGTTTAGAACAGTAGCCGTTCACATTTCAAGTGTGGGTGTTTTTAGTTTGGAAGTTACGAAAATAAAGTGTCTTTTTAGATCTCAGATTTAGGAATTTAACATTGTTAAGATTATAGGCCTAGTTTTATACGATATTTTAGTTCAAATATCATATATATGCTTCACTATTTCTCCACCTAATATCAAGGATTTAACTCTAACAAAGTCGGTTTAAAAGGTACTTAACCATTTTTGCTAAATACATCGACGTGGTACACAGTGAAATAGTGCGTAACTCTGTACGATTAAAATTATATTTATTTCATAATGAATAATGTTTTATATATTACTTTAATATTCTTGTATGAGTAAAAATTGTGTTTTTTCTGTCACACACGCATGAGTTTCTAAAATCAATTTTATTTGCATTTATTGGAAATGTTTTTTTGATTTCCTCTCCAATAGCACCAAAAATTTGCTTATTGATGATTTTGAATACTAAAAAAAATTTAGTGCTGCAGAATTCATTTTCCCAACGTTTCAACAGCCTTTAGAATAAATTTCATCTCATTCCTTTCATTAGTTTTAGATACAGATGAGTACAAAAATAAAAAAAGTTATTTTATGGTCATAATTTGTTTATAGCCTAGCATTTACTATAATGGATGACGTATCTTTGAAAAGGTAATTTATACAGATGAACTTTGAATGCATATGGATTTTTACCCGCGAAAGTATTGCTCCAATTCTTCCAGTATTAACGTCTTTAGAAATAGATTTGAGTGGAACTCCTGTTGAGAAAAGCAGTTATCTATATTATAGAATACCATAAATTTTACTTACGGAAATTAGAAGATTATTAATTATTCCACAGCTATTGAAACATTTGGGAACTTTAAGATGAAAGATATTTTGAAAAGTAGTGTTATCACAAAATGGATTAGATTTCATTTGAAATTTTGATAGTTTCAACTCAAAAGTTTATATATTTAGTGAGCCATTTAAACCAGTTCCTTTGCTTCTACATTCAGAAATGTTACACATAAAGGAAAAAAAATAGTTTACGGGAGAGCGAGCGTTAAATATTCTATGCTAAATTTAATATTTACAGCTTTATTGTAACTAGGGCGGAGTGGGGTGATTATTGGTCACTTTTCATAAAGATCCATATAACTCAGTAACTAAATTGAATTGAAACAAAAAATTTATACTTGCAGAAAGAGAATCCAAACCCTAACAATCTTAATTAGTTTTATTTTTTTTAAATTATATATAATATTAATAAAATTAAAAAATGTGTGACCAATAATTACCCTGGCAATGGGGTGATTATTGGACAGGGATGGGGTGATTATTGGTCATTGTTTTATGATCAAATACAAACATTTTAAACACTCAAAAATTTAATAAATGATTAAATGTTAAACACCAAGAATGTAAAACTAATATAATGTTAAACACCAAGAATGTAAAACTAATATAATGTTAAACACTAGAATGTAAAACTAATTCCAAGAATGTTTTACATTCTTGGAATAAATTTAATACTTTATATTGTTTGTAAATATAAACAGAGTTATGAAAAATGTTATAAAATAAAGAACATTACTAAAATGGTTGGAACTTCAAATATATTTCACAAAATAATACATTTATTTACAAAATACTTTTGTATTTAAGGTATGCAGCTTGCATTTCATCTTCCTCAATCTGAAATGGACCTGTACCATAGAATCTAACTGGTTCATAAAACACAAAGGAATGCTTCACTTGCGCAAGATCCGTTTTCTTTGGCCAGCGATAATTTCTGCAGACTTTTCCAAAAATTTGCAAGACAGAATATCATCCTAAATACTAAAAACACGCTCGATGTATGGCATCTGTTCAAAGTAGACAGTATAGTACTTTTATAAAGATGGCTTTATGTATTTTCCTTAATTTATTTGTAGCTGAAATATCAGAATTTTTTTTTTTGCAGTTGCGTAATTTCTTCAGCTTTATCCGTTTCTACTTCTATATCTATATTTGTATCTTGTGTGCATTCCTGTGTTTTCTTTCTAGTCTCAGAGGATGATGCTACTGCATCTTCAGCTGTACTCTTGTTTAATGTTTAATGTTAATTCTTTTTCATCTTTTTCTTTTTCAACTTTTTCACACAACTTTATGAAATCCTCGTTGGTGATAACTGCTGCATTTGTACTGTAAAAGATGTTCATTATCTAAATATACAAGTCAAATTTTCAAACCCTCCCCAATATCTCTTCAAGAAATGGATAAACAAAGGTTCAGTTATTTCAAATGTAACTTGTGTAAGGAGTGGCTGAAAAAATCAAAACAATGTGGTTCACTCTTAAAGTGTTGCCCCATGAACTTGAAAAAACTTTTGAATGCAGACGCTGCCATCTAAAACTGACAAATATTAAACATTTTTGCACTATTTGTGAGTTTAAGTAATTTTTAAGCTAAAATTACATGACCAAGAATCACCCCATGTTGACCGAGAATCACCGCATGTATATAGGGTGATGTTTAGCCCTCTATTTCCCTAATGTATGTACTCATACAGTGTTCATATACATACGTATTCTATGCATATTTCTCTTTCTATATAACCCTTCTAGATCATCATGTAGCTAAATTTCATATTACAGGCACCTTATGAAAAAAAAGCATGATTTTGTAATCCCTTAATTTTTGCTCAAGTTTTATACATATGTCTAGTTAAAATATTTTTTCTCATTAAATTATGTTTTGAACCAAAAAATCGTTTGTGTTACTGAATAACAATGAAATTGTCTAACATCCAGTATTTTTTTTCTTTTGATTTTATCATTAGTATTAATGAAAATTTAATTGACCAATAATCACCCCATGTTGCAAATGACAAAGAATCACCCCGGTCTGCCCTACTAACATTTAATTTTAATGCAAGATGATTTTGCTTTGCATTACTCATCGATAATCTTATTTTTAAATAATTTAAAGCTTATCGTATTGGAATTTTCAAATGAACTGTTTAATTAACGTGAATGTATTAAATGGACCAATTAGATTTAAATAATAACTTTTAAACTGTACTGAACACTTCTAGTAAACGAGAACTTTTTCATAAATGCAAAAACAAAATGCGAAAAGTGTGAAAAAATAAAGCAAATTAGGTTAGATTGGAGTAAATTACACCAAAAGTTGAAACATTAGCTGCTATCGTGCCAGTTTTAAATTAGTTGAAAAAACGTTTAAACATAAATTAGGGTATTGCATTTTAAATATGTAGCATTTTAAATAATTAATTTGAAAAAGATTGCTATACTCCAAATCAGTATCTTGATTAGAACTACAAGTATATTCATTTATTTGTAAATTTATCTCACTGAAGCTTTGGTGTTTTATTTTAAAATGTCGTGGCATATTATAAGGGGTGCCCAAAAAGTGGACACAGATTGTAGAAGTAAGTATTTTATTACACCTGTAAAAATAATTACCATATTTGTTGAGACATTTGTCCCATCGTGTCATTAGTAGGTTGATGCCCCTGGCATAGAACACTTGGGGTGGTTCTCGGAAGAATGTCCACACCCTATCCTTTACTTCGTCGTCCGAAGTACATCGCTGCCCTTGGAGTGCCTTCTTAAGTAGCCCAAACATGTGAAAATCACAAGACGACAGGTCTGGACTGTACCATCTCATCGACAGCAGCGACTGATGCACCGGTGATGGCAGCGTGGATCTGACCTGGTCTGTGTGCATCCTTGACTGTCTGTCTGCCTTGTCTGAAACCCTTGCACCAGTTGTTCACAGCTGTACAGCCTAAACAGTGTTCACTATAAACATTCTTCATTCGGTGACGATGCAACTTTGTCTAATGCGCCACTAACTCTGTGCAAAGCCAAAATCAAATGAAAAACCAGTTCGGCAACTTTGAAAACGTCGCTACGTCAGCTGTCCACTTTTCCGTTGAGCATCACGATAATACAAATTTTAGGTTAGTCATTTTTATTTTCATTTTGTCATTATATCTCCAAATAATTCTTGCCTCAAAAGCTTTTCAGAATAAAACACCATTTAATAACCAAAACCCCCAGTTTTTATTACTTATCTCTAAAAGTGATTTTTATGATTATAGAACACGCCTTTGTTAAAAAATGACTGCATTGTTTTCGTATAAGAAATTAGTTAAATCAACCTTAAGCTTTGGTTTACAATTTGTAAGTCTCTAAATTAGTATCATACGATTTTTAAAAGAGTTCATTCATTTTAACATAGCTTAAAAACTAAGTCTAAAGTCTAATGTGTAAAAAAAATTATAAAACCGTGAAAAAATCATAAAAAAATATTTCCTTGTAAAAAAATTAATTGAAGGAAATCAATAGGAATCTAAAAAAATTTCTGGAAAGAAAAATATTTTTTCCCTAAACATTGTTCTTAAACAATTAAAAAATAATCTGAACTTCAATTTTGAACAACAGCATTAAAAAACGTGAAAGCATCTAAGTGAATGTAAAAAAAAGTAATTTGATATAAAAAAATATATCTAATTTTCTAAAAAACTGCTTCATTAGTACCTTACTCAATTAACAAAAGATTATTTAAGTAATTAATGCTTGCTAATGAACTACAGATCTGCATACATAATAAGTAACATATGGAGTTAGCCATGCATAACTGATTAAAAAAAATGGATTTTAAGAATGGAGTTTTAAGTTATAAGTCCTTTATTTAATAATGTCTTAGTAAGAGCAGTGTAGAATTATAATTTGTTATTTAACATATATTTTATTTGATGACACAAAATTTACAATTAAAATTTAATAAAGAACTTTGCAAAACAATAAAATAGTAGTTATGATTAAGTAAATATCATTGTTGAATTCAGATATTCTTCTGCGGTAAGGTTATTTGCTGCTGCTGAGGAGGTGTGAAATATGGAGTTTAGGGGGGGAAAGGGTATTATGACTTCTAGAAAATTAAAATGTAGAAAACTTCCAATCTTCCTGGGGGAATATTTTGATGCTCCATGGGAGGGGGGGGGGATTCTCTCCTAGGCTTCACCTAAATTCATCTCTGCTAAATAATGATTTACTCGATTTTAAACATCAGGTATCTCATAAATTTCAACTCCTTTTAAAATATAGTAAAAGTAAGCTGCCGCATCAGACGACCACCGAACCCAAGTCCTGAGGGACTTATATCGCGCCAGCAGGTTTATCTCCCTGCGGCGCTTCGGCCGGTCAGAGGACCGTCACCTACTGACCCAATTGATTAATTTTTTTATGATTTTTTTTTAGTCCAATTGCTAATTTTCTTAGAATTTTTATTATCCAAATTTATGGGACACATCTTATGTGAGGATACTATAGTTGATATGGGATTAAGTAAAATTCTACGAAAGTTCAATTTATCTGCCAGATTTTGAAAAAGAAGGAAATTTGTTAAGGAAGGAAAGTGAAGATTGGATATCAAAATTGTGTTCTGTTTCAGATTACTTATCGAAGCTACAGAACTTCGTGTATCAAGGCATCTCATTAGTCTGTAAACAATCTAGATTGTGTTTTAGTATTTCCATCAGGGCTTTAGAGATAACAATTTAAAACTGCAGAAAATATGAAAATGACCCACAGAAAATATTTTTGAAAAAGTATATATTAATATTTTTAAAAACAAAAGATACCGTTCAGTTATACGTACAACCTAAAAGTAAATGTTCTTGGTTTTCTTATTATTCTATCCGGGACTGGGAGATCGCTTATATAAAAGGACGGAAACAAAATAAAAGACATAATAGCATAAAAGACAGAAAATGTGAAAACGAACTTCAGAAATTTTTATAATAGTAAATATTCATATATGTTTTAATGAAAAGTTCCATCAGTAGCAGATAGGTATTATAAATACGTATGTAATTTTTTTAATAACTCCATAGAGGACCGACGATCGCGATTTTAGAATGCAGGAAAAAGCAGAATGTTTAGTACCTCTGCTCTTGAAGAGCTGCACTTTCCCCGGTCATACGTGAAAGCTATCATAAAGTCGTCGAACTCTGGAAAATGGAAGATCGTTCATTAGATTCCGATGAGGGGTTTTAAATAATATGTCGGCTTTCTTTTACAAATATATATTTATTCATCATATATTTATTCATATATATTCAATCATATTTAAATTTTCAGTTATTTATAATAGTGGTAAATATATTAAAATAAGAAGTATATTAAAATAAAACTAACTTCAGGTACTGTGATTTTTGTAAACTAAAACTGCCTGTAGATGATAACATAATAAAATGTTTTAATAGGGATTTATAAAAAGAATTATAGTATAATACCATTTTAAAAAATCTGAACAAAATATTCCAATTTCAATGAGCTCTGAGCATTTTCTTATAATGAAATCCTAGAAGTATATCAAAGTATATGTATGTTCTATAATCTATAGATGAAATTTAAATTTCATTGAAACGTACACTGATTTAAGCGCTTGGAAAAAAGAATCAAAAGTAGTGTACTTAACACACAGTTATTCTAAAAGTACTCAAAAAATATGCAAAACTTATTGAGAATCTTGCATAAAACTAACATAAAATATTTCCATGATTTAAAATTTTTAAGATTTTATTAATTAGGTAAATTTTACGCTAATTCTTTTTTGCAGATTCAGTAAGAATTTTGCATTGTACGCTTAAGAAAACTGATAGTCAAGACCGTCAAATATAAATCCCAAAATAGTTCATGAATGAGTAATTCTTCATGATTAAAATATATACTTTACGCTCTATTTCACACCTATGAAGCTCCCCTGAGTTCAATTCGTTCCGCTTTCACAAATGGAATTGGTAATACAAAGGTAATACCCACGAGGATCTGAGCAGAAATGGGAAGAATTATAGAATACCAAATTACTTAATAAGGCTCATTCAATTAAAATTCTATGGAACTGAATAATCAATGATAATTTCATGGCATAATATGAATTTTAGAAATAAAATCTATCCCAGAAATGTGTTCCAAATAATTGCATCAATTTGTAAGATCATATTATATTTAAATGTTACTTCTGGAAAATTTTCAATGTTTAGAATGAAATTATTTAAATTTTTCAGGTACATTATCCATATTTATTAAAGGGATTAAAATTCTTATTTTTTTTTATAAGAGCTACTCTTATTATATTGTGCATTTTCAGTCAAATAGCAACGAATAAAACTGACTATTGCTTAGGGGATTTGGTTGCTTTATTTAATTTCATTGATTTTGGTTTGTTTCATTTAAGGAAAAACTGTTTATAACTTATAAAGTGAGTAATCTGGAAATTTAAAAATTTGCTGTATAGCATTGAACACTAATGCTTGAAAAAAAGGATAAAAATTGGTGTACTTATCACAAAGTTATTCTAAAAGTACGTAAAAAATATGCAAAACTTGTTGAGAATCTTGCATAAAACTAACATAAAATATTTTCATGAGTTAAAAAGATTTTTTTAATTAGGTAAATTTTACACTAATTATTTTTTGTATGCTCAAGAAAAATTGATAATACAAAGTTAATCATCACGGGGATCTAAGCAGAAATGGGACGACTTATAGTATAACAAATTAATGAATAAGGCTCATTCAATTAAAATTCTATGGAACTGAATAATGAATGATAATTTCATGGCATAATATGCCTAAAATTATTTTATAACATTAAATTAATTAATATTAATTAAACCATATTTTGCCATGGTATAAAAATGCTTTTATGACAGCAACAGTTTATTTTTTGTGATATAAGATAAAAACATTTCTATATCTAGTAAATTTTTAAATAAGCAATCCGTTAATTGAAATGCAATAAAATAACAAGAATAACTATTTTTTAGCAAGTTTAATTTTTTTACTTTAAAAAACAATGTCTAATTTATGTTTTCATTGCTATGACATTTTAGAAATTTGTAGTACGTTATCAAGAAGTGATTTCACCATTTTAAAATTCTATTTGTAATAGTAGTTTATTAGTTTTCTGATTTGTGAAAGTCTCATTCTGTTAGAGAAAAAACCTTATTTTTAATCCTAAACCGAGCCAAAACAAAAAATAATTGATAACAAGAAATTGATTACAAGAATTGATAACACGAATTGATAATATAGAAATGATAAAACAACTACAAAAAAAAATCAAAGTTAAAAAATATGTGACTGAAGTCCAAAGTATCATAAAATAACAAAAATGACAATTGCTCTGGAGGGTTTGGTTTCTTTATTTAAAATAAAAAGTCGATAATCTATGCACTCAGTGCTATGGCATTTTATAAATGTGCAATATGCCATATAATTTATGACATCACATTAAAACATCAGTGCTTTTCTAACAGCAAACATCTTATTAATTTTCCCCTTTACAAAAACGGATTCGTTAGATAAAAATATTTACTTTTAATCGGTATCAGAAGCGAGACAAAAATAAATTTAAAATAAATTAAAATGAAACTAAAAAAACAAAAACAAAAAAAAGGTAATAAAAGTATAAGAAACAATCAAAGTTACAAAAGTACCATTCAAATCCAAAATATTATAAAATAACAAAAATAACTTATTTGCTTTAGTTAAACAAAAGACAGTCAATAATTTATGCACCCAGTACAATGGCATTTTGTAAATTTGTTTTTACAGCATCAGCAAGTGATGACATCCAATTTAAAAATTAAAATTCCAAATTTTTAGAAATAAAATCTTATTAATTTTCTCCTTTATCTGATTCTGTTCAAGTTAGGCAAAAAAATCTTTGAATCTGTACTAGAGCTTATAGGAAGGGGGGGGGGGTATTTATATACCATACAGTTAAAGAAACAACCAAAGTTATAAAATATGTGATTGAAATCCAAAGTATCATTTAAAAAAAATGACTATTGCTTTAGCGGGTTTGAAAGGTTTACTTAAAAAATAGTCAATGCTTTATAAACTTATAGTTATGACATTTTATAAATTTGCTATATAGCACCAAGAAGCGATGACATCGAATTAAAACTCTTTTATAATAGCATTTTATTTATTTTCACCTTTATAAAAGATTATCTTAAACGAAATCCACTGTGACGCATTAATTATAGATTTTTGGTTTTACACTCTATCAATATTATTCGACTGCAGCCATTGGATTTCGAACAGATTCGATCACCTACATACCTGAATCTGTTCTTTTATAGCTGATTTAAGCATGGCGTTCGACAAAAAGTCAGATGATTTTGTAAATTCTGTAACTTTTTATTTTTTAAATAAAGAAATAAATTGTTACAACTGTCATAGTTTGAAACATTTGAAATATTATTAATGTCGTAAAAAATTTTGTTTCATTCATTTTTAAATCAATTTCCATATGTGATGAGTATATATTGTATAATAATTTAGAAATTTAATCAATGAACGACGGGTGTAATGAAGAAACACCAACATAATGTCATGCGATACATCATAGCAAAAGCAAGAAAACTATTTTAGTGAAAACGTTACAGCGTACTTATAAAAGCCTTAAGATACTGAAAAATTCAATTAGCTATTTTTTTTTTTTTTGTTTATGCATATCAGACCAAATTTCATACGGAAATTTGTATACTTAGACAGAACCTTCAAACTACCTAATTTTGAAAAAAATTGGAGTGCACCACCTTACTAACTCTTCTTGCTAGACTTTCTTAAGGATATTAATAACCTGCTGTACACACGTGTTTAAATATAATACTGCCAGGATATTAAGAATAGAAAGAAAAATATCTGTATTTACTAATAATAGTGTGTGTTAAAATGAATTTTAGTTGATATGCAGTAACAACGTATACATATAATTTTTTTGGTTAATACTCAAATATAAGAAATACTTTTATCGTACACTTAATATATTTATTACGGAGAAACATATGACAGAAAAGAACAGTAATGCAGTCTTAGGGTTCCTTAGAGAATTACATCTGAAAATATTTTGCGTTACTACGACACATAAATTTGAAACGAGTATGGTTTGTTTTATATTATAACAAAGGATTAATAGGGTAGATTGGGTGATGATGCCGTAGTTTTTTATTTAATTTTTTATAAAATCGTCTGTTGTTTTTATTTATTATTCATTAATTTCTTGTTACAGTTGATACATTTATGTATCATTTAAAAATGTATCTCCTTTTACAAATGTCATAGAAAGCATAAAAAATTTGCTTTTGTAAATGCTTGCATTTCGGCATCTTACCCCAATCTTGGGGTAAGATGGCCAACTACATAAAAACTACACAAGGAAAGAGCGTGAAAGATTTTGGACTCTTACCAAAGGTGTTAAGACGAAATAGCAATAGAAAAACACTAAAACTTAAATAAAACAACGCAAACTGGGATTAAAGTATCAGTAGGGAAACCTCTTCCACACAACTGAGTGGCGTTTCTCTACAGCACCGGCGCATATGAAAACCACGTGACACGGCATCTCACCCCAAGTTACCCTATAAAAAAATCATAACTGAAACCCTTAGTTATATGCTGAATTATATCTATTTCTACGCTACAAGAATTTTGGAAGACGAATATTTTAGAATTTAAATAAAGCGGTTTATTATTATTCTTATTATTATTTTCTGATTGACAATTGTAAATGTTAAATTTTGGAGGTATATACACAGTTTTATTTCTTTTTATCCAATTATTAGTAAACGAAAACGTTCACTAAAAAATAAAAATAAATAATTGATATGTAATTATTTGGAAAATACACCTAGCAACACAATACTTTTAAATAATCGTAATAAATTCATTAATTTTTATTTCAAAGCAGATTATCTAAGTTGTATTTACCATAATAATGTTAGTTTGCAAAAATAATTTGTCTATGTTTTAATATAAATAATTTTTCAATTTTTATTTTTAAATGAAAATAAAATTGAAAAAGAAACCCATTTTAATTTTTTTTTTATTTTAAAACAAAGCAATTTGATTTTTTTTTGTTAGTAAAAAAATGACCGAAAATTCAGTTTCACTTTCGTTTTCGGAAAGTTTCGATCTACAATCTGAATTTTGGAGAAAATTCTGTTTCGATTAAAAATCAGCTGAACTTTCGACACATACTGAAACTAAAGTTTGGTCTCATAGAGCACTCATCTCGGGTCCCATTGCACTTTTGGGTAGTTTTCAAATTCCTTGTTGTTGTTTGGCGATTCAAAGATAATGTTGATAATAAAGTACTTTGATAATAACGCTTATTTTTCATTGTTTGTATTAACAAATGTTTAAAAAAGATATGCATTCTTAAATAATATTTAAAGAAACTCTAAAGTTGCATTGGACATGATTACTAAGAAAACAGTTTGCATTTATTTTTTATTTTTTATTTATTCTTGGATTTGTTTATGCAAGTTTTTTTTTCTTGTATTCAAAGAATAATTTTATAACGTTTATTTCTTTCTTTCCGGCTCAAGCTATAAATATTTATATAGTAACATACATTTCGCTTAAAAGGAATCTTTTCCCTATTTAATAATGTACGTGATTAGCATTTTATAATCAATCACTTATTAAAATCATTGTTCATACCTCTATATTTATGTTCCTAGAAAAATATTTATAAAAAACGACTTAACTGTTTTTTTAGTAAAGTAAGTTGAATTTTTTTATGTTTAAATATAAAATAATACTGTCGATAAAATTTAAATAATATATTTTAATGAGCGCTCTGTATTAATTTAAATGTTGATTGTGCAGTGATCTATCAGTAATGTGACCCTAGATCAGCGGATTTTAAACTGGTGTCCGTGGACTCCAAGGGGTTCGCGAAGGTTTTGCATACAACGTAAAAATTTTGATTTATCAAAAATTGGAGAAAAATCTTTTGAGTGACATGAAAGAATAGCATTGAAAAGTAGAGTATAATTAGTTAATAATATATTAAGCGTATAACTATAACTATTAACTATTAGTTAACTATAAGTACTAACTATAACTATAATAACATATTAAGCGTATAACTAATTTTTTTCGAGTAAGGACACATTTTTTTAATCAAAATGAAAGAAAGGTTTATTCAAGGTGTATACCATCAGAAGCTTCAACATTCGATCATCTGCTAGGCAACAAGACAATTCTGGAATGCAAGAAGTCTGGTTGTTTTTAACCAGACCGCTCATCAAGTCAATTTATGCTTTCTATATAAGAACTGAACCTCTACTCAGAAATGGTGCTCTGCGTGGAACAAAACGAGTGCTAATTTCAAGAAACAACATCTGGTGAATACAACAGGGAGGACCATACTTCTGGGTGAACTGTTTCTAAGAGTTTAATTGACAGATCTTGGAACTTTGCGGGCTACCGTTGCCACACTGGAAAACAACCTTGTCCTGTCTTTCGGCTTAATATCGCGTTTACACTATGCAGGATGCAGACTTACTAATGACGCTATTTCATTAGAGTAGCACCTCTAATAAAATAGTGTTAATATTGAGTCGCAACTTTCGAACAAATATAGCAGCCGGCGTGGAACTGTGGACAGAGAACACTTCTAGTGGATAACGATCATTATCTGCATCTCAATGATCAAGTAGATGATTGGTAAAAGCACATGAACCGAGTCGAACCATGCTACATGGCGACACCTACTTCATTTTTGGAGGAACGATTTTCTTCTTTCATAGCCTATTTCGTTAGACATCCTGTACTATGTTCGATGATAGTCAACTTGAAGTTTTTTGAAGCGGAAGATAGTTTTTAAAAAAGTTCGACTTGGCTGGGTTTCTGAAACGTTGTTAAACTTAAGATTTTTTCTTAACCATGAGTTGAGTGGCACTCTGCCTTCTGAACTATTTTCTTATTTAAAAGGGCTCTTAAATTTAGAGTTGAATGAGAACAATGAAAAGAATGAAAAAAATAATAAACTATGTAGATTCAGAAGTTGCAGTTACAAATTGGTCAATTTATGCGCATTATCTCTTTGGCTAAGTGAAGTCTCTTAAAATATTTCGTAATGTGAAGCCTAATTCCGGGCTATCCGGTTCAAAAGCGGTAAGCTAAGTGACTTAAATACCATGGTTTAAACGTGATATTACTCTTGACTTTTTATTTCTCTTTTCAAATTGATTACTTGTTTCTTGTAATGTTCGCCATTGGTGTTCGGACGTGGTTGAATTTTCTTCATAGTAATTACACTACATCTATTTGGTTCCACTAGATACACAACGTAAACTCACCGCCATGAATGTTCTCTTTCTTCGGCATTCACGGACCTGTTTTACTTGGACGCACCCATGTCTTCAGTCGTTTATGAATTGTCGTAAAGAATTCATTATTCCTCTTCCGTAAGAATTCAATGCAGAAAATCCTTTTTTTTGTATTTAAAGCAGCAGTTCCCACATGGTTTTTGTAAGTTCTATGACGTTCCAGATTCATGTGCGACCCAATTTCCTTGCTTTTGAAACATTCTCGCTGCATGTAGACGTTGCGAAGTGTATGGTGGTAAATAAACAAGCATTTCTCAGATTATTAGATTCTCAGATTTCTCAGACAATTTAGATTGCGTTTGCTATTGACATCTTCATCAAGGATGAGAAGTTATAGTTATATACATAATATATCTGTTAGTTTATATATCCTATATTCTAAAAATATTTGTAATTTTAGCCTTTTTAACTGAGGATCCGCTCAGACAATTTAGATTGCGTTTGTTATTGACAACTTCATCAAGGACGAGAAGTCATAGTTATGTGCCTAATATATCTGTTAGTTTATATATCCTCTATTTTAAAAATATTTGTAATTTTAGCCTTTTTAACTGAGGATCCGCGCAGACATAAGAAGTATGCAAAAGGGTCAGTGATAACTAAAAGATTAAAAATGGCTGCTTTAGGTTATACGTACCTCTTACTCATAAATGTATTTTTTCAATGTCCAAGTAGGACAAATTTGGAAAATACTGTTTTATATTTCTTACTTATTTGAATACATGGTTAAGTATTACATTAAATAAATGTTAAGTATTGCATTGGTGTTTCCTTTTTTGAAAATATTTCTCATTTTGAAGCGCAGTAGACGATTGTATATAAACATTTGTTTTTAATATGCCTCTGAAAACATATTATGTACTAAACATAAATCAGTACTGTATACTTTAATAACATATTTAAATTTGTTGCGATTGGTCAGTTTTTCGATTGTTACAACCAAGGAAATATAAATAAAAAAAAGAAAACAGGCAGGCAAGTAAAAAACCATTTATGGATACTGATAAATTTATACGAGACCATTTTCAAAACGAGTCATTTCCAACAAAAAGATGTTAAATAGAGGTCCTGCTCTGTTTAGCTCTCATGTGCAAAATAGAACCGTAGTACCTCCAACAAACGAAACCAAACTATACAACAAAAAGAAAAAGAATTATCAAAATCGCAACTTAATATATATATACAGGGTGTTCTAGAAAGGACTCCCCAACTTTGAAATGACATAACTTCGAAACAGTGAGAGATAGAAATGTGAAACAAGTTGAATGTTAGACAGATAGGTCTGGAATTTTTTATACATCAATTTAAAAAAATAGTTCCAATATTGGACACGAGAGGGCGCTGCAAATCACAAAGCTGTGTCTTTGAAATAGTTCCTGAAAGTGAGCTGTTTGAACTGAGATAAAAATTACATTACAATGTTTTCGATATGGTTACCTTTTTCAGCAACAACATGACGCAACCTAAAGGTAACGTTCGAAATCACTTGTTGCAATACTTCTAATGAAATGGATGCACATACCTCACAGATGAATTGTTAGAGCTGTTCCAACGTTTGGGGATTCTTAGAATAAACAGCGTCCTTCAAGTAACCCCACAAAAAGAAGTCGCATGGATTCAGATCCGGGGAATATGGTGAATACGGCATGATATTCTTGAATTCCGAATTATTCTCTAATTCTATACAACTTTTTTACACGTGTCAGCAATGAAACAGACGCATGAATGAAATTTCTGTCCTTCTGAGTACCATTTAAAGTTCCATGTGCTTGTGCTGCCACCTATTATCCAATATTGGAACTATTTTTTCACATTCGTGTATAACAAATTCCAGACCTATCTGTTTAACATTCAACTTGTTTCACATTTCTGTCTCTCACTGTTTCGAAGTTATGTCATTTCAAAGTTGGGGAGTCCTTTCTAGAACACCCTGTATATATACACACACAAATTGTGTAACTACTTCTGTTGTTTAAAGTGGGTTAATTAATAAAATATATCATTAAAATAAACTTGTTTGAAGAAACCTAATAATTATTTAAAGTAAAATGTTACTTTATGCATTGCAAATAATAAAGTCTAATTTTATATTTCCGAAAAATAGCATTTTATCCTCCAGAGAGAAACTGCATCTATGAAGGAAAATAATGTAAATATTCTGTTACCTTCTTTAAGGTGAAATATGCAATAAATATAATAGCATCTTACAACCCGAAGGTAGAAAATTCCTTTAACACCTCCGTTAAGAAAATAATGGGTCATTTGTGACTTTATTGCTCTTCTGATAAGATGTAACACTATATTTACTTAAGGTGGGTAAATTTCCGAATAAATATTCTGGACCATTAAAGCCAAAGCTATTGATTGTAAATATGGAAGTTTCTATGCATTTTATGTATTGTTAGAAAGTTACCGGAAGCAAAGTACATTTTATGTATTCGGATATGGTTCTTGTTTAGGTTTAATATAGCATGCGATGGTTGTTCACACGCTGATAATTTAAGTATTTATTCAAATATTTATTATTTGTGAATATGCAAATGACTTGATCCATCATAAAAACCATTATATATTGAAAGTAACTTTATTTTGGCAGATTGTGTAATATTGGTTAAGTAGTTAAATAACTACTTAAACGAATATTTAATGCATTAAAGTATAAGAATATTTAACGAAACAACTACTTTACGAATATTTAATGGTTTATTCTTTACTTCATTATATCCATTGAATGTTGAAGTGGTATAAATAGTACCAGAATGCCCTTTTATTCTAAGGGGGGGGGGGAGAAGGATGCCGATATTGCGTACGTTAAGATAAGATCATATTTGTAGGTTTTTACAAAACAATAATAACAATTTATTTTCAAATCATCAGTACATTGAACAAAATTTAAACAACAAATTCTATGAAAATATAATTAATATGTCCATCAGGGAGCTCAAAAAAAGAAAATGATTAGTAGTCTTCTTTCTGAATGGTGGGTGCTGCTGCTTGATAAAAATGGTTTCGAAACAGATAAACAAGGATTTAAAAATTTTGAATATAGAAATTATTCAAACTGAATATAGAAATCTGGTGCTGAAGTTTCATAAGTGGGTATGTCGCCAAGCTTGACATATTTCAATAGCGATGTTTGCCACAATGTGCAGTGGTTTAAAATGCTGAAAGAGTATGAGAGCAGTTATTTATCTAGAAATGTTTGCATATTTACCGGATAAAAATAAAAATAAATATGCTAAAAGGGATTAAAGTACACATAAAGGCTTTACATCTTTTAATAAACTTTTAAAAGTTGTGAAGTCCTTATGTGTATTGCAATCGCTTTTAGCATATATATTTTAAGGAAAATTTTTATATAATTCTATTTACATTGGTAATCGTCAAGTATTGCCAAATTTGGCAAAATGTTTCCAACTTTGCGACTTCGTTTACTGCCGTTCAAAAACTTAATAACTGTTTCAACCTTCATTCCTATAGAAATGCTTTGATTTGTAGTGACCCCAAAATGACCACCTAATCTAATTTTCTCGAACATGTGACCTAGCCCAATGATCTTATCTTACCCCACAACAGCAGGATACAAGCTTTAGTCAACATTTTTAGAGTTGCTTTTTTTGAAAAAAATTGCATATGTATATATATATATATATACATAAAATTTGCTCGTATTATAATATATGATTTTTTTTACAATGCCGACAAGTTAAAAAAACACTACTTTGAGAAAAATCATTTTAAAGTTTTGGAATAGATATTTTCTGAACTGTAACGCAGTTTATTGAATTAAGCGCTTAACAAAAAGGCGTTCGAAATTGAAAGGAACGTAAAATATTTTAAAGTAATTCTTTGTTAAAATTTCACTCCGAAATCAAATATTTTTAAATGGGAGTAATATTCACGGTAGTATTTTTCTATGTTGCATTTTCCTTTCTTAATTATGTAAAGTGCCTATTTTAATTTCTTATAAAATTAAATATTAAAAATTAACTTATAATAAAAGTCAAAACATTTCCATTAATAACATCATAACTAATGATATACAACGCTTAAAGAAATTAAACTCAGTACATATTTAATAGAGGTCCTTATGTATCTTTATTATGGAAAACGATACATATATTATCACATGGCAAAACAAAATGCACTAAAGAACAAAATATGCTTCTTACAACAATTTTAAACAATTCAGAAAAAGGTTTGTTCTGCCCAAAAAAGGAGCACATATTAGCCGGAGAGTATGGAGTATGACATCCTACGACACTGATACACATTTTGCATCGTTTGTGCTTGCAGTTTACTAAACAGTGAGCAGAGCTTGGGGAATCCTGTCTTATTCGTTTCACAGGGAAATTTCTTAATCCTACGCATTTCGAGGAGAGTTCTGTCTTTGAGCACTTACCGAGTGCACCTCAATGAAGCTCTATAAAATTTATGTCCGGAGAATAAGCAAGGTATGTCATACGCTCAATATTGTCACCTGTAGACCGGGAGGCGGCAGCACAGACAATCACCTCATCGAGTTCACGGCTGAAATTCCAGAATTAGTTAAAACATGATTCGCATATTAAAATGCAATCGGTCTGCCAAGTCATATCTTGGTGGAAAACACGTGAAAACCCGACTTTAGCGGTTGACTCGTAGGTTTACCATTGTGTTTTCCTGCACCCAGTTCTCCATGTTTTCATACTTTTGGGTACAGGAATACACAATGGTAAACCTACGAGTCAACCTCTAAAATCGGGTTTTCACGTGTTTTCCACCAAGATATGACTTGGCAGACCGATTGCGCTTTAATATGCGATTCGAGTTTTAACTAATTCTGGAATTTTAGCCGTGAACTCGATGAGGTGATTGTCTGTGCTGCCGCCTCCTGGTCTACTGTTAATGTGACTCTTTAACTGTCTTATGTGGACGGGCATCGTTATCCATCAACAGAAATTTTGGACTAATTGTAACACGGGAAAGATGGACATAACCCTGGAGAAGGCCAGTGCAATATCACTGGGATGCCATTGTACCTTTTTGAAATATGTGAAGCATAATTGTGCCATTATGCCTGATACCCACTCACACAACTTTGACCATAGTTAATAGTTTCCTAGACATTGTGGTGATGAGAATGAATTCCCCTCTCTTTCCACACTAGTTTGTGCCCAGAATTATTGCTTTTTAGTAGAGGGATTCACTAAAAAACATGATTCTGAAACGCTGTTTCTGACCTCAACGAATATGCTCTTTACACCGAAGTAAACTTTCCCTATGATGGTGTGCTTATAAAAGAATGCATGTAACAGGCTTCTGTGCATCTAAGACAACATTATTTAATCATCGAGTACCAGTAGCGTTAGCAAGGTCTCAGGTTATCTGACCTGGAGTATCATTTACAGTGGTGGCCAAAAGTTTGGACATTTTTTGAAAGTTTCATGCTTTTCAACTTTGTGTGCTTGTAGAATATATTAATTTTCACTTAAATACAAACGTTTATATATCAAATTGAAGGTAATTTAATGTAGAATTTAATAATAAAAACAGTATTACAATATATGTATTACAAAAAATTATGCTCATTTTAGTAGAACAAACAAACACAAATCGTTTTGAATAAGGACGTGTTTTGTAATAAAAGCGTACTAGCCAATCACAAATACTGTTCTGAGGACAAATGAAATGTCTGTAACTATAGTTTAGGTTATTTGGATGGTAAAAGAGTTATTGTTGTGGAAATATTTTGCGGAATAATGTATAGTAGTACAATTAAATAGAGTATTGCTGTTTTTGAATATTTAAAGTCTTTTTTTTATTAAACTAATTTTAAACAATGTCATCAACAAGAAGAACTAATTGGACATCTACAAAAAGAAGCCGAATTGTCATATTGACAGAAAATGGCCTCTCTTATGCTGAAATTGCAAGACAAGTTGGTGGTTCAGTGACTTGTTCTGGTGTACGAAAGTTCTGTTTACGTTATGAAAAAACGAAATCAGTGGAAAATAAGGCCAAATCAGGCCGAAAAAAATGCACAAGTGCAACTGCCGATAGAAAAATTAAACGGCTATGCCTTCAAGATAGAAAAATTTCCTCAGATGCCATTAGATGTGAAATGAATACAGCGGGTATTGCGGTAAGATCAAAAACAATAAGAAGAAGGTTATCAGGATTTGGACTACAAGCTAGAATTCGAAGGAAAAAACCATATTTAAATTAAAAGCAACGCGAAAAACAAGTTAAGTGGGCAAAAAAACACATTAAATGGTCAGAAAATCAATGGAAGCAAGTAATCTGGAGCGATGAGAGTAAAATATCGCTCTTTGGTAGTGAAGGTAGAAAATACGTGAGACGTAGAGTAGGAGAAGCACTTCATCCCGATGGCATTGAAGCAACTACAAAAAACTCAACAAGTGTCATGATTTGGGCATGTATGTCTGCAGATGGTGTGGGCCGAATTCAAGTGATTGATGGCATCCTTAATGCCAAAAAATACATCGAAACTGTCCTGGAACCAAAATTGATACCAGGGATCTCTTCCCCAACAACGCACCATTTATTTTTCAGCAGGATTCAGCTACATTGCCACACAGCAAAAGTATGCAAAGCATGGTTTCAAAATAAAGGCATAGATATATTACCATGGCCAGGAAACAGCCCTGAGCTCAATCCAATTGAAAATTTGTGGCGACGTTTGAAAATTCTTGTACGAAAAAAACGTCCATCCAATAAAAGACAACTTATTGAAGCTATAATTGGTTCTTGGCACCATGTGATTACGAAAGATGAACTCCAAACACTCGTTCACTCAATGAAAAGACGCTGTGAAGCTGTCTTAAAAAATAAGGGTTATCCTACTAAGTATTGATTGTGTAAGTATCACTTTAAAAAATGCAAATCTCAGATAGATTTTACTATTAGTTGCATAACTTTTTTTGTAATACAGATATTGTAATACTGTTTTTATTATTAAATTTTACATTAAATTACCTTCAATGTGATATGTAAACGTTTGTATTTAAGTGAAAATTAATATATTCTACAAGCACACAAAGTTGAAAAACATGAAACTTTCAAAAAATGTCCACACTTTTGGCCACCACTGTATGTTCTTTTTTACCACTAAGCTGATATATTGATGCTCTTGAGGTGTAGTGTTCGTACCACGGCCTCCGGAGTGCCTTTTCGTAGCATTTCCACATCGAGAGTTCTTTCTAAACCACAAGATCTCTTCGACACGTTTCTTGCTTTGGTATCTTTTCCCCAATTAAAAATTAATTAATTAATTAATGGAATAGTGATGCCAGTAATGTTTAAAAAGTTACACTTTTTAAATTTTATGCGAGCCCTTTGGACAAAATTGGTCCGTTAGAATTATTTATTTATTTATTTTTATTAATTATTAATTAACGTATTAATTAATTAATTAATACATTATTTAATAATTAATAAAAATAAATAAATAAATTCCCTTATAAAATAATACATCTAACTGGTCAACCATGATCGTACGCAAACAAATGATGTCTTACAGACATTTAACAGTCAATACCTGTTGTACAAAAGGGAAATTTACAGCTTTTAATACAGACAAGAGACCTTGGTATAAAACGTTCGCTACCGTTGTTTTTTCTGTGGTTGCACGACTGAAACGCAATTTTGCACAAATTCGTTGTTCCTTAGTATTTGTCAAGCAATGTATTATATTAATGGAATAGTGATGCCAGTAATGTTTAAAAAGTTACACTTTTTAAATTTTTATGCGAGCCCTTTAGACAAAATTGGTCCGTTAGAAATGTTTTAATTTCGCTGCCAAAGATCAGAAAAAAAACGTATATTTTTATCCTTAAAATTGATTGCGTTATGCTTAATTAAAAATCGACCATTCCGAATAGGGGTAATATATAAACGTCTGTAAGATATTATAAGAAAAGTAAAACATGGATAACAATGTATATGAAGATGACCGTAAACAAAAGACAACTGATACTCTGAATAATAGTAGTGCTGTTGTTTGAATGTAATTTACAGGTGAGTTGATTATCTACAGGGACTTGTTACAAGAGTTCTTTAAATAGGCTGTTACATAAATTAAAGAAGATAGTATTTTGATACAAATTACTTAAACTAATGTGCTATTTCGTTATAAGTTCTATCAGACATTGAATTTTTGACAAATAATTTTAACATGTGTTTCTTTCAAGCAATCTCAACGCAATACATACTTTCATTCTCTAATTTCACTTCATTGTTCATAGAGATGTAATATAGAATAAGAATAAACATTTCTTTATTGGAAGATTTTATTTACGCGGTAGAGTAATTACTTTTTAAATTATTTTCATTCTACTTATTTCATACGTAGCACATTATCTCCATATGTACGAGGGTGGTTTGATAAGTTCTCAGCCTGACAGTGAAAACACAAGATTTTTGACATACTTTCATGTTATTTTTCAATGCCCCTTGCATCAACTCAATACATTTAAGATACACTCCTGTGTGTGAATTCTTTAGTGCAGCCCTGTACGAGGGTGGTTCCAAAAGGTCCCGGCCTGAAAAAGAAAATACAAGATTTTTGACAATATTTCATTGAGAAATGTTCATTCTTTGGCGTGTTTGGTCGATGTTCAACAAGCGCGGCACGCATCAAGCGGAAAGATTTTTCATACCCAAAATAAAATCGTGTAAAATGGGGTGAACACCATCTATCGAGATGTTTTCAATGTCAGCAAGTTCGCGTATCTTCAATCGGCGGTCATTCAATACGGCATTGTGAATTTTTGAGACGATTTCGTCGGTCGTAGTGGTTTTTGGGCGTCCTGAGCGTTCATCATCGTGAATTGATTTCCTACCATGTTTAAACTCAGCATCACACTTTTTTATCGTCGAATATGAAGGACAAGAATCCTTTAAGATAGATTGTAACTATTTTTGTATGTTCGTGGGGGTTAAATGTTTTTTAACAAATTATTCTATGACAGCTCGAACTTCAATTTTTTCCATTTTTCGAAAATGTCAAAACCTTTTTACTTTACTTTATCGCCCAGCAATAACCAATAAATTAACGCGTCTGAAACTCGGCGGCATGTCATCTAAAGG
Organism: Maratus michaelseni; assembly: GCA_963931845.1. Lineage (NCBI taxonomy): Eukaryota > Metazoa > Arthropoda > Arachnida > Araneae > Salticidae > Maratus > Maratus michaelseni. The sequence goes on from OZ007589.1 coordinate 242,926,189, forward strand.
TCATACTTTACACACGACATTGTCATTTGGTCATACTTGTTCCATTTCTGTGTTAGGCCGAGAACTTATCAAACTGCCCTCGTATATACACTCTTTTCTTATATACATACTTATATGCTTACATCATTCTTATAACATGCATACAAGTTTACAAATGGCAACTTTCAATATGTACAGTTGATATAACGACCCTTTTTTCAGCAAATGAAAGTAATAGTAACTAATGAGAAATCTTGCATTCGTTATAATAAGAGGCTTTCTTCACTATCAGATGATCTTATTATAAATCACATGAACTTTTCCGATGAATGAAAGTAAAAAACAGCTATGTCGCTTAATAATGAATACATTAATGTAAGAGAAAAATCGTTGAATTGTAAAAAAGTAATTCATGAACCTGAAGTAATTATTCATGTTATGAGACACAAAGGGAATATAAGTCATTATCACAATTCTCACGAGAATACACTCCTAGATTTTCTGATAAGTCAGCCATTTTGTTGGGTCTTTGACAACCGTACTCCTGTGGGAAATCCTCAAATAGCCGAACGAAATTATAGATACGTTTAAGTTGATTATCTTGAAGTACTTCAATTAGTTCTACAGTATTAAATCAACTAATTGGTTACAGTACCAATGAAGAATCACCTGGGAATTACAATGCTCTGAGGCGTAAATTAATGATAAAATTTATTTTAAATATCTTTGATACCCGCCAAATAGATTGAATATTTCCATTTTTCAAGAAACGTTATTTCTTAAAGGGAGATTTTACTTCATATCCTTTCAGGATTTACATCATTAAACTCAGCTTCAAGAGAAAATTTTAGTTTATTTTTTAAATATAAGAATTTAATTAAACTCTTGAAAAAGCATGACCTTCAAGAACGACGGTAAATTAAAATAATTTTGCAATAGCTGGCATTACAAAAATATCTCTATAAAAATAACTTCTGAATGGGAAAAACATTTTTATTATTGGATTGTTCGGAAAATTAGTTCCGTTTGGGAAAATCAGTTCGTACCGGAAAATTCTGTCATTTAATTATTAGACATTGATTCCGATATCTAATGTCTAATAATTAACGGGTAGAATTTTTCGGTACGAATTGTTTTTTCCAACCGGAACGAACTTTCCGGACAACCCAATATAATCTCCAAACTAATTAGAAAATTTTCCTTGTAAATTATCTAAATTTGTTTAAGTTATATACACTATTTCGGTTGTTTAATAGTTATTGGGAATAATTTATGATGATGATCCAAATGAGGTGGTCAGAACAAATAAGCTAATATGGTTTTAAATAAGCATTTAGGTAAGTCATTTTACAATCGTAAAAATCATTCCGCAATAACAATAATATATTGTAGCCATCACATAATTTCTTCTATATAAATCAAATCACTTAAATGATTTAAGTACAAGAAATTACATCAATTTATCAAATAGATACATTTTAATATATATAAACGGATATTTTTATGGAATTATGGGACAATAAAGACTTTTAATGCTGGAATTTTTTTTTTTTAATTTCAGACAGATAATTTTATTGAATGCATGTACATGATCTATCACAATGTACGAAATAAATGACAATGCACACCATTATTTATGCGTAATACTTCATGATATAACAAATTCTATGTGTTTTTTACATGTAACATTCAAACAGTTTAATTAATAATACATTTATAACATTAGCAATCAGCAGACGTTCCTGCTGTACATTACTGCGACAATACTTATGTCAAAATACATGCCTCTCTAAGAGTGTCTACCTTTTATTTTGTATTAAATTATACATGTTATATTTATTTGAAGAACAACGTATACCCATATTCAGAGTGCTAAGAGAGAGTTTCGTTGAAATATTTGCATTTTTCTAAATTTGATGTTTCGTTGAATTCTGTGCACATAAACTGGAGTTATAAGCATTACATAAATAGAACAAATCCTCTATTTGCGGCACCCTCTCGTAGGTGATTGTGTCCCAAAACTAATCAGCACCACTGTAGATATGGATAGAACATCATATGAAATTTAATCCAATTATCTGCAATAGTTCCTGAATTAGAGCGCCCACAAAATTTGTGTCATATACAAACAGACACACAGACTTACTGCGAGGCATTTTCTAAAAACAGTCAAATCGTGTTCAGAACCATCTAAAACGTACAAAACCGTCAAAAACCGGAAGTCGAAAATTTTCACGAATCCCATACTTTCTTCTTTTGTATAAATAGAAGAAAGTAACAATGCTTAATGCCTCTTAATTAGTTTACAAAATGGACAAATCATTTTTTCTGAATAAATAGACATTAAAAGAATAAGAAAAGACACTAAAGGAAAGTATCTAAAATCAAACCTTGTGAGAGATACGGGTGTTTTAGCAACACTTGAAGTCGAAAAGACTCCATCGAGCGTTCTAGTGTAGTGGTCTAGTAGTCTAGTCTCTAAACTAGGGATCTTCAGCCGTGTACCGCTGACCAGGGGTGGCCCACCGTGTCATAACAAAACGCAGAAACAAAAGTTTTCGCGACATCGAAAAAGACTTTCGAAACATTTTATTAGGGCAAATATTTTTAGATAAAAAATGACAAAGGTAGTAAGGGAACAGTCACTTACTTGATTGTTCTTCAACATCCACACAAACGAATTTGCTTCTTTCGTGCCGTAGAAATCTGAGATAACACGCAGGCTTTATTTATTTACTTTTTGTACTATTACTAATTGAATAGTTGAACAGTTGAAAAGTTTAGGATTTCTTGGGCTTCCTAGATGACGCAAACTTTAGGCCCAGTCTACGAGTAGCTGTAGTTCAAACAGTATGGATATGAAAACGTAAAATAAAGTATAATAGGTTTATATATTTATTAATTAATTTTATAAAAAATATAAATATGTAATGTAATTTAAATTAAATGTATATTAAACAAAAAAAAAAGAAAAAAAAAGCAACAACATAAAAGAAAAAAACAAGAAAAACCACAGAAAGAAAATTAGATATTTTCTTCGATCAATAATAACACGGTATATTTGGTACAAAATCTAAAATAATAGTTAAATTGGACAATATTTTATGTTGCAATTTTGAACAAACATTATGCGAAATGTGATGTCTGTCTATTCTGACTTTGTCCTCTGGAATGATCTAGAACATTTGAAGATTCTCAGAAATGGGCTGACATTTGCCAATTTATATCTAAATAATCACAATTTTCATTACAGAAACTTACTTTTTCATATATAAATGTCATAAAAAAAATGAAACCTGTTTCTCAAATTTTAGTTCATATCACAAGCACATTTATGAAAATTAATGTAGAAAACACTTCAAAAGAACACCTACACAAGCTTTGGAATACTGAAATTAACGACAAATCAAATTTCAAAAATTTTAGAAAACTCATTTAACGTTATCACACTTGAAAATAAAATATGTTAACTAGAGGTACATAAAATTATACATATCGATATAACTTATTACGCTTTACCTTACTAGACAGTATTTTCTATTTTCACGCTTACTCTAATAAAACATTTTGAGTTGTTCGGGATCAATGATTTTTTCACTCGTCGTCGCATATCGCTCTTATTCGACCATTTGAAGTACATACCAGAACAATAAAAGCACGTTTTTTAAAGAAAAAATAGTATCTGCATAATATACTTAAATTAATAGGTACAAAATGTAATAAAATAGTTAAATTGAAAAATATTTTATTTATCTTTTCTAAAAAGTTCCAATTTTAAACAAACATTACGTAAATGTTGATGTATATTTTTATTAGCCACTACATACTACATTTTGCTAAATATATTAAAAATTCTTTCAAACGCCCTGTTGTTCTGATTTTGTACTTTGCATTGAAATAGGAACTTTGGAAATTCTCAGAAACCGGCTAAAATTTGCCAATTTATATCTAAAAAGTCACAATTTTCATTCAAAAAATTCACTTTTTGCTATATAAATGCCCTAAAATTCAAACATTTAGAACCTAGATCTTAACTTTTATCGCTTAGCACAGGTACATTTATGTAAATCAATGTAGAAAACACTTCAATAGAATACCTATACAAGTTTTGGAATGGGGAAATTAACTGCTAACCAAATTTGAAGTTTTTTAGAAAATACATTTAACGTTTTCACTCTTAAAAAAAACTGCTTTTACAACTGGTACATAAAATGAAATATATTAATATAACTTACTTCTGTTTACCTTACTTGTCAGTATTTTTTACTTTCCAGCTATATATTACTCTATTAAAAAGTTTTTAGTAGTTAGTTCTCGATGTGTTTCATTCATTGTCGTGCATCGCTCCTACTCAACGTACATATCAACATAGTAAAACTACATTTTTGAAAGAAAACATAGTAGCTGTATGGTATATTTATATTTTTGGTGCAAAATGCAATAAAATAGTTAAATTGGAGAATGTTTTATTTATCATTTATAAGTATTTGAAGAAGTCTGTAATTTTAAACAAGCATTATGCAAAATTTGATGTTTGTTTACACTTGCTACTACACTCACACACTCACTCAATTTTCCTGCATATATTTAAAATTCCTTTTAAATGCCATGTTGTTTTGACTTTATTTTGTGTAAAGATGAAAATGCTTAAAAAGGAAAAAAAATCAGATTTTTTTCCGAAGGGGTTTATTTCCACTTGCAGAAATTAAAAATTTCATTTCTGAAATATTTTATTTAAATTTTCATAATTGTTGTCCTAGTATATCCTTCATATTTTTATCATCTTCATGAAACCCTTCCATCATCTCCTACATGAAAACATCAAATTAGAAAATATAATCTGTAAGATAAATACTTCTTCTCTCATTAAAAATAAATATTCATATGCAAAATTTTATTAATACAAATCAGTGAAATAGTAAAGTTGATAACTTAACACATATTGGTATCATTTGAAAAATTATTTTTTTTTAAAGTTCTATGTGAAATTTTTCATATCCTTTAAACCATAGTCTTCACAATCCTGATGTCTATAGCATTACCTATTTTATTACTTGATACATTTGAAATGTTTTAATACCCACCAGTAATGATTGTTACTTGTAGCTCCATAGTTTTTTATATTTATGTTGAATAAAACCCCTGTGCATATATTTCTATGTTTTGAAAACTTTTGTTTTAGTTAAATATTGATTTATCGAAAACACTCTTGTGTCTTAAAGAGATAATCCAGATAGTAATCACCAGAAATAATTTAATATTATAATCCAGAATTCTTGGAAAAAATGAAATATACTTTTTCTTTACTAAAATGCAGATGGAATTACTTTTTTTTGTCTGTTTTTAAATTAAGTATAGATCCTAAGACTTATTGTTTTTGATATAAATACATATAAATAAATCAGTATTTCGAAGGGATTACTTTGAAATATTAAAAGGAAATCCAGTAGAACATCTTAATATAAGACACCGTCAGGGCCACGAATTTTGTCTACTATTTGGAGGATTTCGCTGTTCAGAAGTAAAAACATACAAATACTATATAGGTGTTGAGTATTGTAAAAGTGTTTGCTGTATAGAGGAGTATTTAATCTATAAGATTATGTGCAGTAACCCTAAATTTCCTATTCAGGGATATCCATTATGGAAGTTTTACAGTAAGGTGAAAATGTGATGTTCAAAACAATTAAATTTTTCTTTGAAATTGCAGTGATTACAAATCAAAGTTACAAGGTTTTTTTTTCTCTCCTTTATAATTAGTTTTAATCGCAATTTAAATTAGAAAATGAAACTGAAATGTTTATTTAAAAACTTGAAACATATTACAAAGAAAATGGATATTTATTAAGCAAGAAAAACTTAATTTTAATTGCTTAAAAGACGTATAGCCATCATAGTGAAAAAGTACCCAAGCCGGTACGCGAACCCGTGTCATCAGTATAGCGCACTGACGTTCTACCAACTGAACCACTTTGGAACGATACTCCCCCTGGCACATTCTCATTATAACATGGTGGCAAGGCTACAAACGCAGCACAAGATGGAATATTTTCCGTGAGCCACCAAACCTGGGGCAAACACGAAACCAAAGAAAATCCAGCATCGATAATTGAATAAATCTATATTTAATACTTGGAAATTTTTCCATAGAAAATTAGGCATTTTGCAAGGCGTGAGAAATTTTCTATGAAAAAATTCCCAAGTATTAAATATAGATTTAAAAAAAACTTCTTTGGAAATTCCGAGACTAATAGACTAAATTTTTAATAGTAAAAATAATTTATTTTATCTATTTAATTTGTAACATATTCATGTAAAAGGAAAACAATTCTGACACTGTGCATAAGCCTAAAATAGGACATTTTATGTTTTCTAGGAAAAATAGTTGTAAGAAAATCTTTTTTTTTTCCTCCGAAATTTCGAGACAGAAACCTGTTTGTTTTTTTTCCCTACCACTTTAATTTTTGCGTAAATTTTACATCTCGAGTCTTGTGCAAGGAACTAAAAGTTTTTAAAATTCTCAGAATTTCGATAAATTTCCCAATTTTTATCTAAAGTCACAATTTTCACTAAAAAATCTCATTTTTTTTCTATTTAAATGTCTAAAATTCAAAAAAATAGAAAATACACCTTAACTTTTAGTTCATGGCAAAACAACTGGAAATCAATGAAAAAACACTTTATAACAATAATATTTGCAATAATATTTATAATAATATTAATAATAATAAGAAACTTTATTAACTGGATTTAAACTAGTAGTATAATAATTAAATATATAACCTATTTAAGATATTGGTTATTTAATATCTTCATTTATTGTAATAAGTTATGTAAAGTGGACATTGTTAAGTCTTAACTATGGCACTTGATAGGCACATGCATAAGGAGTTCCTTGAGACAAGTTAGTATTTAAAAGTCGCAGATCAGAAAATTGAAGTAAGAATTAGGTAGCTGGTGAATAAAATATAAATATTCACGATGTGAGCTGCTCGATGAGCATATCGAAAATCGTATACAAAAAAAAAAAAAAAAAAAAAAAAAAAAAAAAAACCGCTAAACACTGCGGCCGAAGTCAGTCAAAGATACAGTTAACGTAGTATGACTAATTCCCGTTTATAGAATAGATAAAAGTGCCAGGGATAATGATACAATTCGATTCTTTGACTCTGGCAATAAAATTCATCATTTCCATGATGTCATATTAATATCGTACATCCCATACGCTAGTGGCGCGTTAAAAAAACTAGAATATTACGGTTATCGGTCGGATAACAAGTGAGGGGGTCGGGGACAATGAAGTGTCAAGCCACATTTTTGGTGAGATAAATCTAACACTGCAATCTGTTGCTATTATTGTAAATTATAATATCGTACATATTTATTTGTTTCTAATGTCACTTGGTGGCAGAATATGTCCCAGGTTTCAGTTTTGCCCCAGACGTTTATGCTCCCAATGAAGATAGCTAATCTACAAGGAACGTAATAGCAATATAATTAAAGTAATAAAATATTGTTATTAAGACTACCTCAAATGTTACTAAGATATTGGCAAAAAAACTTTATGCTATATATCTTGATTTGAGTATTTGAAACTTTCAAACTGTCTCTCTTTCAATATATCTCTGAAGTATACAAATGTGGTTTAGCACTTTCTTGCCCCGACCCCCTCAATTATTTGACACGCGTGTTACGCCACGTAAAATTATTATGCTTTCAATACTGTACAGACACTGTTTATGTGATATAATTTTATTTTGTGATGAAAAAGGTAGGCGTAATATTACAAGAAAATCGACGTATCTGACAATTATGATATATCTGACACCATATCGTCACGTTTCTGACAGTTCTTCATTTACTGTACTGAGTGTTGTCAATTTAAGCCAAAGGTTTTGTGTTCAACTCCCAGCCTGGGCACTTTTTCACTCAGTTGAAAATAAAATTCAATTCGTATGATTATTTTTATTAGCTTAAAAAGGCACAAATTACTTAACTGATATTCTACTTTACCAGTTACATATTTCAGTTTACTAAAACATATTACATGCCTTGCGAAAAAAAATTATTAATTAAAATTATTTTTAAATACCGTTAAATATTTTGATAATTGAAAAAAAAGATATGCTTGCAAATTTTTGGGATTTTTTTTTTTTTTTTTTTTTTTTTTTATAAATTTTACATTGAAAAAGTAATAATGGCTTTTTCAGATTCTGAAAATATATCTAAAAGATGCAATAATTAAAAGTAAATATTCTAGCTTATTATCATAAAATGAATTCAGAAATCTAAGTAAATAAACATCCGAATGCGAAAGAAAATAAGAATATTAGTTGATGCAGTCGGTATGTTTTTGTGCATTCATTAGCTGGAAATGTGGATAATGAAAGAAAGGTACCCTGCATAAAAGGATCTTTTACGTTAGAAGATTCTTTGTCATTGTGTTTGCTCAGTGCGTTTAGATTTCGCATTAACTGAGTTTATTTGCTTTGAGAAATAACTTGTTGTCGTAATGGGAAGATGGAAATATAAATTGTTTGTTATTTTATCTTTTAAGTTGCAGTTGATAAAGTCGTGTCAAAAAGCTATATTTTTAGCTTTATACATAATGATTTGGAGAAATATCATGTTATAAAATGTCTGTATTATGATATTATGAGAACTAGAGGATGCAACCCGGGCTTCCCGGGTTACAGAACGTAAGTAAAAAAAAAACATATTTTTATATTGAAAACTTATTTTTTTTTTTACATTTAATCTACACAATTTTCTTAGAAAGCATTGTTATTCGAAAAGAATCAATAATATATTCAAGTAAAGTTTTGAAATTTATTAAAAGCGATACTTTTGTAATAGCCGTTAATATCAGAAGAAATCACCCAAGAGCTATCTTTGGCTACTTACAGTAGCCATTTTTATTATAATAATTTCAGTGGTTTAAACGCGTAGTTCGACTATATGTCTGTTAAATTTGTGTTTTATTTGTATTATTTTATTTATTTATACATGAAGTTTATTTTATTTTATATTATTTTTTTAAATATAAACCAGAAACAAATGCTGAACTGTTTATATTTTTTAAATGCACGCGATAGAGATAGATTTTTTTTTTTTTTTTTTTTTTTTTAAAGTCAAGCTTGAAAATTATTTTTAAAACCATGAAAAATGAGTATACTCAGATGCAGTTTTCAAACAAATTACATTTGAAAGAACATTTTTTTTCCCTTTTTGACGGTGTAAGTATTAAAATTTTGCGATGTTTAGAATTTTTAAAAAAGTGAAATAAAAGTGAAATTAATTGGTCAGGTTTTGCTACCATCAATATAACGCCAGCGTTGCTCATGGACATGTTTTTGCTGTATAATATAAATTTATATGCATATAGTTACATGTATACATGTTACTAAAAAAAAAAAAGACAACCGTACTTTATTTTTATTATCTATATTAAATACAAAAATGAACTATAACTGACATGTTTATACACTGTAAAAAATGACCAATGTTTCTTATTTTATGAAAATATGCTATAACCACGAACGAAAATATAATATAATCTTCTGAGTTATCCGATATTACGAATAGCGTGTTCCATTGTCTTTTGAATCCTCAGAAACCAATACATTTCCAAAATTTAAAGAATTATTTATAAAAACAAAGTATTTTCGCTGCCCGTATTTTTCAGAAACATTTCCGAAGGGTTTTTATAGTGTATTAATTAGTGTCCTTAGCCTGGAATACCTGTTTTTCGTATGCTATCAATTCTCAAGTAAACATTTTCAGGCTCAAAAAATATGTTTAGCAGACAAACATGCAAAATTAACAGCGTTAACAATAACATTAAAATTAAGATTATTTCTTTACTCTTTCATGTATACATTAACTTATACGGCTGAAAACGTTTACTTGAGAGTTGATGACATTCGAAAAACAGGTATTCCAGGCTGAGGGCACTAATTAATACACTCTAAAAACCCTTCGGAAACGTTTATGAAAAATACGGGCAGCGAAAAATACTTTGTTTTTATAAATAATTCTTTAAATTTTGGAAATGTATTGGTTTCTGGGGATTCAAAATTGGTTTCTGGGGATATCCATTAGCCATGAGCTAGTTTTAGAAAACGCTGTTCTCGGAATGAGTGAGAAGTAAAGATAAATAAATTGTCATTTTACCTTTAAACTCCAGATGAGAATATGCTGTATTTTTATTTCAGAATGAAGTGAATTCAAATTTGATGATTTTAAGTCACATTTGTATCTGTATTTACTGAACATGCATACACATTCACGTAAAGATCCACGTCCATATAAATACATGCCGATGTACACGCGCATCACATACATAAACACAGTTATAGATAATCTGAAATTATACGAAACATTTTATTTGAAGAAAAAAAGTATCTAGAATCACTGTGGATTTGCAATTTATCATTACGTTAAAAGTTATTTGTTCCTTTTATTCCTCCTGCTTTATAAAATCATTCGCTATAGATTTAATCCATTTCTCGTGAAAAAAAATAATCGTTACTGTTTTAAATAGTTATTTTTGTATGACCAAAATGGAGAGAAGATATTAATGAGAAGGTATTTTCTTTATCTTGTTATGAAAAATTCCTTGGAAGGAAAATTTTATTAAAATAAAGTATTAATGTTTGGAAATATCGAATAAATTTGAAAATGGCTCCTAATATGACAATTACTCTTCATAAGTGGTAATACAGTAACCTCTCGTTACATCGTGCCTCGGTATATCGCGCATTCGGCTATTTCGCTCTTCTTAGTTGTTTCCCGAAAAATTTCCTGTTTTGAGCAACTGTTCGTGAATGGTTAAAAAATGAAGTAAAACTACAAAATTTTTTGTAAGCCGTGAATGAAACGGCGGATGCTAGTGCTTAGTGCCCCCAAACTAAGCCGGGAATGAACAAGTTAAAGAGAAAAGAACGAGAGTCAGTGAAGAAGAAATTGACGAAGCTTTGTTTTTGTGGTTTATGGAACAAAGAGCCATTGGAGATCCTTTATCTGGAGCAAAAAAAGATTGGTGGTGGTGGCGTGTGTGTGTATGGGGGGGGGGGGATATGGGTAGATAAGACGCATGTTTGGCCCATGATAGATGATAGATTTCTAGTGATAGGACCTATCATCAAAGCTAAGCTAAACTTTTTGCTAAAACGGTAAAAGATGATCCATACTACACATTTGCAGCAAGTGATAGGTATGGTTTTGGAGATCGCAGAAATGGCATGGAATAGGACAACTTTCAATACACAGAAAATGATTAATTAGAAAAAAATTCTGTTGATTTGAGAAGCATTATAAATAAAGAAAAGAAAGCTATGCAGATGAACAGATTTATAATGCTGATGAACAGATTTATAATGCTGATGAAGCAGCTTTATTTTGGAAATGTTTGCCAAAGAAAACACGGGAAGTGAAAAGTGTACCTGGAACTTCAGGTTACAAAGAAGTAAAGGACAGATTTACTCTCTTCTTTACTGCAAATAAGACTGGAACTCACAGACTAAAGTTTATTTTAATTGGCAAAAGTAAGACACCGATAATTTTGAAAAACGTGAATCGAAAGACCTTACCGGTTGTGTATGATTTCTCACAAAAAGGCGCAAAATGGATGACGCAAAAATGTTTAAGCGGTGGTTCAATGATGTGTTTGTTCCTTCAGTTTGGTTACACTTTAGAAACATAGGATTAGAAAGAAAAACTTTGCTCCTTCTGGACAATTGTAAAGCCTATCATGAATAAACAGAGCTCATTTCCAGGGATAAAAAATTCCGCGCTATTTTCTTACCAGTGAACAGAACAAGCTTTTTTGAACAAGTATTAAATCGAAACCTCGTAGCTTAATTTAGGGCTCTTTATTTTTAATTTATAAACACTCTTCTGGCCCCTCCCCCCTCGTTATATCGCGTTTTTTTTCTTATATCACAAGTAGCGCGATATATCGAGGGGTTACTGTAATTGTTTTTAAATTTCTAGGTACATGTAAACATTTTCACAGCGATGTAAAATTTCCTGATGGATATTGTTGATATTGTTTTAACACATTCGAAACGCCTAGTGTTCATTTTTTAAACAGCAAGCCCCAGATATGGGCGTTACCCTTGCATGCTGCATTAATTAACTAAAATTGCTTTCGGTTTCAGTTGTCATTTTACATATGTACGAATAGTCGCCAAAAGAAATAGAGAACACACTAAGATTTTAATATTAAAATTTTGAATGAAAAAGAAAAAAAAAACGAAAATAGCCATTCAACAAAAAATTATATCTTCTTTAATTTTTGTAAAAAAAAAAAAAAAAAAAAAAAAAAAAAAAAACAGACTTAGGGTGTCGTCTTTAAACTAAAATTGAACCAAACTCTGTAATTTGCAATACGAATATACGATTTAGATATAATAATTGATTTTTCTTTAGGAGATCAGACGGGAAGACATTCGACAAGTAGTTTAGGAATTATGAAAGTTTAAAGTTTGGGCCTCCTAATGTTAAATTCGTTTGCAATCATTGCAAAACAGGTTGCAATGCGAGTAGTTTATAGAGCATAACTCGGAAACTAATTGACGGAATGAGCTGTAAATTTGATTCGCATATTTAAAAGTTCTAAAAATGGAATTTTGTTAAAGAAATGATTGATTAGAATTCCTTTTTTTATATATAAAATTAATTAAAATAAATATATTTTTTCGAAATTAATTTCCAAGAAAAAAAAGGAATTGTAACCTTTGAATTTCTTACCAAATTTTAAAAGCTTCAAACATAGAAATCCGAAAGTTCAGATCATTCCACCAAGTAATTTTTGTGTCATGCTTAAAAAACTACCCGCATTGCAATTTATTTTGCAACGATTAAAAAGGAATTCAGCATTAGAAGTTCCTTCATAATTCCTAAATCACTCAATCGAATGACTTCCTGTTTTGTCTCCTAGAGTAAAATCCTCAAAAAAATCTAAATATGTCAAATTTAGTTGTTCGTATGAAAAATTTCAGAGTTTGGTACAATTTCAAAATGAATACGACCCCTTAAACCTGTTTTTTAATATAAATTGAAAGAAGACATAATTTCCAGTGGAATAGGCTTTTCTGTGACATTTTAGCAATGAAAATGTATGGGGCTTGTCTCTCTATATGGCTATGTCTCCTTTTTTTGGCCTACTGTAAACAATAATGGTACATTTTATATCAATTGTATTTATATGCATAGTACACTGACTGTATAAAGAGAAATAATGTATATATTTTTGAGAAATGATGTAACATATAAAAGGCAAGAGTACCGCCAATGTGTTCATTTACACAAATCCAAAAGTCAACCATCACGAATGATTTAATTTACTGGTAACACTAAGTGAAAAGGATACAAACTATATCAAGTTTTTTGAATCCTTAATTCACCTTATTGTGGCAAATCATATAAATAATTTCGTAAAATGAAAATTCCATTTAAAATTTAGAAGAATTTACTAGGAATACCATAAGTCCCCCCCCTCCCCCGCACACACACACACAGATACTTTTATTTTTTTGGACAGTGTCCATTAAGTATAAAGGAATGAACTCGACATCAAGTTTGTAACGTTTTAACGATTTTAATCCTGATGATGAGTATACGTCAGATGCTCGATAGTGCTTGGTCGATATTTTGTATAGTGTATAATAAAACATCTTTTAAGTAATTTTAAATGGAATTTTGCTTTTACGAAATTATCTATATGATTTACTGGTAACATTCAACAATTATGTTTTTTTGTCTTCGGGAATAAAAACTGTTTACTTTAATCTACAATGTGGCTTAAGTTAATGCTTTTAAATAAAACTTGGCTATCATTAAAATATAAAAATTGTTCTTAATTCATATGAGATGTAAATTCCGTGTATCCAAAGCATGTTTATTCTTGTTTTTATTTTGAAATGTATTATATCTCAATCATTTTGAATAATTTTTATAGAAAATATTTCTATTCTTTCAATAGTACGCTTTTCAGCTACTTTGCCAACAAAATACTTACAGTCGGGGGTCTTGCAAACATTGGTATGACTATGAATGTCCGCCGATGGCTATAACATATGAACTCTGACTAGAAATTGAAATCCACTGGTTCACAGATATGTAAACTATCGTGTAATAATATCTATGATAATATGTATCCTGTTATGTTGCATGTATTATTGTTGCCTGAAGACTGATACCGATAGGTATTGTATTCTTGAACCATCAAAGATATTGATCAATTCACATTGGTATTGCAAATTGTTTATTAAATAAACACAGACAGGGTGCGTCAGAAAAATGTCTACACACTTTGAATGATTTAACTCCAGTTTTTATTCCCATATAATTAATATTTAAATTGGAAAGAATAAACATAAAATGTATAACTTTTCCTCCTATCGCAGATGTTCAAAATTATTACCATTTTGGTCATAATCTGCTCCGGACTGCTTATAACAGTGTCTATTGATTCGCACACTTCAATAAACATTTCATTTGGTGTTGTGGCACATTCTTGCTCAATTGCGGTTCCGAAACTTTGTTTATCAACATACATTTGTTTGAAACTTATCTTTTATCCTATGAATTGTAATTCGAATAAGTGGATCTATCTGAAACTCCCTGCGCTATTATTTTTGTACTTCTGCTGCATTTTCATACTTACAATTGCATTTTAAAATACTTTTTTTTTCAAAAGTTAATCTTGGTCCATTCATTATTTCCAATTAATCACCCTTTGGAAAAAAAAAAGAAAAATTTGAAAGTTGTTACCTGTTAAACAGTGTATGTAAACATTTTTCCGACGCACCCTATATACGAGGGAAAGTCATTAAGTAAGTCACAAAAGATAATTAAATAATAACTTACAATGATATTCACTTCAAAACTACTTTTATTTCTCAACATATACTCCACCAATATTTATGCACTTATATCACCGTTTTATCAGCGCCCTAACACCAGCTGCATAACATTCCTTAGGTTGCTGTCTCAGCCGCCGTAGGACTTCAAGTTGAACCTTTTCATCATCTGTGAACATTATCTTGCTTCAAAGATGGTTTTTTAGTGGACTAAACAGACGAAAATCGCTTGGAGGTAAGTCGAAGCTGTATGATGAATGTTGAAGAAGTTGCCAATCAAACTTTTGAATTGTCTCCTGTGTTCAACTTGAAGTCCTAATGTGGCTGAGACAGCAACCCAAAGAATGTTATGCAGCTGGTGTTGGGGCACTGATAAAACGGTGATATAAGTACATAAATATTGGTGGAGAATATTGAGAAATAAAAATAGTTTTGAAGTGAATATCATTGTAAGTTATTATTTAATTAACTTTTGGGACTTACTTAATGATTTTCCCTCGTATATATATATATATATATATATATATATATATATATATATATTCATTTTAATGTACAATCTATTGCAGAATTGATCATTAAAATGTGTGTATCATTTTAGCCTTAGTTTTAGCTATTTATAGTTAATAGAGTGACACTTTTAAAACAACTTCTAGTAATCATTTTTTTTTTTTTTAAGAAAAAATGCACATTCGATTTAGTAGTAAAAAGTATATGGCATTTACACTTTCTGATTAAAATTTTTCAATTTTAATATTAATTTTAAAATGCATTTCAAAACAGTTAGTTACCAAAGCTTTTTAAAAAACTTTTCGAAGTGTGTCATGGGGGATAAATTCTTTTTACAGTCATTATAGCATAACTGTCCACCGTTCATTTTTGGTTTCAAGTGTAATAAGCATGTTTTGAACCACAAATTTTGTTTATTAAATAAAATCAAATAAGTACCATGCAGAAAGAATAAACATTTAATTAATTAGTTTTCTGAGTCAAAACATGTTTATTTGATTGTGGAAAAAACGGTACGTTAGGCAGCTATGACATAGATAAAATTAATATTAGCAATCTGAACAATTTACCCAGAGAGTGGAGATATTTATAACCGAAAACTTCATAACATATTGAGGATTTTTATCGTTGAAAGCTATAATGTTATTAAAAAAAATAGGTAGTAGTAGAGGATTTTTTTTTTTTTATTATTAAAATGATTCGAACTGATTTCATTTTCTTTCATAGAAATTTTCAACCTGTAAGGTAATGCCATTTTGTTTGCTGTCAAGGATTTTGTTTGCTGTTTAAGGAAGGATTCGCTTGTAATTTTTAAGGTATTTTTAACTTTTTATTTTAATTAAGAAAAAAATTAACTCCATAGAAATATTTTCTGTCCATTTTGCCTTATATTAAGTTAATTTAAAATCTCATTAACTGGAAATTTATTTTTTTTATTAAATTTAATGTATTTTACAAATATAAATAAATAAAACATAAATACTGTATAAAATTAACAGAACCTTAATTCCGTCCACATTAATTCATGAGATGTAAAAAAAAATACTTTTTAATCCCCAATTTTGCAATTACGTTAATGATTGTTCCTATATAAAAAAGTAATAATAAAAAAAAAAAAAATGCTTCTAGAGTCAAATCATGCATTCAAAAATTTCTACAACCTGTGAAAAACGACACTGTTATTTCAGTACTTTTTTTCACTTCTTTACACTCTTAACCAGAATAAAGTTCACGCGGGCGGTACTAATGCATGTATAATAAGGTAAAATGATGGGAAATGCATATCATCGTAAAAAAATATCTTGCTTGAATATTCATGAAAAAGAGAACTTTAGAACATTTTTTTTTAACAAAATTACTTCTGGAGTTCTGAGTTAATGATCTAGAAGATTTGAAAATTTTCTTTCTTTTAGTCTTTGTTATCTATTACAAACACTAAAGTAAAGTATGAGTGCAAAAAGTGTCATAGATATATATATGTAAGAAATTGTTTTTAATAAATTGATGAAAATCTTATAACTTATTTTAAAGGTAAAATTGAACATTTAAAGATAAATAACTGCAGGTTATGGAATTACATAAAAAAATACTTCTTCTATAAAAATTACTATTGTTTTATGTAGCATGCGTAAAATTTGTTTTTATTTCAACTCTGATCAACGCGATGTTAGTTTTATTTTTTAATAATATATTTTTTTTTCCTTCTAAGGCTAGTTTCTTAAACTAAGTATTTCAAAGTGGTTGAAAAAATTGTTTATTTGAAAATAGATAGTTGATGAAATGAGCATTAGCAAAAAAAAAAAAAAACTGTTTGAATTTTGATACCATATTCTTTTGTTTATTAAAAATTTGAACTTTTTATTAGAACATTTTTTTTTAATTCTAAAAATTTTGGTTAGAATAATTCCAAGCAATAGATGTATTTTTTTTTATATATGTTTATGCAAGTAAAAAGTATAAAACATTTTTTCTTTTTTTATACTAAAAAAAAAAAAAAAAAAAAAAAAAAAAAAAAAAAAAAAAAAAACTATTGTAAGTCTAGTGTGCATATGATACTAGATTTCTCTTACAATTTTTGATAAAAACATTTTACAGTGTGGCCTTAATACAAATCGGTATTTAGAAACTGAAATTCTTGTCAAATATTTCAACCAATCAGAAAAACGAAACTTATGAAGCTTTATTGCTTGTTAATGTGTATATTAAAGTCTCTCTGTTTGTATGCATATTGTAAAATATCTGCATATATATTTTTTTAAAATGTGAAAATATTATGGAAATTGTTTGTGTGTGTGTGAGCAGTGAATAAAGTACAAGAAAATGTTTAGGAAAGCTCGTTTCCACTGCCTTATTATTATTTCTTGCTCATGTATTCATTATAAATATGCATATCATGCATATCTATAATATTTTCTGCATGTGTACATTGGGATAGTATGTATAGCGTGATAGAGCAAAGAAGACCTGGAAGAGAAAGTATATGAAACTTTAAATTAGTAAAAATTATACGATAATATTACTTTGAGCTGAAATAAGGTGGAGGGTAACTTTGAATGAAACTAGTAGACGAAAAAAACCACTATTTAGTAGAAACTCTTAAAGAAGAGACGATTTATATGTTAGATAAATTACTTCTTTATACACCGGGTGTGCTAAAATGGACTAACTGAAGGAAGAGGGTTAAATATAGGGAGTGGGTTTCTAATCGGGTCCTAAGAACAAGATTGCTTGGCGTATGAGACCCACTCCAAATACTTAACCTCCTTCTTTCGCATCAATGCTGGGTGATTTCAGTTTTGGCCTCAATTGAGGGCCTATGCAACTTTTGAACTAAAACTTTGAAACAATGTCTTAGCTTCCCTTAGTTCTCAAAGTTATCTTGGACATTCAGTGTAATACCATATGAATGTAGTTAGTATCCAACCAAAAACACTTACTTCAAAATAAGCACAAATTGTAGCGTTCCGTCTGTAAGACCCATAATACAGGTCTGTAAAATTTTGCTATACATTTTAATTAAGCATTGGTAACTTGTAAGCATTCAATTCATATCGTCCTAACAGTGGTTTTTGCAATTGTTACATCTGTAATTATGCAAAAGCCTAAAAGCATATTTGTAATCTTTTTTAATAAACCTGCCTAGCAGGGCTTGTGGAGATTAAGCCATATGGTAAGCCTCCCTGCTTGGTTGAATTTCAATTTGCTTTTAGTGCCATCTATCACTTTTATTGAAACTAAAATCGGGAATCGCAGTAAAAAAAACCTCCTGACATTATATATTACTCTCCTGCAAGAATTTTTTAATATCTGTCACCGTTTGCAAATTATTGAATTTTAATATCAGTAAGTCCTTTTAGGACACCTGGTATATTAAATAATGTAAATATTAAACAAAATAGCTGTTTATATGAAATGAGTGATTACAGTTAAGTTTGAAACGGTTTATAAATCAATACTCTGAAATATTTCTCTTAAATTTAAGGTGTATCCTTATCTTTAGATTAGTTTTCGTTTGTTCTTACAATTTGTGAATTTGTAAAATTTTAGAATGTTAATTTGAACTTTTGAAATTTAAAAATAGTGATTAAAATAGACTTTTTTTCTTTTAATCAGCACTACTTTGAAACTATCTTTTTTGAATTTAAGGGATCCACTTAGATTAATAATTTTAATTTTAAGTTGCTGTAATAAATTATACTCCCGTTATTAAACTGCACTCCTGTAAGACTGTACAACGTAACATTTTTGTTGCTGTATATTGAGAGTAATTTAAGTTGAGTTTGGTTTTCAAATAAATATTTTGAAATATTTTTCTTTTGTTTAAGGTGTAAACTTATATTATTTCTTGTTTGTACTTATAAAATCCTGTAGACTTGTAAAAAGTTCAGAATAAAACACTTTTCTTAATTTAAAAAGAGTGATTCCAATCGTATCTTCAAAAAGTGTAGAACGTAATACATGATATTTTTTTAATTTAAAAGAAGTACTTCAATTATTATTTTTTAATTGTTAGATCAATACTCTAAAGTATATTCTTATATGTAAGAGTTTCTCTTGAATAATTTTAATCATATTAAACCCCATAGATTTATTAACTTTTTTAATCTGCAACGAGACATACATATTAAATTTATTTCGTTTTTTTAAACACATACTCTGAAATAATTTTCTTCAGTTTATGGATTTATCTTAGATTAAATAATCATATTAATTCACTTAGATTTATTAGTTGTTTTTAATTAACAACGAGTGATTCAAGATGAAATTGCTTCGTTTTAAAAATTAATACTCTGAAATACTTTTCTTAAATTACAGAAGAAAAATATCGATATTGCAACAGCCTTATTTTCTTCTCGATGAAGAATCGACCACCGATATGCTCCATCATTAACTGACCCGAGGCTATTCGCTATCAGGTTTTTCGTATCCTTAGTATGTTTCTTGCTTTCAGTTGTACCTGAACCTA
Source organism: Maratus michaelseni (assembly GCA_963931845.1). Taxonomy (NCBI): domain Eukaryota; kingdom Metazoa; phylum Arthropoda; class Arachnida; order Araneae; family Salticidae; genus Maratus; species Maratus michaelseni. The sequence continues at coordinate 242,946,010 of OZ007589.1, forward strand.
CAAGTTTGCAAGATCATTCTGAATCAACAAGCAATCTTCCTAATGACTTGTAACTCCCTGAAGTGACCTTCTTTTGTGAAACTTTCTGTATAAGAGTTTTTTGCTTCTTCCTTCCGAAACTTAGGTAAAGAAGAAGAAAAACTTCGTTCTGGAATTACCCCAAAGTAATCCTATATGTTTGCTACATTACACAAAAATCACATACATGATCTACATTTAATTATATATATATATATATATATATATATATATATTGTGATCGTGCGTCTTATTATGGCTTTAGTTTTTCAGATATATAATAGTATAGCTTAAGAATAAACATTATAAAATAAATTTAGCTAGATTATTTTACAGTGTTTTAAACTATATTTATTTTAAACTTAAACTATATTTATAACTTTTCCCCTTATAGTATAAAAATAGTTCAATAAAAGTACTATTTATTTTAAACTTATATTAAAAAATACTATTATTTCTTAACATACTATATCTGTAACTTATCTGAAACTATATTATAACTTTTCATTAAAATATGAAAGATGTCCCGGATCATTATTTAACTAAGTTAGGTTAATTGTAATAAATTATTAATAAATTCATATAAAATTATATAAAAGGATATAAATGATGAGATATTAGCTATTGTTATTATTCTTAATAATTTTTTAAGAACAATATTTTTTTTTTCAGATGTATAATACAGTCAAACCTGTCTACCTCGAATCTCTCGGGAGGCAAAATAAAATTCGAAATAAACAGGTTTCGAGATATACAGGTTGTTGCCGCTAGAAGCGCCGTCTATGTAAAATGTTTAAAAAAAAAAAAAAAAAAAAAAACTTGTTTGTGATTTGGGTTTGAGATGCCGATCAGAGAAGTTGTGTAAATCTCGGCTCTCGACCATTTTTATTTAGTGTTGTGAATAACTAAAAAGTTATTAAATGAGTTACAGTCCGCTAGTAAGTTATTATTTTGAGATTGTGTGTTTTTTGTAGTGATAAACAGTAACTGAGTTATCGGCGAATCCATAGTATTGGTCTCCTCTCGCCGGAGAAAGAACGAAAAGAATTTTTCGATGTTTATGTTTTCGGTAATCGTCTGCAGAAGATGAAATGGTGTTTGGAATTCTATAGTAAGTAATTAAAATGAGTGAGACTAAATTTAAATCATCGTATTGTTTATACTGAAGTACAAAATATTGTGATTTAAAATTCCGATGAAGTTTTTCTTGATTCCAGAAGAAAAATAATTTCGATTAACCTGGAGAATTTCGTAATACGAAAGAATAAACTGTGAATGTTTTTGCGCAGGAAAGAACTGATATTCTTTATTATTGAACTAATTTGAGAATAGAGAAAATGGATTACATCTTTCCAATGTGGAATTATTCGATTTGGAGATTTATTAATAGATAAAGGTACGTCAGTTTTATTTATTTTATTGTGAATTGTATTTATAATACAATGTTTAAAGGTGCAAAAAAAGAAGATCATCAGCGAATTGTTGCTGAATTAGACATAGATATATCAGATTCGAAATTAACTATTTATGATATAATAAATTTAATAAAGGAAAGTTCGAAGTATAAAGCAGATAATAAACTGGTTGAAGACATAACAAACAGTTTTATTGAGGAAAGAAAAAATAAGGAATCAAAATTACTAGATCTTGAGAAGTTAAAAATTGAACATGCAAAGTTAGAAATTGAGTTGGCTAAGGCCCGTGCAGAAACTAAAAATGATAATTTAAGTGATCTCGAAAAAAAAGATAGTATAGAATCTTTAGACTCTCTGATTAAAAGTGTACGAACTTTAACGATTAAAATTCCATCTAAACCAGAAGGTTGGGGTTATTTTTTTTCATCGTTAGAAAGAGCCTTTATTTCTAAAAATGTCCCAGAAAAATATAAATCGGAAATTCTACTAAATCTGTTAGGAGAAAGGGCAACAAACGTAATTACATACATTAAAGATGGGGAATTAGAAGATTATTCAAAAGTAAAGGCTATAGTACTTAGAGAATTTAAGCCAACCCCCTAGACTTGTTTAGAACATTTTAGGAAAGCACAACGTCATCCTAATGAAACATATGTACAATTTGCATCCCGATTAACAACGAGTTAGGATTATTATTTAAAATTGAGGAATGTGACAGATTTTGAAACTTTAAAACAGTTAATAGTTTCTGATAAGATTTGTCAAACGCTTGATAAAGATGTCATGTATTTTATAAATGTTAGACAAGCAGAATCGTGGTTTTCTCCCATTGAATTATCTCGGGAAATTGATTTATACTATACGTCAAAGGGAAAACCCGTGGTTGACAATTCTAGAGCGAGTAATAAAAATACTTATTATCGAAATGTTTCTAAAGTTTTTCTAACTGACGTAAAAAATTCTAAATGTATTTTGTCATGTAGTGAAAATCATAATTTGCATAAATGTCCTGTTTATAAAAACATGTCAGTGGGTAATAGAGTTGAGCTCGTAAAATCCAAAAATCTTTGTTTTAACTGTCTTATGAATCATAAAGTGATTGATTGTAAATCTAAATTATCTTGTATTATTTGTAAAAAAAGGCACCATGTAACTTTGCATTTCCAAAGTGAACAAAAAATAAATAAAGTTGAAAATCCAGAGAAAATTTCACAGGAAATGAGTTCTAAAAACGAAGTCGGTAATAAATCTAATTTGGATGCTTCGGCTCCAGTATTCTAGTCTTTCCAAGCTAATAACCAAAGCAATTTATTTTCAACGATATGTAATTTGTCTAACGAGTTAAAAGCTGTGTTACTTAGCACAGTTGTTTGTTTAATAAAAGATGAATATGGTAATTTTCATGAAGCACGTGGTTTATTAGATGTCGGTGCAAACTCTAATTTTATGAGTAATAGGTTAGTAGATAAACTAAATTTGAAAAGAGAAAAGACTAATATTTCTATTTCAGGAATAAATAATTTGTCCCTTAATGTTAGATCTAGAGTTAACACAACTATTTCGAATAGAGATAAAGATTTTTATTTAAAATTAGATTTTTTAGTCGTTCCGAAAATTACGGAATTTACGCCTTCTAGACCGCTTGAGATTTTATTTCATCGTTAAATAACATCAAATTAGCTGAAGAAATGTTTAATGTACCAGGCTCTATTGATTTGCTTTTGGGTGCAGAAATTTTCTATGAATTTTTAAGGCCAGGTCAAATTTACCCCCAACCATTAAATACTAGGATAGTGTTACAAAACAGGGTTTTCGGTTATATTGTTAGCGGAAGCCTTCCGGCTAAGGGCGAAAGTAATATACATTGTGGGTTGATAACAGATAATTTGGAGTTAGAAAGAGTAATTCGAGATTTTTGGGAAGTAGAAAACATTGAGAGAGAGTCTGAAGTATCTAGAAATAAGGAATCAGAAATTTGTGAAGAACATTTTCTGAAAAATTATTCCAGAACTGCAACAGGGCAATACATAGTAAAAATGCCATTTAAGGAAGACCCATCTTGTCTTGGAGAATCAAAGAAAAAGGCTATGAAAGTTTTAAATTCATTATGGAATCGCTTAGTTAGAGAACCTAAATTTAATGATCTTTATAAAGTCTTTATGCAAGAATATTTAAGTATGGGTCATATGGAAGAGGTGATAGAATCTGAAGAACCAGATATCACTTATTACATACCCCATCATTGCGTGTTCCGTGCTGAATCAAGTAGCACACCATTAAGAGTTGTCTTTAACGCTAGTTCCTTAACTTCTACCGGAAAATCTCTAAATAGTTTGCAGTACAACGGAGGAACAATCCAAGATGATTTATTTAGTATAATGTTGCGATTTCGAAAAGCACAAATTTGTTTTTGTAGCAGATATTAAAAAAATGTACCGTATGATATTGATACATCCGAGTCAGAGAGATTTATTAAGAATCTTGTTTAAACTTGAGGTACATGAACCAGTTAAGGTGTATAAATTATGTACGGTGACTTATGGCACAACGAGTGCCCCTTTTTTAGCAACAAGAACCCTTACCCAGCTAGCTAGAGATGAAAGAAAGGAATTTCCTTTAGCTGCAAATGTATTTTTTCAAGACGTATATATGGATGATATTTTGACAGGTGCTGATGATCTAGACACAGCTAAAGAGATCCAACAACAACTGATATCTTTGTTAAAGAAGGGAAGCATGGATCTTCACAAATGGTCAGTAAATAATTCTTCTCTTTTGTGTAATAATGCAATATTTGAATATTCCTTTTCCAATGAGACAGAAACTTTAGGAATATTGTGGAAGCCGCAACCAGATTGTTTTGGATTTAATTTAATTATAGAGCAAAGTGAAAGGTATACCAAACGCTCAGTATTATCGCAAATTGCTAGAATATTCGACACGTTGGGTTTGATAGGTCCAATAATTACGAAGGCCAAGGTTTTCCTCCAAAAATTATGGTTGCTGAAAATAGATTGGTGTGATTATCTTCCAGTGAAAGAAAATATCGAATGGACTAATTTTCTTACTTCCTAAAAACTGTAAATAAGATCAATATCCCAAGATTTGTATTTGTAGAACAATCTAATTGTGCGGAATTGCATGGTTTTTCAGATGCTTCTGAACTTGCTTATGGTGCGGTCGTTTATGTAAAATCTATTAATTCTTATGGTGATTCTGCTATCAAACTGCTCACTAGTAAATCTAGAGTGGCTCCTCTAAAGCATATTACTATCCATCGCCTAGAACTTTCTGCCGCAGTCCTATTATCTAAGTTGATGCAAAAAGTGTTAAGTGCTCTAAAGCAAGAAGTTTCTAAAACTTGTTTTTGGATAGATAGTACTATTGTACTTGCATGGTTAAAAAAGGAGTCGAATGATCTAAAGACATTTGTAGCAAATAGGGTAGTGATTATACAAAGTTTAACTTCGATTGATCAGTGGAATTATGTACCTTCTAAGCAAAATCCTGCAGATCTCATTTCTAGAGGCCTAGATCCCATCAAGATCCAGCAATGTGATTTATGGTGGTTCGGTCCATCATTCCTACAACAGCCTGAGAAGGTGGAGTCTCCTGATATTATTTCTGTTGAAACCAGTCAGTTGTTTATCCGTGAATTGAAAGCACCATCAGTAACTCAAGTATGTACCTTAGTTAACACTGTTGAGCCTTTAGACATCTTTAATAACAGTTCTTCATTCATAAAACTGCAAAGAGTAGTAGCATGGTGTAATAGATTCATCCATAACTGTAGAAATCCCTTGTATCCCAAAGGTGGAACTTTAACTAGCAGTGAACTCTCTCAGTCCTTATTCTGTATTGTAAAAAACATCCAGAGGACTTCATTCGTGAAGGAAATGCAGTATTTAGAAAAGGGTACTGCAATCCCTAACAGTAGTAAACTGACAAACTTGTGCCCGTTTTTTAGATGATAATGGTGTAATCCGAGCTGGTGGTAGACTGAGAAACAGCAACTTAACGGAGCATCAAAAATATCCAATGATTATTCCCTTAAACCATAATTTTACTTTTTGTGTTATTAAATATTTTCATAATTTGTATTTCCATGCAGGTGCTGAGGCAACTCTTTCTCTCATCCGAAACAAATTTTGGATCTTATCTGCTAGAAATATAGTTCGGAAAATCCTTTTCAATTGTATGACTTGCAAAAAGGTAAATTCTAAGAATTCAGAGCAACAAATGGCTGATTTGCCAGTTTCTAGAGTAACAATGGCCAGAGCATTTATGCGTACTGGATTGGACTACTGTGGTCCCTTTGAAATTAAAAACTTCGTAGGTATAAGTAAACAGGTAAAAAAAAGTATTTATTTGTGTAATTGTTTGTTTTACTACAAAAGCCAAGACAATATCATAAGAGTTGTCACCTTGAAAGATAAAAATGGCACATATAAAAGGCCAGTCACAAAAATTGTTGTTTTGCCATATGTGAATGATGGTTTATTAACTACTTAAATTCATACATTTGTTTTATTAAACTATATATTTTCCTGCAGTGTATTACATTCTTGTGTTTATATTTGTGAATTTAGTATTTTATTTAGTGTAGTATTTTTGAGAAGAAGTTATGTTTTTTGAGATTGTATTTTTCACTTAGAGATTGTGTTTGAATTATATTGCATTTATGTTATTGAATGTTAGCAACATTCAAGGCCCGGCGGTATGTTGCCGCTAGAAGCGCCGTCTATGTAAAATGTTTAAAAAAAAAAACTTGTTTGTGAGTTGTGTTTGAGATGCCGATCAGAGAAGTTGTGTAAATCTCGGCTCTCGACCATTTTTATTTAGTGTTGTGAATAACTAAAAAGTTATTAAATGAGTTACAGTCCGCTAGTAAGTTATTATTTTGAGATTGTGTGTTTTTTGTAGTGATAAATAGTAACTGAGTTATCGGCGAATCCACAGGTTTTATATAAACAGACTAAGAACATTTCTATACACTAAATACAAAAGACTGGAGGTTTAACCCTTTCCGGCACAGACAAATTCTGTTCGTAAAATGCGAAATTACTGACTGACACTGGAATTTACAAACGATTTTTTTAGAAAATAAGAACTCCTTATTTTAAGCGTTCATTGTAGAAGCAAAATTTTATTAAAATATTCTTGATGCCGAATGCAAATTTGGAATTAAAATTAGGTGTGCCCGGAGTGGGACCACTGTGCCGGAAAGGGTTAAAATAGTAAGTTTTAGTTACATACGTTACGAAAAGTAATACATTAGGAGTTTTTGAAGCAAAACTTTTTAAGATTGGACAATTTTTTGTAGTTTTACAACAGCAGAGAAGCAATCCTGATCAATATTGCCTGGAATTTAAAAAAAATTCTCAATGTTTCAACGGATATTTCTGCTTCTTTTAGTGTAACAACTCTTTCTATATTGATGCTGTCCTCATTATCATTTTCTTCTTCATCATCATAAATCCCTCAAACGTTTTCTAAAATTTCAGAATGAGTTAATAATGTTCTGCTCGTTACCAGTCATTCATCTACGTTTACGAAATCTTTAAATCTGATAATCATCCATTCTTTGGAGTTTTCATCAATTTCCTCGGTCGGTTGTTCTTCTGTTTCTTTTAGCTGTCGTTCTGTGACAGTGCGTTTTTGCTCAAATCCAGCCTTTTTAAAACAATTCTTTATAATTTTTTCCGTGACACATCTCTAAGCATAGTCTATCCTCCTCATAGCATCCACAACAGTTATGCTTGGAAGGTTTTCACCATCTTCAATTGCATTGATGTGTTTCCGTACTAGTTCTTTTCTATATTCAACTTTAAAACTCTGAATAATCCCTTAATCTAACGGTTGAAGTTTTGAAGTTGTATTTGGGGGTAGAAATTTTACCGTAACGTTCTTTGTTCAAGGAAAATTCTTATGACAGCTGCCATTATCGATGAAGAGCAAAATTTTTCTATTTTTCAAGCCCATCGATTTATCGACTCTCCTTAAATACACGCCAAACATGTCACTGGCCATCCAATATTTTCTGTTCGACTTATACAGAATCGGAAATTATTTTACTTTTGCAAAACATCTTGGCTTTTCTGAACGACCAATCATTACTGGCAGAAGTTCTTCACTGCTATTTTGATTAGCAGCTAGAAGGACAGTTACTCTCACTTTATTCTGCTTGCTACCTTTGCATTCATCTCCTTTACAAATTGCTCTTTTGTATGGCAAACATTGGAAAAAAGGCCAGTTTCATCAGCATTAAAAATATCAGCTGGATCATATCCTTGCAACAAAGATGGAAGTGTTTTAAACCAATCTCCGATAATACTTGTTGGCACAGACACGCTTTTTGTCGCAAAGTTTTCAGAAGACAATGCCATGTCTCATTTTGAAGATTTCAAGCCAACCTTTACTAGCTTTGAAATCACCAAGACCCAGTTCTTTTGCAAAGTACAGCTTTTTTTTTTTTGAAGCATTATCCCACTGATAGGAACTCCTTCTCCACAGTATTGCTCAAACCATTTTTTTACACATTGTCCACATCGGGAAAAGAGTATGCACCGTTCTTTTTCATTGTTTTAATGCTGTTGTCAAAGTTATTTTCGATGAAATCTTTATTTTTATGATGGTGGAAAGAGTACTGGGTGGAATTCCAAATTTAACAGCGACCATACCTTTCATCATAGAAGGATTTCCCTACAAAAAAGTCAAAATCCCGATTTTTTTTCGATCGATAAAACGTTTAATTTTCTTTTTATACCAGACATTTTTAGCTCTAAATTAGACAGTGACATGCGTTGAAACGATTCGTTACTCATTACTCGTTTGGCTAAATGAATGTAGTGGCCTGCTCTTTCTCATTATCCGCTCAGCACGAGGAGAAGTTTTTCATTTCGGCGAATAGCATGCGGTGCCTTCCTTCCCCCCTCATATCCTTCAGAGGGCTTTCGGTCACGTGGTTTGTGGTCAAATCTGAGCTATCCAGAGTGCGCAGAATTATTCTCGCAGTGACGTATGCGAAATATTTGGCTAAGTGTTGTAAAATTTAGTAAAGTTTATTTTTTCTAATTAACCTTCCGATCATTTGAGTCATCATGATATTTTATGATCTCTTGAATATCTTCTAAATGCCCATAGACTAAGAACCAGTTCTCTTTCTGGTGAAAAATTAGAATAGACTGCCTACACCTCCTTCCTTCAACCCCTATCGCACCCTCATCGTAAAATCTGTCTTAATTCCCGCGCAGTCCTTGAGTGCGGAGATTGGCGTATGTCCCTTAAGAATTCCATGGAAATGAGGACTAGCGAGTTATAAACGTCTATTGTTGTTACGATGGAATTGTTTGTTACTCATAAAAAATATCGGATTTTGAATTGGAAAATGGTGTGTCTGCCAAAAATTCGAGATAGGCAGATTTGTAGAAAAAATAATTTGAGATAAGTTTGGAATATACATTGATTTTTGAATGAAAATGCAGGGAAATTTGAAAATTTCGACATAGACAGGTTTTCGAGATAGGCAGGTTTCGAGATAGACAGGTTTGACTGTAATATAGTTTAGGAATAATACTCTTAAACGATAGAATAAAGCAAAATTTTAAAAGTCGTAAATATATTTTTAAATATATAATTTAAAAATATATTTATGACTTTGTAAAGGAAAAACGTCTGCTTTTCTTTTACTAACAAACTTCCTATTATTATTATTATTATTATTATTATTATTATTATTATTATTATTATTTTATTTATTTACCTTTTTATGATTACACCAAATTAATCTGATATGATTACTACAATACACACAAATCATATCTGTGACCTATATTTAATTAATATATAATTAATTGTGGTCATACGTCTTATTATGTCTTTGCTTTTTAATTCTCCTAAATATAATTTTAATTCGTTTTTAATTCATTTAACATTTAGAAAACCTGTTAATAATGTTAATAATGTTGTACGCAATTACATACTTTTCGGGTCTGTCATTCAGGATAGGACATGCCTTTATATTTAATATTATTTTGTTGTTACTGTTATTTTTGTGATTATCTACATATAGTAATGATAGCATACATATGTCTTTACATTTACTACACTTAAAAAAAAAATGTTAATGTTACAGTATAATACTGGCAGCCCAGCTGAAAGTATTATACCGTAAAATTAACAGTAATAAACAGTAATACTCTACCGCAACAATTTTTTTTTGCAGTGTATTATTACTTCATTTATTTATCAGCACTTAGTAATGAAACAACGACAACAGTAATAAACAAGTTGAAAATTGTACGTTAAACGTGACAAATGAGGTGCGTTCGTACTATAACTAGTTTTACAATGTAAAAAAAAATCATCGTTATTATTTCAGTGAAATGAATTATATCGTCTGTTATGAGCAAAATGAGCATGCCTTTTCTTTTATTACGTATGTCACGTTTACAGTAGCGAATTCTTTTTTCGACATCAGACAGCGCTGCAAAATTCAGACGGAGATCTTTCTTTCCGAATGATTACCTCCATGGTTCGATATTTTTTGACTCACGATGAATCAATCTCCTGTGTTTAATTACTTACAGTATTTTTGTTCACAGATATGTAACTTTGATTTATTTTTTGGTTTTATTAGAAAACTAAGTTTATATTATCTTTTTAAATTATTCTAAACTATATAACTAATAATTTTAAATTATGCTTGTTATATTTTTTGTTAATTACTTCATAAAAAGCTTTTGTGCCTTTTTAAAATCAATGACGGGGTAGGGAGATATTTTTAACTGGCGACTAGATTCTTTTTGCTGGCTACCAAATTTTATTAAATTTCTAAAGCCCTGGTTGTAACAATAAATTATATTTGGCGATTTATCATCTGCGCCCGGTTAATGAAAAAATACCTTAAAATTAATATATTGACTTATAATTAAGTTCTTAAAATGTGTAAAAATTTTTTTATTATTATGGCATATCAGGAAGTAAGTAAACAATCGATTACAAAATCCTTTTTTACATACATGAACCAATTAAGTTAAATAAAAGTCCTTCCGGCCTGTACCAGAAGGAAAAGGTAGCTTTCTTATGTCTTCGTTTTACTATTTTAGCAATTCTTACGCGTAGAGAGCAAGTTAAAATGCAAAGAACCTGATTACAGAAGATTCGTTAATACTGAGTTTGAATAAGAAATTCGCCAAATTAGTCAGTTACAGCCAATTTGGCATCATTTATGGAGACTTATTTTTGGTCGCCAAATTTTGCGATATTTTGCCAGGTGTCGCCAAGCTTGCCAAGAATTTGACACAAACGGATATGAATATATTTTTATGCTTATGCTTGAGAAAATGATTACAACAATGAAAGATAATTTGCGATAAATCACGCTCACTAAAACTCATAAATTAATCCCAGATTTGTTTTAATCTGCTGTCTTGTTTCAAAATGTCAGCAACTCTAGAATTTCAAACTGCGAGATCTCAGAAATTTTTTAAGATAGAGGAATACAAAAACCTAACACTTAAATAAAAAATAAATTTGATTTTCTAATTTTTTTTGTATATTTGTTTTTAGTTTTAAATATTTTATTGGCCGCCATATTGAAACAAGATGGCGGACCAAGCTGGCCAACTCGGCCGAAACATTGGTGAGCTTAATACACACACTTAATCACATCCAAATCGGTTCATAAATACGAGTGCTATCGTATGACGTAGATCAGATATACATGGTTTTGGGGTCTGAAGGTCATGATCGGGGAAAATATACCAAAAATTTTCGGAAATGCATTCCTCCTTATTACTTATTGTAATGAAAGCCACCTAAAAGAGTGTAAAGAGAAAATTACTAGAAAGTTGTTAAGTCTATTCAATGCTGTTGTAATGCAGCATTTTTCAAACATTTACGAAAAATTTTCCACAGCCTATTGTCATATTAATAATACCAAAAATAACTACAATCATTAACTTTCAACAATCTTATTTTTTGTCCTTTGGATAGTTATTTTTATTTTTTTTCAAACCTAATTCCCTCCCTTCTCATTTTTTTTTTTTTTTTTTTTTTTTTTTTTTTTTAATGACCCGAAAATGTTGATAATTTTTTTTAAAAATTGCCACAAGTTTTCTATGCACAGTTTTGTGTTTTGGAAAAAAAAATTCTGCCAAATTATGTTACAATACATTTAAAGAAAATAACTTAACACAATTTACGAACAATAAAACGTTATACTATAAGCATATTAACGAATACTCAATATTTTAAAAAACATTATGTAAAAAATTGCATAAGAAAAAGAGATTTCATTAATACCTGCTCCTAACTATATATATATATGATAATTGCCTTGAAAAAAAAAATATGTATAAAAATAAAAATAAAACATTTTAAACATTGTTGAATTTAATAAATTTAATTATAATACTTTTTTAAAAAGATAGTGAGAAGGTAATTATTTAAGAAAATTGTTTTCGGTGAACAATACTTTTTATCTCTTTGTTTTTCAAATAAAAGAGTACATTTTTCTTCTCTTTCATTCTTTCATTTTCTTTGTTCTTCTTCTTTTTTTCGGCTTTAGCATTCAGGAATCTGACTAATGACATTAACATCTAGAACTAAATATATTTTTATAAAAACTCCTTAAATTTCTTTAGATGTAAAGTTTAATACTTAATAAAATGCTTATTTGCTCGAATTGTGTAACAATATATAAATGAACATCCTAACAAAAAGCTTAGACAACTTTGAATACTATGATAAAAAACATTCAGAAATTTACAAAGAAAAATATTTTTACTACACCTACTTCTAATTATATCTAAAAACAATAATTTTTGTAACAAAAGAAAGACACAACAGAAATACCTATCCTTATACAGATGTTATAATTTAATAAACCCAATTAGCAAATCTCTTAAAAAACAGCGTGAATGTAATTATATATGGAAACTTTCTAGATAAACAAGGCTTTTGCTTTTTTTTTTCATATAAAAAAGTACAAATTTTACTTTGTGTAATGTAACTAAGCAGGTTAAAACAGAAAAAATCTGCATAGGTTAATTAGCTGTACGCAACTTTTTTTTTCTCCATGTAAAATTATGAAAAGGTTTTAATATTCCACCATTGAAACTGTATTAATGGAATGGAATTATGATTTTTTTAAATTATTTATTTACGTAAGTAAAATTTAGAGAAATTGTGAAATAGCTTGAATTAATTTTCCCATACAATATGTAAAATATAAAGCATCCAATAAAAACTTTATAAAATTAACATTTAGTATTGTTTTTAAATTGTTAATTTCCAGTTGCATTTGGCAGTTTCCAATAGCCCTAAAATGAGATTTTTAAGTGATTAAAGCAACTGTGTTAATTAATTGTACGACATCTTTCTTTTAGGTAGCTTTCAATACAAAAAAGTATAAAGCTTCATATTGCAGCCGTTCGGAGGAAAGCAGTTCCGGAAAATTTCGATATATTTTCACCGATCATGACCCCCAGACCCCAAAACCACCCTCCGTTCAAATGTTGATTTATATATATATATATATATATATATATGACCTATGGCATACGATAACGCTCGTATTTATAAATCAATTTGGATGAAACTAATTGTGTGTATTAAGCTAATGAATGTCTCGATCGAGTTCGTTGGCCAGCTTGGTCCGCCATTTTGTTTCAAGATGGCGGCCATTTAAAAATTTAAAACTAAAATAAATATGCAAAAAAGTTAAAATTTCAAATTTATTTTTTAATTACGTGTTAGGCCTTGATACAAAGATTCCAGAGCATTGTTTGGTTTACCTCTATCTTAAAAAATGGTTGAGATAGAGCAGTTTGAAATTCTAGGGTGGCCGACATTTTGAAACAAAACAGCACATTAACGCAATTACTCGCAAATTATTTTCTTTCATTGTTGTAATAATTTTCCCAATCATACGCATAAAACTATATATTCATATCCGTTAGCGCCGAAATTGGCGACATTTGGCGAAATATCGCCAAATTTGGCGACCAAAATAAGTCTTCATAAATGAAGCCTATTTGGCTATTGCTTAATAATTTGGCGAATTTCTTATTCAAATTCAGTATTAACGAATCTTTTGTAAACGTTTCTTTGCATTTTAACTTGCTGTTTTCGTGTAACATTAGCTAAAATTTTAAAACGAAGATATAGGAAAGCTACCTTTTCCTCCCGGTACAGGCCGGAAGGACTTTTTATGTTGGGAAATTCCAAACGATTCGTTCAATAAAACTTTTTAAACAGATGTAATTACTAAAAAAACGAGAAGATATTAGTACTTTTTATAACTTACGAAATTTAAACTTTCTATATTAATTGTGAAATATTTTAGATCACCTTTTCGTGTTACATTAAAATCTAATAGTGTGTAAATCAACCTATCAAAAATTCAAAAAAATTTCAAAATTTAGGTTGAGAAATAAATGTTTTGCATGATTTTTTATGTCATTAATTAATACTCATTTTCAATGGCATTTTTAAGCTGTGATAGCTTTTGCATCTGAGTTGTTTAATTGTAAGAAAAGGATATTGTAAAAAAAAAAGTCCTTCCGGCCTGTACCGGGAGGAAAAGGTAGCTTTCCTATATCTTCGTTTTAAAATTTTAGCTAATGTTACACGAAAACAGCAAGTTAAGATGCAAAGAAACGTTTACAAAAGATTCGTTAATACTGAATTTGAATAAGAATTTCGCCAAATTATTGAGCAATAGCCAAATTGGCTTCATTTATAAAGACTTATTTTGGTCGCCAAATGTCACAAATTTTGCCAATTTTATCACCAATGTCGCCAATTTTGGCGCTAACGGATATGAATATATAGTTTTAAGCGTATGATTGGGAAAATTATTACAACAATGAAAGAAAATAATTTGCGAGTAATCGCGTTAATGTGCTGTTTTGTTTCTAAATGTCAGCCACCCTAGAATTTCAAACTGCTCTATCTCAGCCATTTTTTAAGATAGAGGTAAACCAAAAAATGCTCCGGAATCCTTGTATCAAGGCCTAACACGTAATTAAAAAATAAATTTTAATTTTTAATTTTTTTGTATATTTATTTTAGTTTTAAATTTTTAAATGACCGCCATCTTGAAACAAAATGGCGGACCAAGCTGGCCAACGAACTCGGTCGAGACATTGGTGACCTTAATACACACAATTAGTTTCATCAAAATCGATTTATAAATACGAGCGTTATCGTATGACATAGGTCATATATATATATATATATATATATAAATCCACATTTGAACGGAGGGTGGTTTTGGGGTCTGGGGGTCATGATCGGTGAAAATATATCGAAATTTTCCGGAACTGTTTTCCTCCGAACGGCTGCAATAGGTAGCTTTATACTTTTTTCTATTGAAAGCTACTTAAAAAGACATATTCTTTGAAAAGTAATAAATATAATAGCTGCGTGTAAAAACATGCTATCAAAAGTCCAAACGGATTAAATTTTAAGTTGAGAAATAAATATTTAGCACTGTTTTTGAAATAATTGATTTTTACTAATTTTCAATTGTATTTTTAAGGCGTTACAGCTTTAACGTTTGAATTATTAATAGTAAAGATATCGAAAGAAAAAGGCATATACTTTGAAAAGTAATAAATATATTAAAAACTGTTGAAAGCTGTGGGTGAATTTGTGATGGTTCGGGTACTCTGATCACGTGAGTAGGCTATGTTTTGATTGAGATCGTAATTTTTTGTCCACTAATTGTTCATGCGCGTAAAAGTTGATCAAGGCTCTCTTTCTCTAACTTTCGACGGATGCTGTGTGAATTTCGGATATTGTGAGTTTCCGCTTTTTATTGATATTCATGCAAATTATTGTAGATGGTCAATCGATATTTGGGATACATAAGATTCGAATTTACGTTTGAAAAGCGGAACTTGGATCGGATCCTCTCTCGCTACGAAGAAAGCTGGATCCTGCGATTTAACTTCTAGTCTGAAACTACGTCAGCGTATGAATAGTTGCTCTTTACCCGGACTAGAACTCCTGTAATAGAGGCTGACGCATCCTCGCAGATTTTGCACCCAAATTGAAGCCAATCGAAAAACCAAGCTAATCAGAACCGGTTCAGCCAATCAGAAACGAGTCTTAGGCAACCCCAACTTCGGCTGCGGTAGATTGATGGTAAACTGGGTACTAATAATCCGAAACAAAATGAATATGCGTCAGCTCCTATTTTAGGAGCCTTAACCCGGACGTACGAGTGCATCAGTGCTCGCCTGGTCTACAGTGTGGAATCGAAGTATTTACTGAATGCATCTTGATCCGTGGCTGTCTATTGAAATCGTGAGTTCGTTTTTTTTTTTTGTGAATCTTTACATTTTATATATTTGAAAGTTTTATTTTTTATGGAGTATAGCTTCGAGTAGAAATTTAGTTATTTATTTCGGCCTAAGGAAAAACTAGTAGAGGCCTGCTCAATACCTGCCCGATTAAGTTGAAATTAAGTTTTTTTAAACTTTATCTCTGTGCACTCCTTGTACGCCTGGATCACTCATTACTGATGGCAATGGCCATGACAAATTTATCATATGAAATAACTCGTTTCTTGTTATGAAATCATGAATAAAATTTAAAATTCCTCCATTGAAAATGCTTTAATCAAATATAGTTGTTAACATAAAAAAGAAAAGTCATGCTTCACGCATATATTACGAAGCACCTTTTAGACTTCCAGAATATTATTACGAAATTTACGAGACATCTAAATAAAGAATTTAGAAAGCGAATAACACAATTGAAAACTCACTTTCAGAAGTTATCATAGTAATATATTCGAATTATTTTATGCAGTCCTTTACAAGAATTTGTTTACATTATGCCTACAACATTTGCATAGTTGTCATGTTTTACGTTTCTCTGTTATCATTATTAACGAAAATTTAGTTCAGCTGAGCAACGCATAAATCAGTTTAAAACGCACTCGCAAAAATTCTTTACAAATGACTGAAATGAAGAAAATATACTTCGTACAATTATAACTCATAGACCTTAATAAATCCAAAATCCTTTGTCTTTTGCGTTATTTAGTGCATCAGAATTGATTTGTCCAGTCCTGTATATTAATTATATTATAAAAACACCAGACAGTTTACTAAAATTTAGTTAAGAATGTGAACTTATAACACAACTGAAAACGCAATTCTAGCGATTATCATGGGCGATAGTACATCATTTTCTATATGATCCTAAAAGAACATTAAATGTTATATTCACTGTTTTAGACAAAGAAGTTGGTATAGAATACGTGACTAACATATATCAATTATTATAATTCTTATAGTATCGTTAAAACGCTCTTCAAATAATTATCGGCTATAAACGGTAATATTATGGAATTCTTTTATGCGTCTCTGTAAATCAACGGTAAATGCTAGACACATCATTTTGTGTATAAAATATGTCACAATGCATATCAATAATGTATTGCATAATGGTTAGGTATATTGTATTAGGTATATAAATGTCGTAATGTTTGAAAGAGGGCAACATCATTAAAATATACTCAAAATAAAGTACAATTATAGCTCATAGACATTAATAATTCGGAATTCCTTTAAGAACTATAAATACTACATACTCTATTTTCGATAAGAAACTTTCTCTAATAAATCCCAATAACATATATCAACTTCGTGGAAATACAAGTAAACTTACGAAAGGTAGAACATAGAAAGAGAGACAGAAGAACCAAAATCATAAGTAATTTGCAATTATATGCTTGAAAGTGTTATCAAGACGAAAACATTTTTAAACTTAAAACAAGAACGAAAAATCATGCGTCAAGTATAGATTATGTAGCACTTTCCAACGCTTCTAAAATAATTTTACAAATCATTACCGTTTAATAAGCTGAAAGATGACATCTAAGTAAACAATTTGGAAAACGCATAACATATTTAAAAACGTAATTTCAGGAATTTTCAATATATACAATATTCGGAAAAATATCCGAATACTTTTATGTAGCCCTGTATATGATCTATAGATTTGTATATATACATAGGATGCTAAATTTTAGTTTAGTTAGGAAACGCGTAGCACAGTTTAAATTCTCCTTCTGGAGTTTCTGTCAATAAACGGAAATGTGTTCGCGAACTTTTGTGCTGCCCTGTATAGGATCTACAGAATTTATACACATCACGTAATAGACAAAAAGCTAGTTAAGATTAAAATCGCGTTCAGTAACTTAAAACGCACTTCCAGGAATTATTGTTAACAGACAGTAGAGAATTCTTTTGTGTGTCCCTGTAAATGAACGATGACTGCTATACACACACTATTCTGTAGTAAGCCTCTTGTAATGCACCTTAGTAATATATATAAACTTCAATGCGTTTAAAATAGTGGAACATTATTTAAATAAGCTGCAGACGATTTTTCTCCATAGACGTAATGTAACGGAATTATTTTGACTGTCCCTGTAAAGTAACTCTAACTGCTATACACCTACTATTCCATATTAAGCTTCTTCTAATGCATCTTAGTGATCTATATAAATTTCAATGCGTTTACAACAGTGAAACATTTTTAAAATAAACCGCAAATGATTTTTCCCCATAGACCGCAATGTAACGGAATTCTTTTGAGTGTCCCTGTAAGAAAACTATAAGTGCTACACACTTCAGTTGTAATAGGGAACGTGCCATAGATAACGACAATAACATATAAAAATTGCAGAGCAATCCGAGCATATTTACGAGAGTTAGAGCACGGACAGACGGCCAGACGGCCAGACGGCCATCCGGCCAGACAAACCGAAGTCATAAGCACTTTTCAACTAGGTTGGAAAGTGCTAAAAAGACCAATGTTTCTTAATCTATGAAAATATGATATAACCACGAACGAATATACAATAACCTCTTCTGAGTGACCAATGATGCCGAAGAACGTTCTTTATATTTACAAACCTCAGAAACCAATATATTTTTGACATTTAAAGAAGCATTTGTATAAAAGTTTTTAACATTTTCCAACCTAGTTGAAAAGTGTTTATGACTTCGGTTTGTCTGGCCGTATGGCCGTCTGCCGTCTGGCCGTCTGTCCGTGCTCTAACTCCCGTAAATATGCTCGGATTGCTCTGCAATTTTTATATGTTGTTTTCGTTATCTATAGCATGTTCCCTATTTCAACGGAAGTGTGTAGCACTTATACTTTTTTTACAGGGACACTCAAAAAAATTCCGTTGCATTTCGGTCTATGGGGAAAAATCATTTGCGGTTTATTTAAATAATATTTCACTATTTTAAACGCATTGAAATTTATATATATCACTAAGGTGCATTAGAAGAAGCTTAATATGGAATAGGGTGTGCATAGCACTTATAGTTACTTTACAGGGACAGTCAAAAGAATTCCGTTACATTATGTCTATGGAGAAAAATCGTCTGCGGTTTATTTAAATAATGTTTCACTAATTTAAACGCTTTGAAATTTATATACATCACTAAGGTGCATTACAAGAGGCTTACTACAGAATAGTATGTGTATAGCAGTCATCGTTCATTTACAGGGACACACAAAAGAATTTTCTACTGTCTGTTAACAATAATTCCTGGAAGTGCGTTTTAAGTTACTGAACGCGATTTTAATTTTAACTCGCTTTTTGTCTATTACGTGGTGTGTATAAATTCTGTAGATCCTATACAGGACAGCACAAAAGTTCGCGAACACATTTCCGTTTATTGACAGAAACTCCAGATGGAGAATTTTAAACTATGCTACGCGTTTCCTAACTGAACTAAAATTTAGCATCCTATGTAGTATATATACAAATCTATAGATCCTATACAGGGCTGAATAAAAGTATTCGGATATTTTTCCGAATATTGTATATGTTGGAAATTCCTGAAATTATGTTTTTAAATATGTTATGCGTTTTCCAAATTGTTTACTCAGATGTTATCTTTTAGCTTATTAAACGGTATGATTTGTAAAATTATTTTGGAAGCGTTGGAAAGTGTTACATAATCTGTGCTTGACGCATGATTTTTCGTTCTTGTTTTTTGCTGGCATTGATTTTCGAAACGTTTCCGCATAAATTTTTGAGTGTATTAATCAGTTTTCTTAAACCTGATTAGTGATTTTTAGAATGCTATCAATTCACAATTAAACATTTTTTTTGCTGCATAATTAATTTTATTAGATGCAAGAGTAGCAGAATAAAATTAATTTTAATGCTAATGCTGTAAATTTATCATTTTTGTCAGTAAAACATTTATGCTGAACTTTCAAATGCTTACTAGAGAATTGATAGTATCTAGAAAACCCATATTTGGAATTGAGAAAACTGATTAATGCACTATAAAAGCTAATCGAAAACGTTTCCGAAAATAAATGGCAGTGATTTTTTTAAAAAATAAATGCTGCTTAAAATATCAAAAATATATTAGTTTCTAAAGATAAAGAACGATTTTTGGTATTGTGGGCATCTCGGTAGAGGCTATTGCACTTTTTAGTTCCTGGTTATACAGGGTGGTCATAAAGTCTTTCCCTGATTACAATAATTTATTGCAAAATAACTAATATAATTAGGCATATGCTTATTTCAATATATTGTAAAGACATTTATGAAGTTATTAATACAAGTACTTACGTCAGCAAATTTCGATGTGAGCACCGTTGGTAGCTCGAAGAATGTCAAGGCGTATTCCATTTCTCGCCACGTATTGTACAACTTTTGGGCTGTGACACTAGACACAACATCTGTGATCCTGACATTGAGCGGATATCCCCCGAATATTCAAAAAAAGTAAAAAGCTTAATAATTGGATTTATTACAGTGTGTCAGGTGAAGGATTTTTATGTAAACTATGTTCAGTTTGCTTTTCAAAAGGGCCTTGGATTGATCAAGCCATAGGTCTAGAGCAGCGCTTCCCAACCTTTTTTCTTTCACGTACCCCTTTCTTAGGCTTTCCATTTCGGCGTACCCCCATTTCTCATAAGCACTCCCCTCTCTCTCCACTCAACCATATTACGCAAACATGCTTTTTTTCCTTTAGTAATCTGCTTATCACAACCAAATAATAAATCGACTCAAATTACATTGTCATTCCTAACTTTTTATTTTTTAACTTGCATTTTAAAATTAATATTGCTTTTTAGGTGCGTTCGTAATTATATAAATACGTAGCACCTATTGTCGTCGCTTGGTCCGTCCGTCTGTCTGCCCGTCCGTCCGCATATAACAACGCAAAAACTACCCAACCGAATGGTTTGAAATTTAAGATATATTATCTTTGCAGAATTTTGTCGAGACATTTCAAATTTTATAAAAACCGAATCAAAACTTTAGGAGATATTAATAAAAATATTTATTAAGAAATTTGAATTTAAAAAAAAATCGGTGCTTTCTTGTTAGAGGAGCTTCAAGTCGTCTTCAATCGTCAAGCGACCGAGATACTCATTTTATGACAGAAATTAATCTGCAGACGATATAATTCATTTCACAGAATTAAAAATCATCAAGATCTGAATACTTATATAACTAGCTATAGTACGAACGCACCTCATTTGTCATGTTTGACGTACAATTTCCAACTTGTTATAATATTGGCTAAACATTAAAAAAAAATTAATATAGCATTAAAATAAAGTTTAACTATCTTAAGTTGATTATTGATAACAACTTTGTCTCATTTTATACAAATAATCAAAATGACTTTTCATACACTCAATGGGAACCTTGAGCTTGCTTCATAGAACTGAGTTTATTAAAATCGGTTCAAACGAAGTCAGAATATCAAGAGAATCTCAAGTCAGGAGCAACGTCAAGCTTACTGACATATTTGTTTTTAATATACGCATAAGACGAAAATGCTCTTTCGACTAGCTTGGTATTTGTGAAAGGCAACAAATGTTTTATAGCCTTATCAATGAGTTTTTGGTATTCTGCTTTTACTGCTATCCAAAAAGCAATAATATTTCATTGTTGAAATCAGATTATAAAGAAGAATCAATCGAAAGTTCGATCAATTTTTCTTATTCAGAAACTGATAAATTTTCATGCTTGTTGAAAGAATAAATCGTTAAATGGGTTTGCAATCCAGTTAATTTCCCAACTTTGCTTCAGAAAATATTGTCTGAACGACGTTTTAAGTCCTGTTAAGTGAGCCATTATACTAGATTTTATTTCTTCTGATAAGAAATTGTAAAGTGTTTGAAAAACTTCTGGCTGGTGTTTCCTCATGTATGATTCCCAAAAATTTAATTTTTTAATCCTAGACTCGGTCTTGTCAGATACCTTAAAAAGTGTTATGAACTTTTCTGTAATCCTAAATTAAGTTTATTTATTTCTGAAAAAAATGTCAGATAAGTATGCAAGCATTTGAAGCCATTCTTTTTCATGAAATTTAGAGCTTAGTACTTAGCTCAAAAGGATGATCTTTAAAAAAATTTTAACTTCATGCCTCAATTCAAATAATTTTTCAAGTACTTTTTCACGTGAAAGCCACCTCACCTGTGTGTGCAAAAACAATGTAGTATGCAGGCTGCCCATCTTTTCACACAAGGATTTGAATAGTCTGGAGTTTGTTGAATCGGCCTTAATAAAATTAATAACTTTGGCAGTTTGTTGAAGTATTTCCTTCAATGAGTCTGGCAGGGGTTTTGTCGCTAGACCCTGTGTCTGTGTATACAGCAACGGTTCCAAGGCACATGAGTGGCAATTTCTTTGATTAGACCGCGTAAGCCTATATAACACACGAGATTTTCCATCATCAGTGCAAACCCTACAGCAATTGGCCCAATAAAAATCTTTTTCACAGAAATAAGTATGAATGGCATTAAATATATCTTTCCTGTACATCTTTCTGTGAGAGGATAGAAGAGTAGCAAATGTTCATCAAGTACATTATCATTCAAACATCTTGCAATAACAAGCAAAATTAAGAGATTGGAGATATACGTACTCTCATCCACCTGAATTGAAAAGTAGGGACTATTTTTTTTATTCTTTGAGTTAGTCTAGATTCAATATCGGCAGACATGTCACTAATTGTTTGAGAAAGGAATATTTAAAAATTGTTTCACATGTTCTTCACCAAACATACATTCGACAGCATGTTTGATGCAAGGATATATCAAATCTTCAGCGATTGTATGATTTTTACCACTTTTAGCAATATGATAGAATATTCTGTACGATGCTTCAACAGCATTCTCATTAGCTTTGTTTGTAGATAACACGTAAGATACTTATTAGGGCCGCTTTATAATCGCTGAAAGAAACTGACATCCTTTTGTTTATAAATTGGATGTTTTGTCTCTAAATGGCGCATTAAAAAAGATGGTTTCATGCTACCATTAGACAATATCCCTCCACAAACAACGCGTAGTGGTTTTGGAAAATCTTTCTGTCCCGTAAATGAAAAACCATATTTCAAGTACTTATTATTATATTTTCTTTTCTTTAATGGGACACTGATACTTTCAGTTTTATTTAAAGTATTAGGTTTATCACTTACCAGAACAAGCCTATTAACAGCTGCACTCATGTTATCTTGCACTCCTAAATAATCAGATTGTTTCAAAGTACTTGCAGTTCCTGACTCACCAGGTTGAATTTCAATCGCAGTTGCAGTTCTCTTAAAAGTTCCGGAATTCAACAAATTACCCATTTCAAACACAAAATAAAATAACTCATATAAAAAATAAACACTTCAAATTAAATCCTCATTAAAATGAGGGAATCTTTTCTATTAAAATACGTTAGTGATATAACTCCGCCTATTCGAAAACGAAAATAACGACCAGCTTTTCAACACATTTTAACAAAAGACATTAAAACCAGAAGCTCTGACTGACGTAATTTAGGCTCTCTGCAATTATTATTAAAAACGGAAGAACAAAAAAAAAGTGATGGGAAAAGAATATGCTATAATTATTAATTGAAGTTTTCGGGAAGATGGGGAAAATATATAAGTATTCATGCAATATGCTTAACAGTGGGTGGAGTAGTGACATTGCATTATATGTGAATTATTAGGTTTAGTGGGCTTTTTCTTTTTTTTAAATGTAACATATTTGATTTACACATGTGACTAACTTTGTAAACCAAAACTATCAATTTTCTTTATGTGTTTTCAGTTAAAACAGTTTTGTGATTTCCGCCATTACCGATGTTATTTTCACGTACTCCAGCAGCCCCGCCACGTACCCCAGGTTGGGAACCGCTGGTCTAGAGAATCATCCATACAAATGGAAAAACTTGAACACGACTTTTTCATAATAAAAATATTAGAGTATTGCATTCAATGGTTATTTCGTAATTTTTTTTTTTTTTTTTGTAATCAGGGAAAGACTTTACGACCACCCTATATTATATTTTCTTAGATTAAGAAACATCTGTCTTTTTTTAGAGTGTAACTTACGAAAATTAAATTAATTTAAATGTGGAACGGCTTGGATCATGTTTTCATATTACACATAAACTTCAACTATTGAGTATAAAATAATTAAATTTAAAAAAATTATATTAAGAAAATTAAAATTCGGGATTGATTTAACTGCTAACTGATGACTAATAATCTTAAATACTACTAAAAAGATAATAAAACGAGAGGTTTATTATTTGTAATATGATAAATGTATTGAAAAAAAAACATTTAAATGCATTTTTGTTTATTTGTAATAAATACATAATGCAGCTGAATATTTAAACTTTAAAGTATGATATTTTAAGTGGCAAAATTGCTTATTGTTCTCATTTTCCAGAAAACGTCGCGTAATTTATGATAAAAACATCCCGATCATGGAAAAGGAATCACTACTGTAACATTATTGTTTTGTAGAGGAGAATTTGTTACTGATTTATTTCTGTATGCTATCCATCTAAAAATGAAAGGAAAGAAAAAAAACACGCCTAAATTTTGCATCAACTTCAATAGATTCGGGTTTTAGTTAATTTTTGTTTAGATTTTAGTTCATTTATTTGATTTAGGCTTTAGTTGAATCATGATTCCTAATTTGTAGCTGTTATTTTCTTTAACAAATATATATATATTGTGCGCAGAGGTGCGAGTATGCAGAGCCTGTGGCGCATCGGCACCAGTCGCTAAGCCTGATAACAGTTTTATAGGTGCCATCAGTTATCACGGGGAAAAACAAATAAAATCTTTAGCACCAGGTTACCAAATATAGTTACAGCAGCACTGATTACATGTATTGAAATTATTTGTACGTATATAGTGGGTTAATCAACTATTCTTTTCACCCATTCCAGTTTGCCATTTTTTTAAATTAAAAAAAAATGTTTTAAATATATTAGGTGTAGTTTATTTCCCAAAAATTATCTAGAATATTAATCTATACTTCAGTAAATAAAATTTCAAAATACTTGTTAATAGCTCTGTTTTGTCATGTTAACGTACATGACGAAATCGCCGCGTCGTACAAACTTATGAATTCGGTAACATGGAAGAAAAATAGGAAAAGAAAACAAGAACGAAAAATCATCGCCAAGCATTAGATCATGAAACCCTTTCCAACATTTCCAGAATACTTTTAAAAAAAACTTCACCATTTAATAAGATGAAAGACGATGTCAAAGTAAACAATTTGTAAAACGCATAATTCAGTTTAAAATCCAATTTCAGGAATTAACCTTCAATAGTCGGAAAACTATCTTAATTCTTTTATATTATTTATAGATTTGTGTATATACTACATAGTATACCAAAATGTAGTTCAGTTAGAAAACAAATATCACAATTGAAATTTCTTCTCAACAATTTCCATCAATAAATGGAAATGTACTCGAGATTTTTTGTGTTGCCCTGTATATGAGCTATAGAAATTATACACACCAAGTAATATCCAAAAAACTAGTTATATTTAAAAACACACTTCCAGCAATTATTTGTAACAGACAGTACTGTAACTGAATTCTTTTGTGTGTCCCTGTAAATGAACGATGAACGTTATGCACACCATATTCTATAATAAGCTTCTTGTATTAAACCTCAGTGACACATATCAATTTCAATATGTTTGCATTGTGTAACATCATTATAATACACCGCAATCGATTTTTCCCTAAAGGCCGTAATGTAACGAAATTCTTTTGAGTGTCCTTGTAAACGAACTATATAAATGCTACACACTTCATTTTCAAGACCGAACATGCCATAGTAAACCTCAATAACATATATTAATTGCGAGTATATTTATGCGAGTTAGTGCATAGTCAGACAGACAGACAAACCGATTTCATAAACACTTTTCAACTACGAGGGTAGTTTGATAAGTTCTCGGCCTAAAAATGAAAGCAAAAGATTTTTGACATAATTTCATATTATTTTTCAATATAGTCCACTTGCAACTCAATACATTTAAGACACACTCTTGTGTGAGAATTCTTTAGTGCAGCCGTGCACGAGGGTGGTTCGAAACGTTCTCAGCCTGGCAAAGGAAATACAAGATTTCTGACAATATTTCATTTTATTTTTCAATTTGCCACACAATTGGCTTTTCTGGTCGACGTTCAACAAACGCGGCACGCATCGGGTGGAAAGTTTTTTTCATACCCAAAACATCGTGTAAAATGTAGTGAACACGGTCTATCAAGATGTTTGCAATGTCAACAAGTTCATTGTGAATTTTTGAGAAAATTTCGACGGTCGTAGCGGTTTTTGGGCGTCCTGAGCGTTCATCATCGTGAATGGATTTCCTACCTTATTTAAATTCAGCAGCGCATTTTTTTATCGCCGAATACGAAGTAAGAGAATCCTTTAAGGTGGAATGCAACTCTTTTTGGATGTCCGTGGGGGTTAAACCTTTTTTAACAAAGTATTTTATGACAGCTCGAACTTCAATTTTTTCTATTTTTAGAAAGTCAAAACTTGTTTACTTTATCGCCAAGCAATAACCAATAAACTCACGCGTGTGAAACTCGGCAGCATGTCATCTAAAGGATCATACTTTACAAAAACCATTGTAATTTGGTCATACATGTTCCACCTGTGTGTCAGGCCGGGAACTTATCAAACTGCCCTCGTATGTTGGAAAGTGTTAAAAATGGTATCAGAGGCAAAAAAAAAAAAAAAAAAAAAAAAAAAAAAAAAAAAAAAAAGTGCATTGCTGGCCGGTATATCTAAAATTTCATTTATTTATATAGTAAACATTTCAAATAAATTTTCAAATAATAATTATTTATATATTTTCCAAAAAAAGTTTTTATTTGGGGCAAGAAATAGTTCACTGGATATAAGCAAGTAAGATGAATGCATCGCCGTAAGATGTTTATAAGTATTAAATGAACCGTTGATTTTCAAATAAGTCCATTTTATGTTATTGCTAGATATTTAATGGTTTGCATTTGAATGAGTTTTAAAAATATTATGCTAATTTGATAAAAGGTTTATTTCATTTTATATTTAGCTTTTATTAATTAGTTTCAAAAAATGGGCTTGCCCCACTTTTAAAATCAATGGCTCAAATAAGGAAAGGACAGATTTAATTATGGAAATAACGTATAAGCATGAAGTTTTCATTATAAATATAATTTAAAAAAATACTGCAAAAGTTCTTGTTAGCCTTAAACGATCTGGTGCGTAACTGAAATCTGAGAATAATGCAGTTTTATTTTATTCTTTTTCACTTCTTACTATTCTACTACTTATCTTTTTAACACTTTCTAAAATCTTTAAAAGTGTTTATGAATTCGGTTTTGTCTGTCTGACGTGTGTCCGTGCTCTAACGCGTGAAAATATACTCGGATTGACATGAAATTAATGTATAGTATGGAGGTTTACTATGGCACGTTTGATATTGCAAATGGAGTGTGTAGCATTTATAGTTCCTTTACAGGGATAGTCAAAAGAAATCCTTCACATTGCGGTCTATGGAGAAAAATTGTTTGCAGTGCATTTTAATAATGTTACACTACTTCAAACACATTGAAATTGATATATATCACTGAGATGCACTACAAGATTCTTAATATTCCGTCCATTAACAGTGGAACACAAAATAATACTGTTACAGTACTGTCTATAAAAAATAATTTCTGGACGTATTTATCAGTTGTAGTACGCTTTTTTAAATTTAATTAATTTTTTGCACATTACTTGGGATTTATAAATGCTATAGATCATATACAGGGCTGCACACAGAATTCGAGTACATTTCCGCTAATCGACGAAAATTGCTGAAGGGAATTTTCATCTCTGTTACGCTTTTCCCAATTGAACTAAATTTGGGCTTACTATGTAACATATATTCAAACCTATAGATCATATACAAGGCTGCACAAAAGAATTCGGATTTCATACGAACTATTGCTGGCAATTTCTGAAATTGAGTTTTTAAATGTGTTATGCGTTTTCCAAATAGTTTATTTTTACATTAGAGATTAAAATAAAATTAGTACAATGTTAGGTTTTACAATATTGGTTCAGATCACAACATTTCTTAATATTAAAAAAAAAATTGATATAAGAAAAAGTATAAAAGAAAGTAATTAGAAAATTTATGAAAAGAATACTTAATCATAACACAACTAGTAATTTTGCATGGTTCAAACAGTAAGCTGAAATAGGAACAGTATGAGTACAAAAATGTGATCAATATGACAACTATAATATACAAATAACAAAAACAAAACATATTCTATTAAAAAGTACTTTATAAATGTAAGAAAAAGAATCA
Organism: Maratus michaelseni; assembly: GCA_963931845.1. NCBI lineage: Eukaryota > Metazoa > Arthropoda > Arachnida > Araneae > Salticidae > Maratus > Maratus michaelseni. The sequence continues at coordinate 242,974,119 of OZ007589.1, forward strand.
TAAATCATTTTTAATAAAGGAGAAATATTCATTCAGAAAGTTGTAATTTTCTTTTGTTCACTTAATGTGAAGTTTTGTTAAAGTATTCTAAATGTGTTGGAATGTGTATCATAATATATGCTTGATACATTATTTTTCGTTATTCTTTATATAAATAAGATTGTGTTAAAATATAGTAAAGCATTTTATAAGTTCCGCTTTACCTTGATTGTCAATATTTTAATGATATACAGATTTTTGAAAAGGAAAATATAAAAAATGCACTATTTATACTGAAGAAATGAACAAGTAGTTTATGTTATGATATTTCTTTCGATTTCGTTTATACAAGAAAAAAATTCCACCCAAATTCTCTTTTCTAAATTCTAAAAGCAAGCCAGCTTCCACGAAGTAAACTGGTGCAATCTTTTATCTAAATGTCTCTATGGAGTGTTGGTATTTCAGTTCCATTTTTTAGAACGGCATTGAATCCGTCGCCTGCAGCTGACAACTGCCCCCAAGAATTTTCTATTTGAACGCTGTCTGATATAAGCACGTCTTTCCAAATACAAGATCTCGTTTTTATATTGGTATTTTTTTTGTGTGCATTTCCGCATCAACAGTCACACTTTATAACTCTATAAGTTCAATATAAGATTTAGCGTTTAACTTAAAGTTTTTGAGTAAACATAAAATCTTATAAGTTTTTAAATATATTTTATTTGCAGTGTGGAATATTACCATGAAAAAAAAAAATCTTTCAACAGCTAAGCAAAATCACTTGATTTGAAATGTTTTAAACAATTTATGTTGGTATTTATCGTATGTATGGGGCAGAATATTTTTTTAAATGTATGTACGGAATTTACTATACATACACATTTTACCCCTTAACTGCCGCACGCGTATATATCCGCCTCTGAGAATGCCTCAATATATTATAAATATAGCAAACTGTCAGGATAGCAGACTAATATTCACCAGCAGAGCCGTGTTCTGCACACATATAACATTTGCATTTTCTTTTTGTTATTTCAGAAAACCAATCACAGTCTTATTTAATTGCAGAATCATGTTATTAAATAAAGCAAAGGAGATCGTATCAGATTTCATCGGCAGTTAAGGGGTTAAGTAAATATATACATTTAACCATAATGTAGAAGGAAGCATTTACTATAACATTGATTTATTAAAACAAAAATAATGTTTGAATCGAAAAATTGCATAAAAAACTTTTAAATAGCTGTTATATTCTTTAATTTGTTACCGGAAGTATCTAATAAAATGAAAATATGATTGACGCTATTTTCCACCTCAGATTTGTAAGCTTACATATGTGTGCTTAAACGTGTTTAAAGAAAGACAATTTGAGCTTTGCATAACATTATTTATCAAGCAACCAAAAACTTACCGGTAATATTACCTTAGTGTTCATATTATTGAAGCAAAAATGGGATATCGAAGTGATTTTTCACCTCAGATTAGTGAGTTCGGTATTCAACGTGTTTAGATATTATCTAAAAGAAAACAATTTGTGTTTTGGAGATGTAAAAAAAAATTAATAAAAATATGCAAATTCATATGTATGCACATATATACTGTTGCATATAATCTGGACTCTAGGTAATACATTCACTAATATATAGTGCTATATATTCACTATATATAGTGCAAGTGACAAGGCAAGTGACATCCCCTTCCAAAAAATACAAACTTACACACATGCGTTGTTCTTATCTTTTCCACTTCTGCCTTACTTCAATGGGATGCCAGGCAAATTTAATTTGCGAGCACTCATGGTCGAGAACTAGCGGTGTATAAAGGTCCGAAACATATATAAACTTTATTTAACATAATTAGAATATTTCTGTAGTTTCGGCTCATTTGAGTTCATAGCATCAACACGCGGGATCGTGATAATTTTTTTATCTTGTTTTTAGTTTGTTTTTACCTTCAAAGATTCGTTTACTCCACATTTTGTTTCCTTCGAGACAAATATGTTTACCGATCTATACCGTCGTATTGCATGTTTTCACTTTGAAAAATTAATTTTCATTAGATTCTGACTCGCATATTGATGCGTGAAGGCAACAGAAACAGTTTATTTCATAATTTGTGTTTGTAGTGAAAACATTTTGAAAGCTTGTTCAAACGTAAGCGCTTACTTCTAAAGATACTGTAAAAAATCGAAAAACAATCCTTTGAAATCTAAATTTTTATTTCATTTTTTAAAAATCATCTTTTTTTTCCCTGATTCCGGCTTTATAAAGAAAATCTTAAATCAGTGTTTAAAAAAGAATTATTCCTTCCTTTATCTGTAATAAAACATTTTGTAAAAATCTGCATTATATTGTTTTTCCGATAATAATAAAAAAGTCATTGTTTAAAGAAGTAAAAAACACAAGAATTAAGCAAAAAAAGAATAAAAAGAAAAAGAAAGAAAGGATGAAAGAAAGAAAACAGCTTACTTTAAGCAGAATAAGAATTTTTTCAAAAAAAAGTGTCTACTGTTACGCACAGAACAGACTACTTTTTTTTAACTTTAAACTTTGTCGGTGGGCTGCATTTTCAGTGTTTTTGAACTTGTAGTGGGCAAATCTTCACGAGTTACTACTATTGGCAAATCATTTAAAATGCAGCTATTGCACGTATGTTAACTCTCACACTTTCTTGTAATGAAACCAGAGTTATTTTTGTTAACACCTGAGTTAATCTTTGTTTATAACAAGAATATATATTGAATTTTAGGTACCTTAACTTTTTTTTTAAATGACAACTATTTTGTTTTTATTTATTTATGTTGGAAATAATCCGAAAGTAATCGCTTCAATTGATCATCAATAATGCAAGAAGGACAACTTTGAACTATTAGCGAGTTTCTGAATGCGAAGATCGGATATTTCAATCGAAAATGAAACACATGCAATCTAGAGGATTTTTTTCTATCACGTCATAGAAGTGACGTAATAAACTGTATGATTTCCAATGATGCAAAAAGAAATTTTCTCCAATCAAAGCCCTTATAAATGATGTCATCTCAAGAACTCATAAACTTTCTTTTCTTTATTGTTCATTCAGATAAAGGTTTCGCTCGCGTTCAAGAAGCAAAAATGTATTTGCTCATTCTTAAATGTTTTAAAAGTAAAAACCTATTATTAATTGTAAATGTAAATGTTCTATAATTTTGATATATATATACATATAATAAAATTTTAAATGATCAACTCAAGTGAATGTTATTTAATAATATTAATCATATATCTTACACCTTTCTGAAAACAGTAGAATCAAAGATAAAAAATTTACTATGATTAAAAAAAGTGTAATAGCAGACTCCTGTAGATACTACAATAATCTAAGACTAAATCGGTAACCAGGATTTAACTGTTTGCCAATTACTCATGCAAAAATCGGAATACGAAGATGTCTGGACCAATTACTGAAAATGAAGGTAAGCAAATTTACCTTACCTATCTTTTATTGTGATAATATATGTACCCTCAAAATACTTACTGCGTGATAGAACTCACAACCTTCTAATAATTTATTATTATTTTCTTTGCGAAGAGCATTTTTGAAATCTTACATATATTTTTTAATACGAAAATTTAATTAACAATGGGTCAAAAAACAAATAAGGAAGATTTTCTAGTTTTTACTCACGTGAATCGGTTTAATATCCTGCTTCTGAATCACTTATAGGCAAATGATATTTACTTGGACATTTTTTCATTGGAAAAATGTCATTATTCTCTGATTTGTTACTGTCAGCACCTGAAAGTTCATGATCACTAAAATAATAATCAGATAACTTACCATCAGTGTAGCAAAATCTAGTGAATTTTGTATTCAGAAATTCTGAATTTTCAGCAGAAGGTTTAAATAGTTATTATTTCTTTATATATATAAAAAATATATACTATTAAAAATTTTCTGGCATAAATTCTTTATAACAATCAAACAACTCAGTTTGCAGTCTCCCACTTTCAACATTTATTCTATATTCAGGACTGTGATCATAGTCTTCCGCTTGCAAAGTGTTGAGATATTTTAAACAAAGTCAAAATATTTAGTAAAGAAAATACAATGAAAAATATTACCTTACTTGAAAATATCTCCTGGATGTCAAATATTTCTGAAGAGGAGATATTTAGGAAAACGACAGTTTTGAGACACAAAATGAAGATCTGACTAGTTTTAGGAAAAATGCCAAAAAAAAATCATAAATTAAATAGAAGTTTTTTTATATTTTAGAATAATTTAATTTCATAAAGAAAGTCATTAATCTTTCTCTCTGAGCAACGACAAGAAATAAATCTCTTATAAATTTAAATTTATTGTATATGGAATACTATACGGAAAGAGGAATGGTATATAAGTATATTCATGATGATTTCTGATTTCTTATTTTAGAAAATATGTTTCTCAATCCTTGAAGTATGTGATTGGCAAAAACCATAATTGAAATTTATTCACTTTCCTCATGAAAGAATGTTTTTTTTCTTTTTAATACTGTTTCAAAGTCTATCACATAATAAAATAAGATATAAGCTATATTTACAAACAGTAAAAAGAAAATAAATAAAGTAATTTTAAAAAAAAGATAGATAAAATTTTCAATATTTTGTTTAAAGTAAGTCGAAATGAAAGTTTTCAATGCCAAATAGTTGTAGCTGACATTGAAGTTTTCTTTAACTTTATACGAATAAACATTCTAAAATTTCTCCTTTTTCGTTTTTTCTAAGAAGCATTTTTTATATGCATTGTCATTAAATAAATGAGGGGTTTTTAAATGTTGACAAACACATCAAAGTAACATATAAGTTTTTTATATGAAAGTTAGGCTATTTTTTTTAAACTCTAAATCGAGATAGATAAAGAATTTTTAAAAATGATGTATACAATTTTGTGTACTCTATTTAAAAGTAGTACTTAATAAAAGTTTTTAAGTACAATTTATCCTAAACTGATATGTTAAATTATTTGGGCACTAGGAAAAATACAATTCGAGTCTTTTCATATTTTATTTGTATTTTTCTAGTATTTTCCATTTATTTTATTTGAAATTTGAAGTTTCAGGTATTAAATAATATAATACATTTACGCATATTTTTTACTATTTCCGAATAATTAATTTTGATCCGACTTAAGTGAAGTACATTTTGTAAAATTTTGGGCAAATTTAGTAATAAAAGTTATTTTATTGATATAAAAAGACTTAATACTACGATGTAATGGGATTAAATCTTATATTTTGTTAAAAATAATATAATCTCTTTTTAACGCTTTCACTAATAGAACAGCAGTAAAATCTAACAAATCACTAAAGATTTCCCAACAATAATCTGTAACAAGGCACGGGTTATTACCATTGCACAATTGTTTCAGATGCAGCTATTGCAAGCATTTTAACTCTCACAGTTTCTTGTAATCCTAACCTGACTAATTTTTTTGTTTATAACAGGAATGTAAACTGAATTTTTGGTGCACTAACATTGAAAACGGAATGTCAAGTATCTTTTTCTGCTGAGAGCATTTTTTAAATCATACATATATAACGTTTAATACGAAAAATTAATTAACAACGAATGACAAATTAATAATAAATATTCTCATTTGACTTAATATTTACCTGAAATATTCGAGTATCCAGAGAATATTTTGGTTTTTTTATTTTGAAAAATAGAAAAAATAATAATCTGTAACATTTTTTGGCACTTTGTTTGAAAATAAGTTGACATAATTCAAGTAGTTTTATGGTCTCTGTTTGACAAAAATTCTGGCCTTTTTTAGTAAAAACTTCCAGGTATGGTTTTATTTTATTGTCTCCGGTAAAATTTTCCCAGCAATGGGAGCCGGCAGGGGGAGAGCAGGGCTATTATCTCACCTTGGATTTTAAAATTTAATTAAATGTTTTTTTTCTGATGGAAAGATAATATAAAGATGTTATTATTTTCAAGTGACTTATAATAATTAAACGTTAAGAGAAATACTAATTAAGAATTTAAGCCAGGTTGCAGACCACAGGGACATTTCTTACAAAATTTTGCACTACCCTGAATTATGTTTTGCCGGCGCACAGTGTGCCGAAGAGATCATTTTCCGCAACTTTAAATAACATCGTTATTTTATTCATGTTTATCCTCTAATTATTTTATTGTTTTGCATTATGTCATTTAAATGAGAATTACAATGCTCATTTGCACATAATGTAATAGATGCACATCATTAAGCATCCTTTGCGTCTTTGTTGAAAAAAACAAGTTGGAAATTGTACGTCAAACGTTACAAACGAGGTTCGTTCGTACGCACGTTTTAGAATTAAATTCATGATATCCCGTGCGTAGAACGGGTTAAACAGCTAGTTAAGTATATATTTTATGACACTGTTCATACAAATATCTTAACTAGTTATATAAATATTCAGATATATATGTATCAGCTAGTTATATAAATATTCAGATCTTGATGATTTTTAATTCTGTGAAATGAATTATATCGTCTGCAGATTAATTTCTGTCATAAAATAAGTATCTCGGTCGCTTGACGATTAAACTTCGGAAGCTCCTATAACAAAAAAGGACCGATTTAAAAAAAAAAAATTCAAATTTCTTAATAAATATTTTTATTAATATCTCCTAAAGTTTTGATTCGATTTTAATAAAATTTGAAATGTCTCGACAAAATTCTGCAAAGATAATATATTTTAAATTGCAAACCATTTGGTTGGTTAGTTTTTGCGTTGTTATATGCGGACAGACAGACAGACGGACGGACAGACAGACAGACGGACGGACAGACGGACGGACCAAACGACGACTATAGGTGCTACGTATTTATATAATTACGAACGCACCTAAAAAGGAGTTATATCTGCCCATTTTTACGCTTTTTCAGTACTATTTTATTCAAACAGATTTTTTTTTTCTTATTTAATCACCAAAAATTTAAGGCAATTTTAAGAGATTAAGCAAAGCAAATTTTTCTTTTGAAAAATAGTGGTAAGAGAAAAACGAAAAAGTTGGCAACCACGGTTTACGATACGAAACACATTATGCTGAAACGACGAATTTGTTCACGATATAAGTGAAAATTTAATGTATTTTCCAAAGGTTTTCAACTATGAGAGTTGTTCTATAAGTCCACAGCCTGAGAAAACATTACCGTCCATTACATGCCGTCTAGCCCCAATTATAGAAGAAAATGCATCGGAAAAGTAGTAAAAATAGGCTAAAACCAAAAATAAGTAACCCCAGAAAAATATTCCGAGACTTTTTAAAAAATAATTAATTGGGTTTTGATACCTATCTATCGAAGTTTTTTTAATGTTTAAAATTTTCAATATTTTTGTCTTTCAAAGTCAATATCCCACTATATCCCGCAAAATCTTTGGTACGTTCCTCTTCTTTACGCAAAACATTAGGATTACCTGCGCCCAGGTGAGACTTTGGTACTGAGCGGTATTTGATTCAATGAAAGTCCACGTAAAAAAACAACGTGCTTCTGCACCAATTTCATTAAAAAAAATCTTTTAATATTTGAATAAAACTCAAAAGAGCATTAAAATTTACAATTTTTTTGGTATTTTCAATAGCAACAATCGATTCTACGTGAAACATTACATAACAAGGCATATTGAAACAGAAGTTTGGACTTTCGCACATTATACACTGCAAAAAAATTGTTGATTTTACGGTATAATACTGGCAGCTGGGATGCCAGTATTATATCGTAAAATCAAAAGTTTTTTTTTTTCAGTGTATGCGGTTAATGTCTGCAAAACAAAACTCATTTCGGCACAATGTGCGGTGTTCATGTTCCCAGACAGAGAGTTATACAGAGTGCGAAATATTTGGTAGATTGAAAGTTCAACGCAGGGCTGTATGATTTATTTAGCAGTAAAATACCATTTGAAGTTCCAATAGTTTTCAACGAGTGACCAAACAAGTATGAAGTCTTGCGTTATCAAGATGGAATAGAACACTCCTACGATTTACGGACTTCGGACGTTTCTGCTCCAAAGACACGTTTAATTTGGTTATATTCTAACAGTAGACAATATATTTGATTTTTGTGTTAGGTGACAGGAACTTAAAATGCACAATTTCCCATGTAATCTTACTTTATTGACAACATGAACTCTTTTGATAACTATCAGGTTTTGGTGTTGTTTTGCGTGGTCAGGCGGACGTGGTACATAATTTTTCATGCTTAGTATTATTTTAGGTTTAGATAATCCATTTTGCATATAACTAGTTCTTAATTTTTATCTAAACCAATATCATTACATTTTGCGAAAAGTGTTCTCACACTACTATTTGCGAAATGTAGTATTAGTCTTATATAGTGACAGAAATACTGTGTAAAATAAGAAGAAGATTTCTATTAAAATGAAAACTTAGTGACCCGTGGAATGCGTAGGAAATATCCCTGGATCTAAATGGATACCTTTCTTAATTTTAAGAACATAATAGAGAAATATATAGTGATACGCTACTTTATAAACTTTTTCATTTTATGTGGAATATAAGTATCAAGATCGTTTACGTACTCAAATCTTTGAAAGTAGTCACGAACAATTGTTTTTGATTAATTTAATTTCTCTGCAATCTCAAAGACCGTTAATGGCACCCTTTTCAATCGAGGTTGTAGCAAGTCACACAACTACATTGACATTACGACGTCTAAACGTTATTAAAAATAACTGGAACAGACAGAAAACGTTGCGTTCTTAGTTGGCGTAGTTACATTTAAAACCTAGCGCGGAAGATCAAAAATGAGCAATGCAGATATGTTGCTAAATCAATCAGAGGCTTTGTTTACGATTTGCTTCTTGGAAGCATAAAATTAGAGTAATTAGACTAAGCATTTGACGGTGAGGAATGGTATATGTGTTTCTCGAAAAACATTATCTATACCTAACAAAAACAGAACATTTGAAATCGAATACATTGTGACTGGAAAAAAAAATACGGGCGCAGATTTATATTAAATTGCAAAAGGAAATTTAAAAACAAATCATAACGCGTTGAAACCACTAGAATTTTGGAATGGGGAACCGGAAAAAAATATAGTAAATAAAATGGGTAAAATTTTAGAAATATTAAAAATATGTTATATATATAGCAGTGTTTCGCAGCAGTTTCGCAACAGCAGTGTTTCGCAACTTTTTCTGGCTATACCCCATCTAATTATACCTAAAATCTCAATGATCTGTTCCCTCCCCCCTGTATAACAAAATAACTCCTATTATTTAAAAAAATAATTTCCTTTTCATTTGAAGGAAACTTAAAAGAACATTAACGATTACTAGTCATTTCAGAATTTGTTAGCTTACCAAACATGTAATATTTTGTCACAAATACATTTTTAACATAATACATAATTCTATTATCAACGAAGTCATACATTTTCCCATTTTTATCTAGGAAAATTTTGTTGTTCTTTCCCAACTTGCCTCAGTGTGAAACAAAAGTGTTATGACTTTCCAGTTTTATGTCGACAAAATTTCTTTAAGAGACTCTCACATTTGGTATTAAATTTGAAAGCATTGGAGCATTTTATGTTTGGTTTCAGTATTACATTAAAAACAGATGAAGCATTTTAACACTAAGTTCTCTCTATGATTAACGCAATATACAAGAAACATTTCTGGATTATCATCTTTATCAATATCATCTTTATCAATCATATTAACTTTGTAGGTCTCCACATCCCTAGACTTCTGGTAAAGCAAGTGCGGGTCGGGAAAACCTGACTTAAGGCCCAGGACCTGGCTCCCTTTTGGGTGTCCAGCTCCGAAGCTGTTGGGGGGCTCCAACCCATCCCCAAGTGCTGTCGTGATGGTCTCTCCTGATAATGGGATTCACCACGTATCGCAACGAAGTATGTCGTCAATACATTGATTCAATCAGGGTGATGCGTAGGTGGCGGTTCCCCGACCGGTCGCAGCGCATACGGGAGGCAGATCAAGGCCGTGCGCATATGTCCCTCAGGACATGGGTACGACGGTTGAAGTGCTGACGGGTGCCCTTCAGGCTCCTGGCAGTGCAGCTCACTTTTATCAATTTTTAGTAGCTGTTTTTTATTCCCCGTAAGATACTTCTCTGTTAGCGAGCTTTGTGGACCTCACTATCGCCAGTTGACCACGATGTATAAACTGATTTAAAAACTTAAAAATGTAATATGTGATAAGGTATATTTGTATACTGTGTATGATTCCGAAACGAGTGCCATAAGAAATTTACTATTCGCCCATTTCCTTCTGTGATGCCAATTTGGGAGTTTATTAATTTTATGAGGTTGGAAATAACCTCGTTTGGATATTTGATATATATTGTTTACATTAAATGTGTTCAAGACAGTTAGTTTTAGGTATAGCTTTAAGTAAGTTCATTGTAAAAGTTTCTTCACGTGACATATTGCAGAGTGAATAGAAATACAGGTCTCATCCAATATACAGGATGAATCTAAACTCTTGGGCAAAATTTTAAGGGGTGATAGTACACATCAAGGCAAACAATATTAAATAGTAAACTAAGGGTCCCAAACATCTTCCGAAGGAGATAGGCGCCATTAAAGTTTAGGGTCCAAAATTTCAAATAATTGTAAAAAACGGAAAATTGGTCGATTCGTTTGCGGTTTTCTCTAAAACTCTTTTGTATGTCAGTATTTTCTTTAAAAAAAATTTTAAAGAAAAAGTTTAAAAAATGTCGATAGAGGGCGCTTTAGACTTTGGAGTAACGAACAACTATTTTTTACCGTTATTTTTTGTATCTGATTAAATGCTTTCAAAAGCTTAGACTTAAACTTAAATTTTGAGCTCAAAATCTGAATTGTTGGGAGTGGTTAAGTAGCGCAATCTGAACTGTGTGCAGGTGTTGAAATTTGAACCCCCCCTCTCCCTGAACACAGTTCAGTTATTCCCGATCTGGGTGTCGTAGACCAGGCAGAAACTACTACCCCTACACGTAAAATAAACGATAGAACGATGACAAAATTAAATAAAAAATTTATTTTAAAAATAAATTTTAAAGATAAAGTTCAAAAATGCCAATAGAGGGCGCTTTAGACTTTGGAGTAATGAACAACTATTTTTTACCGTTGACTCTGACGAGGACCTGGTTGCGAGGATTGCCGTCGTAGCAGGCGATATCCGGGAGTTGTCCAGGGTATTCACTAATGTTCGCAGCTCCCTCCGCCGGTGTCGTGAGGCCTGCATCACTGCGGGTGGCCACTCTTTTGAGCAGTTTTTGTGATTCCTCACGAACATCATGCGTGTACCATTTTCTTCGTGTCAACCTTCATTCATATTGCGCACTACATGCATACATCAATTTGTTTCTTTTTATTTTGCGCGGAGAAATTGCTCATGTCTGTTATAAATAAATTTTCCATTTAATTTTGTCATTACTCTATCGTTTATTTTACATGTAGGGGGTAGTAGTTTCTGCCTGGATTAATTTTAACACAATTATTCAAATTGGTAAAGAAATCATATGAGTTGTAATTTTCCAACTGCACGAAAAATGTCCGGGACAGGATTTGAACCTGCGATCTCTTGGCTGAAGCTGCCATGCTCTACCAACTGAGCTATCCCGGTTGAATCTGGAGGGCATGAACTGGATGAATTATGCCCTCCAGATTCAACCGGGATAGTTCAATTGGTAGAGCACGGCAACTTCAAGAGATCCCAGGTTCGAATCCTGGGACGGACATTTTTCGTCCAGTTGGAAAATTACAACTCATATTGTTTCTGCTTGGTCTACGACACCAAGATCGGAAATAACTGAACTGGGTTCAGGAGTGGAGGGGGTAGGGAGGTGTTTCAAATTTCAACTCCTGAACGCAGTTCAGTTTGCGCTACTTAATCACTCCCAACGAGTCAGATTTTGAGCTGAAAATTTAAGTTTAAGTCTAAGCTTTTGAAAACATTTAATGAGATACAAAAAATAACGGTAAAAAATAGTTTTTCGTTACTCCAAAATCCAAAGCGCCCTCTATCGGCATTTTTTGAACTTTATCTCTAAAATTTATTTATAAGAAAATACTGACATAAAGAATAGTTTTAGCGAAAACCGCAAACGAATCGACCAATTTTTCCGTTTTTTATAATCATTTGAAATTTTAGCCCCTAAACTTTAATGGCGCCTATCTCCTTCGGAAGACGTTTGGGACCCTTAGTTTCCTATTTAATATTGTTTGTCTTGATGGGTACTATCACCCTTAAAATTTTGCCAAAGAGTTTAGATTCGCCCTGTATATTACAACTAAAGCCAGAATAATTACAAAAGTTTTTTTAAACCCTTTCAGGAGTACTTCTGTTGTTAAAAGTTGCTAAAAGTACTTCTGTCGCTAACTTAAGTATTTATGTTGCTAAAATGTCGAAATGTTTGATATGATGAATGAATGATGAATTTGAATGACTTGAAGTGATTGAATGACACCAAGATTTATAAATAATTTTTTTGAAAATAAGTAAAAGCTTTTTTCAAAGTACACTGTACAAAATTCAAATTCAACCAAGCAGGGAGGCCTACCATATTACTTAAGCTCTACAAACCCTGTTCGGCAGGTTTATTTTAAAAAAATATTTACAAATGGGACTATTAGGCTTTTACATAATTACAGATGTAACAATTGCAAAAATCACTGTTAGGACTGTATGAATTGAATGCTTACAAGTTACAAATGGTTAATTAAAATATCTAACAAAATTTTACAGACTGCGGCCTGTATTATGGGACTTACAGACGGAACGCTACAATTTGCGCTTCTTTTGAAGTAAAATTTTTTGGTTGGATGCTAACTACATTCAGATGCTATTATACTGAAATCCAAGATAGCTTTGAGATCTAATGGGAGCTGAGAGATTGTTTCAAAGTTTTAGTTTAAAAGTTGCTATTGCTAAGGTACATTAAGTTATATTAAAAGAAAGTCGAGAGTTCTAAATTACATACTGAATTGTGGAAGAATATCTTCCATTGTTAATTATCTTGCGATACTTTAGGTGAAATTAAAAGTTATTTAAGACACATGTGGTATTACATTTAACTCACTCAAAAGTTCCAAATTATATGCTGAGTTGTGACAGCATATCTCACATTGTTATTTATCTTACAGAAACATGATGCATCATATTCTTCAGCAATCGAAAATTCTACTAATCTTTTCATTGGTCTGCAACTGCCACGTTTTGAAAAATAATTTTTTGTTTTTCTAAAATCCTAATACACTCTAATACACTGATGTCAGAAATTAAGGGGCAGTGACGGGACGCTTTCGATTTAAGACGTTTTGACGAATATTTACTGAAATTCGTGAGGAAATGCCCGAAATGCCCTTGAACTTTGAGGTTGTAAAGAACAAGTTTGACTTAATGTTTTAATTGACTTAATGTTTTTAATTTTTTTAATGATTTGGTAGTTAATTCTATAGAGCAACTTATATAAAATGTCCATTATAATATCGCGAAAATTCAGAAAGATTCATGAAATACAGTGAGCTAATTGTTAAATAGGGAGGAAATCCTCCATAGTATTATATAGATCCGTCGCTGGTGGTACGTACGAATCACGTTGAGAACTACAGCATTAAAATGCAGGACTATGTTGTATTGCATAAGAAAACTCCTTGCATTTTACGAATTCATACATTCAAATAACAGAATTTATTTTGAAATTCCTTTTAATAAAAAATTAATATGTAGTTTTTATTAGCAGCTTTTGTTTTGAAATTTTAGGATTCTTTAAAATTTTTATAATAATTTATGTAATATTTCTGAGCATGCTTTCTGCCCATTTCTGCCACTATTTACATATTAAAATAAATAGTGCAAAACTTCTTGAGACATATTTATAATTATGATTTTTATTGAATCTAAAATTAATTTAACATCAAAATTTTATTATTAAAGACAAATATTACATTTTAATAAAAAAAGGAACATTACAATATGTTATACCTTGTCTATATTCTAAATCACCTTTAAAATATCAAATACGAACAAAAATTTAAATCTTACTTTAAAATAAACTGTAGAACAAATGTTCAAAGTTAAACCAATATGAAATTCTATTTCAAATTTCAAAATTTTCTTAAAATCACTATCTGAAAGTTAGGTAGTATTTTTGAAGGTTTCTTTTATCGGTGATTCGAAATACACGAACTCAAATCTGTTGATCAAATCCACGAATAAATATAGTATATATATATATATATCTTTCTTCGTTTTAATCCGTCGTTATCTCACTGAATCTCGATTTATTTGATGATTTATTTATTTATATATAACTCTCTGTCTTTCTCAACTATTTTTGTCGTAGATGCACATAAATTCACATACACATACACATACATATGCATGTACAGGCGTAGTATTTAAACGCATATGCTTTCCTCTAGGTTTTAATGTATACGAAGAAAGTGAGTTTACTTTCGTCGAGGCTTTCAACAATGTCATAAGCAGTGATATCTGCAGCTGAACGCAAAGGATATGGGTTTAAGCCACTGGGGATATTCTTTTCGTTGGGTACATTTTAGCTTTTACTTTGTATCTGTGTTGGGTAAGTGAGCGCATTCCCTGGAGCTTTCTGCACAGACTAGCTGAAGTAGAAGCCGTTTAGGAAATCTAGAAAAAGCTACATAGCAAAAAAAGTAAAATAAAATAAAATAAAAATAAATACAATAAATAAAAATTTCTTTTATTTCCAAATACATTTCAAAGCACTACCAAACTCTTTCTTTTCTTTTTTTTCTGAATTTTTTATAGTGAAACCTCTTAACAGCATCACTTTTACTTCGTTTAAAGTCGTAGGTTTGTATTTCTGAAAGAGTATTTTTACAGAATGCCTGACCGAAAGTGCTTCTGATGTCTAGTATTGACTGTAAATTCAGCCTATTTCCCTCCCTTTTTAGTGTCAAATATTAGAAGTAATGCATGTGGAATAAAATATCAGTAAATTTTACTTGAAACAGAATACGAAGAATGTGATTTTTCATCAGAAACCAAATACATGGCATATACATAACTTCCCCCCCCACACACACACAGATGCTTAAAGATATGATGCTAGTACATCCCTGAAATATATATCTGAAAAATTCGAGATCGTAAAATGAAATAAAACAGATTTTTCCTCTCTTGTTATTGATATAGGAGTATCATTATAAAGTGACATTTTGTAGCCTGAAAAAAGATTTTTTAATAATACTTAAATTTATATTTTAGACCGATAGCTTCGATGATATCTTCATCATATTTTTCAGAAAAAGAAATGTAAACGTTAGCGTAAATTTTAATAAAAGCTTCTGCTATGTCAAGAAACGTTTCTACAGTTTTTTTTTTCAATGTACGACCAATGACATTATCTAAAAAGAGCTTAAAATGTATTAAACTTGTGCGCTGTCGTGACTTCTTTTGATACAGAAGGAACTGCCTTACAATAAATTGATTCTTGTTGAATCGAAACCACACTTCTGGTCGAGAGCTGAAAGCCTATTTGAATATTTGATATAAGTTCTATTTCATGTAATCCCTATTTATCCATTACTTCATATCTTCGGAATAGAATAATATTTATGTACGGCCAAAACAATGCATCTGCGCAACAATCTTTCCTTCATTCTTGCCGTTTTATCTGCTTCTCTCTTCGTTGCAGTAATTTAAATGCTCACTTTTTGATTTTCGACAGAAACGTTTTCTCACTTTCAACCATCGTATAATAGACGCTTCAGCAACAATAAGAAGAAAAACTCAACTTTTACTAATTTCACGAGAAATTTTACTTACTGGTAGTCACACTCCTTTTACTGTAATTGTTATTTTAGATAATTTGTATAAATCTAGTATTTTCTGTTCTATCCTTCAAAAGCTTATGGAATTTTGTTACTTTTTCTCACATTTAAAGTCAAAATGAACAAGACTGAGTATGAGTACCTAAAGAAATTTTCATTCGTATTTCTCACATCGTAAAAAAAAATCCAGAAACGTTTTCTGATAAAGCACAAACTTTTGCAAAACTCTTCGTAATGTCGAAACTACCCACGATTTCTGATGTATTTTTCTTATATTGTGAAACCATTAGTGAAATAAATCAATCATTAAAAAAAAAAAAAAAAAAAAAAAAAAAAAAAAAAAAAACTATACTTTTCTGAGATAAACGGAAACTGTTCTGAAATAAAGACGAAGCTTTTTTTCCTGCATGATAAAAGACAAATTTTTGAATTAAGATAAATACGAGATCACATTGAATCTTCCTAAACTTTTAAACATATAAAAATTGCGTATCAGCTGCAATTTTGTACAGTGCATTCGAATAGAAGATGCATTTTCTGGATTTATACTTAAAAAATTGGAAAACTGGAGTTCAGTAACGATACCGTAAGAGCTCGCTAGCTAGGGAGCCCAATTACCATTGTGTTGTTTATTAAAAGAATATATTTAGAGATAGTAGTTACAATATAGTTTTCTGGTTTAACGATACATAGAATTAAATTGGTTGCACTAGTTGCATGAGTTGTAATAGTTACAGTTATTACAAACAGCACATGAGATTATAGGAAATACAAAATACAAAAATACATGATACAGAGCCAGAAGAACAAAAGTATAAATTATAATAATCATTTAAGTGAAAAAAAAATATTACAAATGTATGTATAAATTTAGGAAATATTACAAATTACAAAATATTGATATCAGACACAATAATGGTATAAATTAAGAAAAAAAAACAGAAAATATGTCTAATATGATTCTAACATAAAATTGTGCAAATTTTAGTATTCTAAAATATATTAGAGCAGTTTATAATTAAAAGAACAGCTGAAAAACACTCAAAACTCTTTGTGCGTATTATTCTGTTAAAATAACATTGAGATATAAATATAACGTTTTGTGTGTATTTGTAAAACTTCAGTAAGGTTGTTACAAAACATTTTCTTATCAAGTAAATCTGAAATATTTACGGAAAGAAACCTTAGTCAAATACAATCTATAAAACTTTCCAAAGAAATATTAGCTGGCTTCACAAAAGTCTTTTTGCGGGTTTCAGTTAATTAAACGGTTTTAAAGCTATTTTAGAACAAGATTTATTTGCGAAAAACGAAATAATTTTAAGAAAGTATCTTATTTCATTGTCGAAGTTTTAAAATGCGAATACGATGAATATTATTAAAATAAATTGCTTTTAAAGGTCAAATTCAGAGCAAATGATAAGTGGAAAGAAAATTTATCAGTTAACAAGTAAAGATAAAATAAAAGCTTATTTTACTATAAGATATATATACAACATGTGGGCTATTTTTTTCGTAAAGTTCACATGCGGAAATATTCAGCAGGGGTAAGAAAAGTTATTGAAAAACGATTAAAGTAATAGCTTTTTTCACTGTAAGAAAAAATTGTATAAAAAAGGGAAGAGGTTTTATTTATTTTTTCCTTAAAGATCAAATTCAGAAAAATCGTGAAGTGATAGGAAAATTTAATTAGTTAACGAGAAAAGATAAAGTAATAGCTCGTTAGAATATAAGACATATTGTAACAACAAATAAACTTTTTTAATTTTTAATTTTTTTAAAGGTCAAATGCACTACAATTTGTGAATGGACAGAAAGTTTATATATTAATTGAGGAAGGATAAAGTAATAGGCTGTTAGAATGTAAGGTGTTATTTAATAGAAAATTAACCTATTTACACTTTATTTTTTTCTTAAAGATCATGTGTAGAACAATTGATAAGCATAGAGAATATTTAATATTTATCGAGTGAACATAACCCAGTTTGTTAAATTATAAAAAAAAAATTAATAACAAATAGACATGTTTTGTATATATTAAAGCATAAACACTACGTCTGATTACTTTATTTTACAACTAGGTAACCCGCCCGGCGTTTTTCGGGCCCGAGATAATTACAATCTCAGAGAAAGGTGTTAACCCCTCCCTCCCCATACCCGCAAATATAATGAATAATTTGTTCAAGAGAACCACCGTCACGTACATTAACGCAATCATTAAAAAAAGAATTACATTTTTCTGATAATTAGAACATAACGAAGACGCTACGCTAAAATAGCCGGCAGATGACAACCCTTCCCGACCTCAATTTCAAATCTATATCTTAATTAGTCACCTAAATATTTGTTCATTAGTAAAATTTGGCAATTATTTCCTTTCATTTTCGCAAACTAAATGAGAGGGATCGGCCAGAGAAACAGATCTCTTTGTAATTCAGGTTTTAATGAAAGCCGATCCTTGTCTGAAAATTTCTCGGATCGTTTTCACTGGCGCCGAAAGATTTTTGGCAGTTTTTTGCGTAAATTAAAAAAAATTACCAACCGAATTTTTCAAAAATCACATAGTCAGATATAGAATATTTTTTTACATATGCTCAGAAATTTGCAATTTGATATCTCAATTAGTTTTCTTAAAATTCGCTAATTAGTTAAATAATTTTGAATTCGTTAATTTCCGGTCGCAAATCCAATGCACCTGTCCGTTTCTTCCGCCATTTTGATTTAAAAGATGATAATTTAGAAGCGATGGTTAATGAGAATCTAATTAATATCTAGGCTAATTATCAAAATATTAAAATTCTGAGGCTCAGGTGCACATGGTCAGACCTTGAACTATCCACACCTAAATTTCCAGCCTTCTAGGTGGGCTAGATTTTCCTAGCCATCGCCAACAGACACACACACACACAGAGCGAAACTTTCTTTTATTAGTATAGATATAAGAACACACATTTTATCAGATAATTAAATACACTAAATCAATATGGGTAAAAATTTGACCAGATCGATACGGCAAGGATATCGATCTGGGTGGCTTAGTGGCAGAGCATCAGCACGGTACGCTGAAGGTCCCAGGTTCGAGTCCTGGCCCAGGTCAATTTTTCACCCATTTTGGTTTAGTGTAAATTGTCTGATAAAATGTGCGTTCTTATATTCTAAAATAAAGCAATCAGACGTACTGTTTATGCTTTAATATATAATTAATTACGGAACGAAGAATAGTTATTCATCATCTTATTGTCATCTGAAGCTGAAAAACTTCTGGCTGATGACTGTTACCAACATGGATAAATATCTGAAAAATTGCCGGGAGAGGATATCGATATGGGTGCTTAGTGGCAGAGCATAAGCATGGTACGCTGAAGATCCTAGGTTCGAGTCCTGGACCAGGTGAAATTTTCGCCCATGTTGGTTTAGTGTATTTAATTGTCTGATAAAATGTGTGTTCTTATATTGTAATACTTGTTTAAGTTTTAATTTTTTCTTAGATCAAATACATAACAATTATGAGCAGAAAAAATAATTATTAATTAACAAGTAAACCTAAAGTAGCAGCTTGTTCGAATGTAAAAATATAATTTAATAACAAATAGTGTTGTTTAGATTCGAATTTTTTCTTAAAGACCAAGTGCAGAACAATTGGTGTGCGGAAAGAATTTTTTTTAATTGACGAGTAAACCTAAAGTATATGTAGATAAAGTAGATGTTGTTCGAGTATAAGATATAATTTAATAACAAATGATGTTGTTTAGATTCAAATTTTTTCTTAAAGACCAAGTGCAGAACAATTGGTGAGAAGAAAGAAAATTTATTAAGTAAAGAATAAGAATAAAATAATAGCTTGTTATGATCAGTTTTAATAACAAATGTACTTGTTTAGGTTTTAATGATCATTCTAATAAGAAATTTTACAGTATTTTTTTATTTATTTGTTTATTTTTATTTTGAGTAGTGTTAAATGCTTCAATATGAATAATAGGTTTTGTTAATTTATTGTTTATGCATGATCTGCTATAAATAACTATTCAATCTATATTTAAAATGTTTCAGAGATGTAATGTACCTTTTATTTTATTTATTAGCATTGTTAGGTGACCTGTATAGAAATATTTTATGCAAAATACTATTCCATTTATGGAGAATATATTAATAATAAATAATGAAAATGCTATTGTTATCTTTAATCAAATAATATTGTCAATCGATTTGGGTGAACAAAATGTGTTTCAAAATAATCAGTGTATTTTTTAGATATTAATAATATTATTATTTATATTTGTAACATTAGTATTATTTAAAACATATTAAATTCATAAATTATGCATATTTAAATAGAGACACGATATTTAAAATAAAATAACAGGACATAAAGGAAATATTGTTTGGCTAGTATTTTATAAATTGGAATAGCAATTCCAAAATTAAAAAAAAATAAATAAATGACATTCTTTGGTATAAAGCCTGTATTCTAACCGCATATGTCTTCCAGTGAAATCCTCAACTCTTGCTCAAAGGAGTAATACAATTCCCTAAATGATTGTTATGTTCCACTTGTTTCAATTTGGTGTTCGTTAACGTTTACTTAGATTATTTGACGGGTAATGACTGTATTATATTGCTCAAATATTGTTATTTAAAGGCAAAACTATCTAAAAACTAATTGAAACTAAAGGAATGTATTGTTTGACTACTACTTATAAATTGAAATTATCAATTCTAAAGAAAACGTTTAAAGGAAACGTCATGCATTGCAATACCTTTGTTGTTTTCTAAACACATATATCTCTAAGTTAATCCAAACTCATGCTCAAAGGAGTAATACAATTCCCTAAATGATTGTTATGTTCCACTCGCGGGACATCTATTGATACAATTTGGTGTTCATTAACGTTTACTTGGACAAAGTTTCAAGTGTAATGACTGTATTAATATACTGAAATATTGCTACTTAAAGGCAAATTTATCTAAAACCTAATTGGTTAGGAAAATAAAATTTTTATTATCTATTTACTTTGTGTAACTGAAAGGTTTATTTTCCAATAGTACTGATAAATTAAAAACACAACAAATGTTTATATTACTTCACCATCAAGCAACCAAAAAAGTCTAGTTTTTTGCTGAAAATACTAAATTATTCATCATCTGCATTTCTTATGTCTCTGAGAATGTGTGCTTAACTGCTTCCACAAAATTACGTAAAAAATGCAATAAATTTAAAAAATGGGAGTTTCTTCTCAGTTTCTATTGTGTTACTAAAGCTTCTCCATTCTTCAATGTTGCTATATTACAATACCAAATCAGCTATGCGATGAGAAAAGCATGAATACTTCATCTATCAATCATAAAATATTTTTTCCAGATATCGAAACATGCATTATATTCACATCTTTGTGAGTGCATTGGCATTCATGTAAAATAAATGTTTGGAAAACTTAAATTTTAGGAAGCCAGCTAGTGTAAGAAAATGGTTTTCTTCTATGCTCATTCGTTTTAAATATATTTAATAAGATATTTTCAAATTTTACTTAGTATTTTAACAACAACAAAAAATTTTGAATCAAACAAAGTTAATTTACTGCTAATTTATTTTTTGTATTTTATTAAGTGCTGTTTACTAAAATAGGCAGTTTTATTTTTAAAACAATTTATATATTTCATTGATTTAGAAAATTAAAGTATTTTACATTTAATTTATAGACTGCTAATAATATTACGGTTTACTATTATTCTTCAACAGAACTAGTCAGAAAAAATATCTATATGCTCCCTGATTTTATTTATTTCCACCGTTAAAAAAAAATAACTACACAGAGATATACCTAAAAATATTAGATTGAGAACTGAATCCGCTGTTAAATGCTACTTTTTAAGGGTACAGAATATCTGCATTATTTCGATATTTTTCATACCATTATTTTGATAAAACAACCATTAGAAAAAAAAAATCATGTAAAATACAAATTTCGTATATCTAAAATAATACAATCACAACAATTAGATGTTTGATTAAATGATGTAATAATGTGGTGATTTCATAAATAATATAATATTCTTTTATTATTATTTTTTTTTTATAAATGGTGTTACTGACAGATATAAAGGGAATTCTAATGAAACGTAATACATGAATGATGTTTGATGTAAACTTATCTGAAATAATTTTTAGTAATTTTAATAATTTTTAAATTATCGATTTCCATAAAGAAGATCTATGCAAAAAGATAAAGAATATATTTAAGAAAGTTGTAGTTTTATTAAGTGTAATTTTTTTGTCGTAAAATGATAAAAGGCTGAAGAAAATTTGAAACTTTTGAAATTTTGTATATAGATAGATTATAAGCGCGATTAGGACGATGGTTACTTTTCTTAAACATGTAACTTTTAATAAACTTTTTTTTAAAATTATATAACTGATAGCTTTGGTATAAAAATGCTCTTTGGTGTAGTTGGTGGGCATTCTAATATATATATATATATATATATATATATATATATAATGTAAAAAACCTATTACGCTTTTCAATTAAAAACGATTTTTACATTTCTGTACACAGTGCAGTATGTTCTGTAATCTGGTTAGACTGGATTGTATTACCTAGTATTTGCAGCGCACTATTGTGAATAAACTCGATCGTGATTTTATTTACAGTACAACCTCCTAATATGGAATAGCAAGGGACTGGAAAAATTTTGTTTACGGAGTCAAGAAAGATTTTAGGCTTAAAAAATATTATTATTATTATTATTATTATTATTATTATTATTATTATTAGTGGTAGTAGTAGTAGTATTGCATTTTCTGAATGTCTGACATTTCACAAATGTTCACTCGAAGCCACTTCTAAACTTTCAAACGCATAACGAAAATATAGCGATTCATTTAGTACTCTTGTCGCACAGTGCATGAGTGAGTCATACTTAGTGAAAAACTTTATACGCGATTTTCTCGAAACAATTTTTAAGTTTTCACCAGAAATAACTCAGAAAGTTTACATATTTTTTTAGTCCTTGACTGATACTTTTAAAAAAAATTAATTAGTTTGTTTTTTCAAAAAAGAAAAAAAATTGATTTTGTTGAAAACTGATACTGTAAATTTGAAATTTTGCCATTTTCTTAAAAATACAATAAAAAAAAAAAATGTTAGTGAAGGACCTTTTTTAAAATTTCTAATTCGTTCGTTTGTAGAAAATAACTAAAAATCCGATTTTTGCTAAAAACTGATACATTAAATTTGATATTTCACTATTTTCTTAAAAATACTGGAAAAAAAAGTCGATTAACGATTATGCAATTATATTTAACTTAATATGCATTTTATTTCATTGGTTTCATATGAAACCGTTCAGACAAATATCTGGTACGCTACATACTATGAAATATCGTGAAACAAATAATCCTAAAGGCGTAAAAATTAATAGAATTTTGTGTTTGAAAGTTCAAAATACCTCTTTTTTATGCCAAAAACCTACATATTTCTACTTTGTTCCCAAAAGTAAAAATAAATAAATAAAACCTTGCTAATTTTTCAAAATAAAAAAAAATATTAATTTTTTTTTTTTTTTTTTTTTTTTTTTTCAAATTAGAAAAAAAAATATTTTTCAAAATATACTAATTTTTCAAAATAAAAAAAATATTTTTTAAGATATGCTATTTTTTTCAAAATAAATAAATTTTTTTCAAATTATGCTAATTTTTCAAGCCGAAACGCTCCTATGCATCCTTAAGATAGGTATGTGTTTTTTCAGATGAAGCAGTTTTTATAACTGTCTTGCATTGTTAAAAATATGCAGCAAAGTGTTCAGTCATTCAACCATTTTTACAGAAAACGGTTCATAACTGCAATTTATCTTTATTCTGACCAATGAGAAAGTTTCATAATAACCGTTATCCATGAAAACGGTTGAATAACTTGACAGTTTTATATAGATTTTTAACAATGCGTATTCTTTTAGCTTGGAGTTTACCATTTTGTCTAGAATCTGTTTTTACGGGTTTAACTCTGTAAATTTGTGATCCTATTTATTTTTTCGTTTTGCATTTAAAATATTATTGTGTTTCCTGATTTGAAAAACTATTTTTTTTATACTTTTAACGTAAAACAAACTGAAAAACGATAAAATCTAAAAAGCTTCTATTTTATATATAAAAATATTTATATTTATATATAAAAAAAATTACAAAAAAATTACAACACTAAACTGACACTAAAACCGGAATACATTTATTATTTTATTATCGAAATTATGCATTTATATTATCGGAAATACATTTATTTCCGAAAATAATTGACGAAAAAATATCAAATAAGATTATTACGTACATATCAAAGGTGATAATTTAGCATATTATTTTAAATTAAACAAATATTTTTATAAAAATTGAAAGACTCTTCAAGCAGTTAAAATAAACTGGCAGAGAAATTTAAATATAAATATAAAGCACGATTTTAAAGGGAATTTATATATTAGCATATTGATTTTGTAATATTTTTGTAATACTGTATTTTTCAAATTTAATTTCATAAGAAATAAAATTAAATCAATATGCAAATTTTCTTTCGACAATTACATTATAACTTGACTTTGTAAAACAATTAAAACATTTTACAAGACCTTCGGAATGCCATTAATGCTTTTCTGGCACTTCAAATTTAACGGAATGTAAAATTTAATAGTTGGTTCTAATATACATATAATTTCGAAAAGAATTTCATAAAAAAAGTTCAAATGATATTTTAATTGATATATAAAGTATGATCATTTAATAAAATACTAGGTTAGATTAAGAAAATTATTTTTAATATGAATAAAGGGAAGGTTGGTTGATTGTATGACGGCCGGTTATCTACACAAAGAATATAGGCCCTAGGGGGGAATGCCCTCCGTGGGGGTCTTTCTAAGGGATCCTAACCCGTATTTACGGCAAGGTTCGAAGAAAACCACGGAAAACTCCGAACAGTTAGGTTGACGAGCGCGACAGGGGTTTGATCCCAGCACCTCCAGTTTACCAGTTTTGAGAGCAGAACCTCTCAGCCACTGGTGGGGCTGAATAAAGGAAAGGATTTTAAAACAAGTGGGTAAGTGTGATCGAAGATCGCACAAAAGGTTTCGTTTGATATTCCTTTCAAAACACTAAAAAGTATTCCCCTGCCTATCTCCTTCTTTATTAATAATCCCTATTCACATTATTAATTACATCATTGTCTATTACCGTTTTATTTCTTTTTCCGATACAAAAATCAGCATTTTGTGATAAAATATAACTTTAATTCTAATAATGTGATCTTTATGAAAATTAGATTTCTGGGTTCACCGTAAAAAAAAAAAAATAATAATAGAGCTTTTAATCTTTTACTACCTTCAAAAACTGTGGGTTTTTTTTTTATCTTGCTCCCTTCAACAGGTCGGAGACGAAAAGCGGGGACGTCTGGCTGAGAGATGTCATTAGTCTCGGATTTCACACAAGATGAAATATGAAACTGATGTTTTTTGAAAGAAAAATTAAAAAAAAATAATAATTGGTATCTTGAAAAGTTCTGGTTCGATTTTTTAGAAATTTGATTTTTTGAAAATGAGATTTTTTTTTTCACCCCGGAATCCACATTTTCGTGCCGATAGACAGATTATTCGAGGCGTTTCCGAAAAGGGGACTTCTATGAGAATCTAGAAGGGAGCTCTTTACTGTAACCCTGAACTTCGTCGAAATCGAAACAGATGTGTTATCAGTTTGGATAAAAGTTTTCCTTTTAGTTCAGTTTCTGCGCATTTTTAAATAAGTTTTTAGGGTTTTTAATTAATATCTCCGATAATTAACGTCTTATTCAAAATTTTATTATTTGTCGTATTCAGCTGTCAGAACACAAATTTTCAAGTCTCTAAGTTATACAGTTTCCGAGAACGGAGTCTGTGACGGACAGACAGTCATACAGAGACGAATAGGGTTTCGTGAGGTGAACGAAACCCTAAAAAGGAAATGCAACAGAAGTAGTGAAAATGTATCGATAACGATATGATATGAATCTGTCAATCAACTATTTTTTGCACCAAAGACGAGTTAAGGTATTCTCTTTTGATAAGTAATTAATTCAAAATTTTATTTGAAAGGTTTGACAGATTAAGGAAGTTTTAGAAACGCTAGCCAGCAGTGCTCTTTTTTTAGATCATTTTTCACTTCATTCATTTACACGTTTGTTTCCTATGTTACTGAGTTCAGAAATTTATGTTTTGTTAACTACACTGCAAAAAGAGACAAATGTTTCTTAATCTAGGATAATATAATATAACCACGAACGAGCATATACAATAACCTCTTTCAAGTTACCCACGATTAGAAAAAGCGTTCTTTATATTTAGCAACCTCAGAAAACAATATATTTTCTAGATTTAAATACGCAGTTATAAAAACAAAATTTATTTTGCTGCCACTGGTTTTCGGAAAAGTTTCCGAGTAGTTTTTATTGTGCATTAATCAGTTTTCTCAACGCGGAATATAGGTTTTTTGGATGCTATTCATTCTCAAATAAACATTTTCATGTTCAACAAATACGTTTTACAGACAAACTTGATAAACTAAAAGCATCAACATTAATATTAACATTAATATTTTTTTGTTGCTCTTGCGTTAAATTCACTTACGCAGCTGAACATATTTAATTTAGAATTGGTAGCATCCTAAACAAGAATGAAAAATCATGCGTCAAGCATAGATTATGTAACACCTTCCAACACTTCCAAAATAATTTTGCAAATCTTTACCGTAAGGTGTAAGATGATATCTAACTAAACAATTTTGAAAACGCATAACATATTTAAAAGTCCAATTTCAGGAATTACCAACAATATTCGGAAAAATATCTCAGTTCTTTTGTGCAGCCCTGTATATGATCTATAAATTTGTATATATACTAAATAGAATGTTAAATTTTAATTCAGTTAGGAAAAGCGTAGCGCAGTTTAAAATTTCCCTCTTGCAATTTCCGACAATAAACGGAAATGTTCTCGAAAACTTTTGTGCTGCCCTGTATACAATCTATCAATTTATACACACCAAGTAATAGACAAAAAATGAGTTAAATTTAAAAACGCGTTCAACAACTGAAAAAACATTCCCAGAAATTATTATTAATAAGCAGCACTTTAACCGAATTCTTTTGTGTGTCCCTGAAAATGAACGATGAAAGCTATACACACAATATTCTATAGTAAGACTCTTGTAATCCCCGTTAATATCAATTTTAATATGTTTGAAATAGTGAAACATTATTAAAATAAAGTGCAAACGATTTTTCTTCATAGACCGCAATGTAACGTCATTATTTTGAGTATCCCTGTAAAGGAACTATAAGTGCTATGCACAACACATTCTACAATTAGTCTCTTGTAGTACACCTCAGTGATATATATCAATTTCAATATGTTTCAAATTGTGTAACATTATTCAAATAAACCACAAATCATTTTTCCCCATAGACCACAATGTAACGAAATTCTTTTGAGTATTCCTGTAAAAAAAAACTACAGTAGAGTCCCGCTATTCCGAACTAATTGAGACCGAACACTGTTCGGTTTAGCGGGATTTCGGAATAGGTGGATTTCATTAATAATAATCAACGCATTGACTTGTTAAGGCGTAAATTAAGTGCAGGGACATCTGCTAGTGTTAGCTCTATACAGCGTTGATCGGCTCGTGGTGAACAGGTTCAGTGAGAGTGGGAAGGGAAGGGCAATGACCTTCGACTTCTCATTACCCTACACTATCCATCCCTTTCTCTCTCGCGTTCCTCGAACATTGCATCCTGAAGTCGATTCAGTGCTCTTCGTCAGGAAAAAAATCACTGACTTTACTTCTTAAGTGAGTGTAAATTAGTTTTTTTTGTATTTAGCAATGATTAAAAATGATTCTACAGAATTGTATAAATGGAGCCGAAATGTACTGTAAGTAACCAGCTTTCATTCGAATTTGGTTTCAGGAGCTTTCATCTAGCTTAGGCTCTATGTATGTGTCTATTTAACTTATCTGTATAAAAATAAATGTACGTTTATCACGAACGTCTTTTTTATTTTTTCTGTTTTTAAGTTTAAACAATTGGTATTGTTTCTGAACTGTGTTCGGAATAGGCGGATTTTTGGAATAGCGGGGTTCGTAATAGCGAGACTCTACTGTATAAGCGCTACACACTTCATTTACAATACCGAACATGCCACAGTAAGCCTCAATAACATATACCAATTGCATGACGATCCGAGTATATTTATGCGAGTTAGAGCACCGACAGACAGACAAGACGGCAGACGGACAGACAAACCGAATTCATAAACACTTTTCAACTATGTTGGAAAGTGTTAAAAATAGGAACGATACACCAATTTTCCCGTACGAAAATATTTGTTTTATATAATCGAAAAATGTCTGCCAAATAATAAAGCGAAGATTGCAATTAAAAAATAGGGGTGCTCAAAAGCTTTTAGTAACGAAACAAGCAAACTCTTCTTGCCCGAACCCAGTTCTGGCAAAACAGTTAAGTGGTTAAACCTTTTGATGAAGGTCTGGAATAGGCGCAAAAAATCTTCGATTGAACCAAACACTATTTGAAATATGATTTTAATAATAAATTAAATAAATTGAGTAATTCACTTCATTAAACAGATATTTTTCTTCGAACAAAAAATAAAATAAAATCAATATGCAAATTTTCATTTTACAGAAATAATTTAAAACATTTTACAATAGGTTCAGAACGACATTAATGCTTTTCTGACAATTCAAGTTACAATTAATAAATTGAAAATAGATTTATTTCATTTTTTCATGATGTTCTTGAATAACCGCAAAAAAAAAAAAATATTCGATTGATCCAAATACTAAGTAAAATATGATTATAATAATAAATTAAATAATTTGAGCAATTTATTTTATTAAACAGATGTTTTTCTTCAAACAAGAAATAAAATTAAATCAATATACAAATTTTCATTTTACAAAAATAATTTCAAACATTTTACAACAGGTTCGGAATGGCATTAACGCTTTTCTGACAATTCAATTTTAACGCAAGGTGAAATTTATATTTTATGGCAAATTATTCGACTTGTAAAAGAAAGAACATTGAAAGGCACTTTAACTGTCACCGCACTGTAAAAGGAAATAACTAAAACCTGTTGACGTGTCTTACACCGTGTTTTGTGCATTTGAGATTTAATAAAATGGGGCGATAATAAATGGAATGCAAAGGACATTTTCCCTATATTTAAGTGTCATTTTAAATGAATGTTTTGAATGAATAAAGAATGACTCTGTAGGAATGAAAAGTGTTACTTAACAAAGGATGTTTAATAGTTATTTGAAGATTTAGTTTCTTATTCATCCGTTTTAATAAAAGTGCATTTTCATAAATGATTTATAAAGCGTTTCATTACGTTCATGGTATTCTTTGCACATTTGTCTTTACACATTTCTTATTCATCCGTTTTAATAAAAGTGCATTTTCATAAATGATTTATAAAGCGTTTCATTACGTTCATGGCATTCTTTGCACATTTATACTACTATGAAATAGGATTATATTACACATATGGATAATTTGAACTTGGACTTGTTTTTATAACATTAAATATTTTAATGATGGCTTTAATTTTGAACCTGTTTCCACGAAAGGAGGTTGGGCAATTTTTTTGTACGTTAATAACAATTTTGACGTATAAAAATAGCAAATAAAACCTTTGTGCAATAATATTAAAAGGCAGAAAACAAACGTTAAAAATACACAAATAATAGTAATAATAATAATAATAATAATTTAAAAAAAATCATCAAACAGTTGTTCGCAATCTATAAGTGAGATTCTTCTTCTTTGCGACAAAGAGCAAAGCACGGCGTGCTTGTACCAGGCTTGCTTTTTCTGACACGCGGTGCTTTGATCTTTGTCGCACTGAAGAAGAATCTCGCTTGTGGATTCGAAACAGCTGTTTGATGATTTTTTTGTTTATTATTTGTGCATTTTTAACGTTGGTTTTCTGCCTTTTAATTTAGACGTATTTGTTAAGGTTGTTATGTGCTCACTAGGGTGGAGTGAAAAAAATACAGATTACAGTTTCGAAATACAATTGTGATTAAAATTTTCCTTTTCAGGACAATCGATTAATGTTGTGAGCCCTCTACCAAGTCCTTAAATTACGATAATTGACAGAAAAGTGTGACGCATCATGTAAAAATAATGTTCATAATTTCGAAATACAATAGTCATCAAAATTTGCTTTTTTTTATTTCCTATTTAACGGGGGAAAAAATGTCAGGTCAATCAATTAATATCTTGAGTCCTCTACCAGGCCCTGAAATTATTGGCTGTTATATTTCGAAATTGTGAAAGTTATTTTTACATGATACGTCGCAATTTTCGTAATTTCAGGGCTTGGTAGAGAACTAGAGAGATTAGTGGACTGAGCTGAAAATGTTTTATGTTAAATAGTAATTCTAAATGCAAATTTTAGTAAGTATTGTATTTCGAAATTGAAAACTTTATTTTTTTCACTCCATCCTAATGTCCCCTGATAACTTTTGAAAGGATGTCCATTTTTCATTTTTTTTTTTTCATTTTCTTTTAGCTGTCTTGTTTGAATTTCATTAGGTTTTAAAAATGATATGTTGTCTTTCAATTTTGTTCACTTTTTTACTTTATAGGCTCCGATTTGCATAAAAAGTTAGCCAATCATGATGTATTTTTAACATGATTTTAATGTACACAATACTACTTTAAGTTTTAAAGGCTCTGAAAATGGAAAAAAAAAATAAATGCCAGAAATTGCCGACAATTCATGAAATATGAAGAAAATATCAGATCTCGATAAGTTTTGGTCACAAGAAGAATGGATGTTTTGCTTTTTTACATGTTAGCGCATGGAGAAAGTTTTTCAAATTTAAATTTCCTAAGTTTTGAAAAATAAATATTTTGGAATAAATGGATTTTCATATGATGAACAACATTTCAACAGTCTTTCAATTGGAACTATACCTTTAAAAATAACGGTTTATGAATATTGATTCTTGGTAAGGTTTGGTCACAAGAAGAATGGAGGTTTTGCTTTTTACTTGTTAGAGCATGAAGAAAGTTTTTCTAATTTAAATATCGTAAGTTTTGAAAAATAAATATTTTGGAGTAAATGGATTTTCATATGATTAACAACATTTCAACAGTTTGGCAATTGGAACTATACCTTTAAAAATAACTGTTTAGCTGTTGGTAAATAATACGCAGGCCGTGTATTGTTTCATATTGATTCAAAGAGTGTTATCAGCTAACTGCAGGCATTTACAAATTATATCAAACGATTAGAAAGCATATTAAACTGTCAACAATATTGTCAGAAATAGAACTTTTCCAAAGCTTTTTGGATCTCCCACATCCCATATTGCTTTTCCATAAATATGCTTGACTCTACAAAGGGGAGGAGTTGTGGTGTCTCTTTTAAGAGAGGGGGGGGGGGCACCGGTTTAAACGTCGAAAAAATATAGTTTAGGAATTTTTGTTGGTTTCAATGACAACGTAAACTGTTGGGAGGTTGGGGGGGGGAGGGGTTGCAATATACATTAAGTTATATTCGAAAAAAGTTTCGTATTTTTTTCTTTAAAAAATCATCGTACTTCATCCTTGGCCTCCATGTAAACGAGGTGTCCTGTAAATGCAGTGTCAGCTGACCACTTGCAGTAAACATTCCTGAAAAAAAAAGTTTCAATTCAACTAATCTTTAGCGTACGAGCTATGACGTATCATAGAGTTTTTCTTTTAATTCAAATATTTATGAAAATGGTGGCATTTTCCAAAGAAAATAATCACCCCCCTCCCCCCCAAAAAAAAGACTTTAAAATGCTTGTAAAAAATTTTTAAATGAAAATATAAAAAACATTCAACGTAACGCTCTAGAGAATTCAATTCTCAACTTTTTTATTAAAATAAAGAAAATCGGTCAAGCAGTTCTCAAGCAATCAAAGCGGCCAAGTTTTTTTTTTTTTTTTTAAATGCCTTATTCTTTTTTAGAGAAAGGCGTTTAAAGTTAAAACTTTAAACGCGTAGATTGATTTGACGCGTAGATTAGACGTTTGATTAAGCAACAATTAGTTACAGCGGCATATTTATCGCTGTAACTTTTGTAAGAATTCGAATGTTAGTAAACCGTTGGGATGTATTCTATAAACTATGAACTGTAAGAAAGAAAAAAAAAAGATTTTATGAAAGTTTCAAACTAGTTTCTTCCCCTCTTCAACCCTTAAAGCATGTTTTTGCTGGGCCAGTTTTTGTATGTATCATCATGATATTTACTAGTGAAGCATTTATGCTAAAAATTTATATGTTTGTAACTTTACTTCATTTGGTCGAAAGTTGTTAATATCTATTTTTCCATCCTTGTGTTACTGGCTATAAAATGCCTTATACTTCTCCTATTATAGTTATTTTTTGAAATATTGTGAATATTGTTACATTAACAGGATTTTGAAGCTGTAAGTTGACCCATCTAGACTTTGTTTGATATTTGTGGTTTCTCGGGATCTTTTTATTATATGGCGGTGTTTATTGTATGCAATTTACGTATGCCTGTTTTTTTAATGAATTCATACTTCAAAAATATAATAATAATAATACAATATATAGGACTGATAATAATATTGCTTAACCAGCAGTTCTGACTAATTTCGCTAATTTCTATAGAATTAAGTCATTGCATAACATGTAATTCATAGATAGGAGTAAAAATATTTTAATTAATTTATATTATATTATATTAGCCTCTCATTATATCGCACCTCACAACTGCATCCATTCGCATATATCGGGTTTTTTCTTCTTTCAAGAAAAAAAACCCCCTGTACTTTAAGATGTTATTTCACTCAGGCGAAAACAGCTGCCGCTAAGGTTAATCTTATGGGGGAAATAATTTACGATATCACGTTCCACTTTAATATTTTTAAATGATTTTTTTGTTTGCATTCGATAGCTAAGGTCAATCTCTATGTACGATCCTTTGTACTTTTTCGATTTTGATTGCATTTTTTTTTATTAGGATACTTTCACTTTCGGAGCCGGTTTCGAAAGTGAAAGTATCATCAATGAAAAAAAACTGCAACAAAAATACAAAAAGTATAAAGGAACGTGCATAGAGACGGACCCCCGCTATCCAATGCAAAAAAAAAAAAACATTTTAAAATATCGAAATGCGAACGAGCTATCGTAAATTATTTCCCCCATAGGATTAACATTAGCGAGTGGGTGTTTTCGCCTGAGTGAAGAAGCCTTTCATGGTAATTTTTAAGTAATTATTTGTATTTCTTTATTGCAATAAAATCAATTGTGTTATGAAAACTGAAACAAACATATAAAATAACGTTTTAAAGACCAATTTAAATTATTTACTTGCATGATATCGTGTTACTTAATATTTCAATGCTCTTGGTTATATCACACTTTCGAATATACCACACTTTTTGGTTGTCTTCTGCCATGCGTGCAATAGCGAAAGACTATACTATATGTAAAGATAATAAACGAAATACGTTTGTTGTAACAATGTACTCTAAAATTGTGTATGAAAGAAAAACAATCAACTATAACATACTAAAGGAAAACTAACCTTTGTTGTGACATTTTGATAAAAATCCTTAAAGACGCTTTTTTCTCATTCTCTTTTAGTGAATAAATTGCTTTGAGATTTTTCCTTTACGTTTTATCTAAAATTACTTCTTGGTGCTACTTTTTTTTTCTCTTCTTTCCTAAATAATTTATTCACACCTCCACATTTTATTGTTTTTGGAAGTACACGCAAAAAAATATTGTGACAAGAAACGCACTTTGCTTAAGTGGAAACGCGAACAGCTTTTAAACTTGAGAATCTTTTGGGATTTAAGTGTTAACTTGTATTTCAGGCATATCTTGGCATTGAACTTGAAAGTTGCATTTATTCCAGGTTTGTACTTTTTTTAGAAAAGTTACTAGTGAAATTAGAAATGTTACTGGTGAAGTGTCTTTTTACCATTTTAGTTTAATAAGTTAATGGAAAAGTCAAACAATTGTTAAAAGTACGCATTCTTTTTCAAAACATTTAATTCTTTTAACCTCTCTTGAGTATCCTTTTCAGATAAAGTCAACCATTTTATAAAAGTACTTGCATGTTGTTGATATTAGAATTGAAATTGGAAAACTCTATTAATTTAATTATGCTTAGGATCAATGTGGAAATCGTCTTAAGTATTATCTATATTTTGAAAGTTGAATTTATTATAAATATATTTGATTGTCGCTAATGAAGTAAGTTGTTACAATTTTAGTTTAATAAGTTGATTTAAGAGTAAAAAAAAATCACTAAAAATGCACTTTCTTTTCGAATATATTTCATTCTTTTAAACACTTTTGAATGAGTTTTATAGTTATAGTCAACTATTTTAGAAAACTTCTTGTATGTATGCTTTTGATATTAGAATTGAGATATGAATTGATTGGGATATTCTATTAGCTGTTTTATTTAACAGTGTTCAGAAGTAATGTGGGAGTTCACTTAAATATTAGCTGTAACTTAAAAGCTGCATTTATTTTAAAAATATATATATGTTACTAATGGAATGTCCTTTTAAATTTAAATTTAATAAGTTAATAGAAAATCCAAACAATCACTAAATGTACGTTTTAGAAAATATGCATATTTTAAAATTAACTTTCGAAAAAAAAAATGAATTGTAACCTATGATGTTTATAAAAGAAATAGAACTTTAGAAGCTTTAAATATGCGAATCGACAATTACAGCACATTCAAGTGGTTTTTTAATTAGGCCTAAAAACACTACCCGCAGTGCAATATATTTTGCAACGATTAAAAATGAATTTAATATTAAAAGTTCCAAACTTTAAACCTGCATAATCTTTAAAGTACGTGGTTCAATGACTTTTCACTCAATATCTGAAAGTAAAATTTCCTGAAGAATTCAAATATAATATTATAATTAGGTGTTGCTATTGAAAACTTTAACGTTTGGTACAATTTCTATACTTAGGTGACCTTCTAAGCAAAGTTTAAGTATAGCATTGATTAGGAGATGTTATTACTCATTTATTGGTACCAGTCGCACTGTTATATGATGATTTGTGGCAGATTTATTAGACAGTCACACTGTTATATGATAATTTGTGGCAGAGTTATTAGAGAGTAGTGTGTTTCTTTTCCAGGACTGCACAATGTGTTCACAGCTTTCATGTGAAATTCAAACAGATCTTTGAAATATTTTGAGCGTGATGTACCGTTTCAAATCCTTTCGAAAACGATGGAAAAACAAAGTGACAGAAATTCTGGTTAAAATTTCAGTTATTTTTTCTTAAATAATAAAATTAATATTTCCGTGTTTCTAGTGATACAATTTAGTTTATTTTAAATCCTAATTTGAAAAAAAAAAAATCAACGTAATACATTTTTTCTCTTTCCCTTTTTTAATTTTTTTTGTACTCATTTTTAGCAAAAGAAAACATTTTAAAATATAACTTTTGGTTTTAATCCTTAAATGAACTAGAATACGTAATAAAAGGCAACAAAGGCTTTAACATCAGTATTAATTTTCAAAGCATAAATTTATTTTTACGCTTTTAACTTTTTTAAAATCTCTCTCTCTCTCTTTTTATTTCACACCAGACTGCATAGTATTTTATTTAATTACTAGCTGAGACACCCGGCGTTGCCCGGGCCCGCTATAATAACCTTCAATAAGCGTAAAATTTATATGACTTCTTCTATTTTAATCTAATTTCGTAAGAATTTATACATTTAAACGATTTTTTTCCAAACGAACATCATATTGGGGCATGGCAATATTTATATTCTTTAAAACCGAATACGTCGTTTTAAAGTAAAATGGAAGCTCTTTAAGAGGTTGTTATATTCTTTTCCACATTTCGACAAAATACAGCAGATTCAGAATTTTATAGTGTGTGGATTCTTTTTTAAACTTTGAGTCATTTAATATTTTTAAAAAATAGTTCTTATTGTCCAAACTCATTGAAATTTTTAAGAGTCATAATATAATGGTCTTAAAGCCTGCATAAAAAAATTGTGAAAAAATATGTATATTTAATGGTAGAAGCGCTTGTAAGAAGATTTATTTTATTTATTTTATTTATTTTTACTTTTTACTACACCGGATCATTTAATGGTTTAAAAAAAAATTCTCTTATTTTCCAAACTATGGAAACTATGAGAAGCTACTATTTGGAATCGATACAAGTTATACAAACCTGAGTAAAAACTTTTTGAAAAAATAGATATTCATATTGAATTGTAAAAGGGCTGTGTTTTCTTCTCGCTTTTTTTTTCGCGTCAGGTTGTTTAATATATATACATTTTAGATAGTTTTTATCATCTGAACTCTTTGAAATTTTTATGAGTTGTAAATATAATGTTTCGAAAGCCTGGGAATAATTCTTGTGCAAAAATATGGATATTTAGTGGTCAACATCAATAAAAGCCACCTGCGTATTCACGTCATGAGCGAAAATTTTGCAGATTGTATTATTTTTTTTAAATACTTCTAATCATTCGAATGTTTAGATTTTTTTATAGGTGATACAAATCGAGTTTACAAAGAACTCGAAAAATATTGTGTTATAATAGCGACATTTAGTTACTTTTAGCGTAGGAAAAAGAGTGTCCAAGGGAGGCGCGAAGTGACTTCCAGCCGCGATTAATATTCGTATTTTTGAAAACGACTGCGCCGTAGAGAAGAAAATATCCGAATTAAGAGAGTATTTTCCGTTTTAACGTATTTCTATTACTGAGTCCGATGCAAACTTCTAAAAAAGAAAAAAAACCCTCAAAATCTAACTTTTTCAAAAGATTTTTTGAAAGGGTTAAATTTTGTATATATTTATGTGGTTTGCGGCGTTTGAAAGTACGAAAATTAACAATATTTTTTAACTTGTTCGTATTTCAAACGGTTTGACCGATGCGCGTTTAGAAACACCGGGGGGGGGGGGGGGGGGAGGGGAAGCTGCTTGCACCCTTTTGAATCTTCACGGCTCGGTTTCTACGGCCGCGCTAGGGGCACCATTTTGCGATTACCATTATCGGTTTTAATTATTATCTTGGTTAATTAACAAAGAATGAAAAATATGAGACTCAAGTGCATCAGGACCTACCTTGGACTATCCTCATCCAAATTTTTAGACCTGTACGCGCGGTAGAATTTTGTAGCCTTTGCAGATAGGCACACACACACACCTTTCTGTTTTTCAGTATAAGTATTCTAAAACTGGTTAAATGAACTTTTTATGTTATTTATTTTTCACTGACAGAGTGACGGAAAACATAACAATAAATTGAATTTTCGTATTTTTAGTGGCACGTGTTGTTATAATAATAATAATAATGATAATGATAATAGTAATAATATTAATAATATTTATTATCTTTATAAATACTAAGAAAATAGTAGTTGAACATTTCAGCCTTATGACTTTTCTTTTCTCTTTATAAAAACAATCGAAACTTTAGTATTTTTAATGTTAATTTTTAGGGAATTATTTCAATTTCAAAGTATTCACTTACAAAAAACAATATATTTTTTAATTGCAATAAAAAGTTTTTCCTTAAACAATCTGGACTACACAATAAAGAACAATAGAACTTAAAATGCTAGTATTTTCTTGTTTCGCGTTCAATATTATAAAAACACAATCATTTTACACTAGTCTATATAGTATTGTATTTACATATTATTTAGTGCTTATGTACACATATTCAAATAAGTTTACAGTAATTTAAAATTGGAATTAAATAAATAAATTGTAAGTTTTTAAGAACTACGGCTATAGATGCTTCTTCTAATTTATTCTTAAATTCAATTTAAATACTTCATAACAGTAATATAAGGTAATGCAAGTTTGGCCTACCTGTAAAGTCCGCGAAGGTGTGGTAAGTATAATCCAATTTGACAATAAATCCAAATGAATATTTAATCACTTTTTCATATCACTGATGAGAATGAAACACAATATCTTTTCTAAATAAAGTATGGCTTCAGGATATATTTTATATTAAGTTAATTATTTAATTACTGTTAAAGAGAAAAAAAATTAATTTACATTGTTAAATTTACATCACACTATAAAAAGTTAAAACATTTATTTTAAGAGAAGTGTTCAGCAGTTCTGCATTTGAAAAAAGTTACTTAGAAACTAAAGTATTTAGTTTCTTGGATAAGAAACACACAGTCAAGTTTACGTCATATAGCCTTGAACCCTTGAGGTTACACGTGTCAGGTCTTTAATGAGAATCTCACAGAAACAGAAAAAGTACTTTGTCAGCACACGTGTTTCGTTTCACCAGCTTGAAATCGGATGGATGAATAGTTCGGCTCACGATAATAGATGAAATGTTTATTCCAGAAATCACTTTTCTAACACCCCTGCTTGATTTCTGAAGTATAAATGTTCTTGAGATTTAAACTTATTCTGTGTTTTGTAAAGTCAGGTTTGGGAAGGGGTTTCGTTAGAATGTCAGCTGTCATAGTTTTGGTCGGGTAATACTGTAGATTAATTATTCCCTTTTCCTTAAAATCTTTTATGCTGTTATATTTGATGTCAATGTGTTTTGTTTTTGAATGATGTTTATAATTTTTAACCATGTTTATACACGCTTGATTATCTTCGAATAAAGTTATGGGCAAATTTTGTTGTAGATCAAGGTCCTTTAGAAGATTGATTATCCAAACTGTCTCTTGTGCTGAAGTTGCTGCTGAGATGTATTCAGCCTCAGCGGATGATAAGGCAACTGAATTTTGTTTCTTAGTTGACCAGGAAATTGCTGTGTTTCCTAATTTGCATAAATTTCCCGTTGTTGATTTACGGTCATTTTTATCCCCTGCCCAATCGGAGTCAGCATATGTTGTTAGTATTGGCTCATTTTCTTTACTAATAATTAGTTTTAGTTCTTGTGTTGTTTTTAAATATCTAATAACTCGCTTTACTGCGTTCCAATCCTTTTCTCTGGGTTTTTCGTTTCTACGACTCAAAATTTTCACAGCGGCGGCTATGTCTGGTCTGGTTATTGTAGCTATATATAACAATGTTCCGATAGCTTGCCGATATTTACTGTTATTAGAAAGTAAATTTTCCTCATCAATTATGTTTAAGTACCCGGGTTCCATCGGAGTATCACAGGGTTTCGCTTCCTTTAAATCGAATTTTTCGATCAGTTCTTTTATTTTGTTTCTTTGATCAAGTGCGAAATTTCCTTCTTTACTTCTTTTTATGTTTATCCCCAGATAATAATTTACAAGTCCTAAATTTTTGACTTCATATTCCTTTTTTAGTTGTTCTATTATTTCATTTATTTCTTTAGTTTCCCCTGAAATTAACAAATCATCAACATATATAATGATGTATGTTGTATTATTCTTTAATTTTCGTGTGAAGAGACATGGATCGGAGGTGCTTTGCACAAAACCAAGTTTAGCTAAACTTTCTTCTAATTTAATGTTCCATGCTCGCGAGGATTGCTTCAATCCGTAAATTGATTTTTTTAGTTTGCAAATTTTATTTTCCTCTCCCGGTATTACATGCCCTTCTGGTTGTGTCATATAAACTTCCTCTTCTAAATTTCCGTGGAGGAAAGCAGTCTTGATATCTATATGATTTACATCTAAATTTTTATACGCTGCACATGCTAGAAAAGCTCGTATTGTTGTATACGTTACTACTGGAGCGAAGGTTTCAAAATAATCTGTTCCGTATTTTTGAGAAAAACTTTTGGCTACAAGACGTGCCTTATATTTTTCTATTTCATTATTTTCATTATATTTTTTGGTGAATACCCATTTATTCCCAATAACTTTTATTCCAGGTGGTGGATCAATTAGTTCCCATGTTTTGTTTTTTCTTAATGAATTAATTTCTTCATTAGTCGCTTCGTACCATTTATTTCTATCATATGGGTTTTCGATTTTCGCTATATCTTTCCACTCTGTTGGTTCAATATTTTCTTTTTGTATTTTAGTAATATAAGAGAATCTATCGGGCGGAACTCCCCTGTTTGATCGTTGAGATCTTCTAGGTTCGTTTTCGTTTAAATTTTCCTCATTGTCTGTTTGTTTATCTTCCTGCATGTCTATAAAGAATTTTGAGGAATCCCTCCCTGCTTTTTCAGGTTGTTTCTGAACTTCTAATTCTTCTCTCATATCAATGTTTGATTTTTTTTCATTTTCATTTGAATTAGAGTTTTCTATAAATTTCACAGTTCTTGCCCTTATTACTTTATTATTACCAATATAGATCCTATATCCTTTTGATCTATTATCATAACCGATAAATGTACCCTTTATTGCTTTATCATCGAGTTTTCCTCTTTGGGATTTATCGAGATAAGCATAAGCTTTGCAGCCAAATACTTTTATGTTTGATAAATCCGGTTTTTTGTTTGTCCATAGCTGGTATGAAGTTGAATTGAGTGACTTCGTTGGAAGTCTATTTATAAGATACACAGCTGTATTTAAAGCTTCGGCCCAAAATTTATTTGGAAGCTGGGCTTCCGATAATAGGCACCTTGTCATTTCGACTAAAGTCCTGTTTTTTCTTTCCGAAACACCGTTCTGAGGTGCACAATGCGGAATAGTGAACTGGTGATGAATACCTTCATATTTTAAGAATTTTTCTAATTCTTCGCTAGTGTATTCACCCCCATTGTCTGATCGGATTTCTTTAACTGTGCGACCGAATTTATTTTTCGTTATGGCTACATATTCTTTCACTTTGGTAAGTACCTCACTTTTTTTCGATAAAAGAAATACCATAGTAAACTTAACATAATCATCTGTGAATGTGAGAAAATATTTCTTCCCTCCTATGCTTTCTGTTTGCATCGGACCACATACATCCGTATGCACCAGATCGATCGCCTTCTTAGCTCTGTTCTCACTCCTTTTTGGATACGGTGCATTTGTGAGTTTACTCTTGATGCAGCTCTCACAAATTATGTCATGTTTGCAATTTTGAATTTCTAAACCTGTTGCTAAATTGTTCGATAACAGTTGTTTAATTGAATTAACATTTCTATGACCTAATCTCTTATACCAAAGCTCAATGCAGTTTTTATTCTTGCATTGTTCAGCAAAATTGACATAGATTTCTTGCTTAGGTTTGTATAGGTCAATTTCATATAAATTTTCTCTCTTTTTTCCTTCTAAGAGAGTTTTTCCATTATAGGATAAGTTACAGGTGTTATTTTCAAACATGAATTCATAACCGTGCTTTGTGGCTTTCGTAACCGACATTAAATTTGATTGAATATCAGGGGCATAGAAAACGTCCTTTAAAGTTATGTCATTTGATTGTGTCCGTAATTTTATTGTACCTGTCCCGTGCGATTCTAGTGTTGTTCCGTTTGCTATCGTGACAGTATTTTTGTTGTTATTGTCAATGTCAACAAATACATTTATGTCATTACAAATATGTGAACTGCTTCCAGAATCAACAATCCAAGTAGATTTAGATTCATTATGTGAGATTATGTTTAGATTAATGATAATTGCTTTTGAGACACTGTTCTTTCGTTTTGATTTTCTTCGCTTTTACTCTCTTGAATTTGTGTGTTTGTTTCTGCTTTTGTTTCCGGAGTAAAATCACTTGCTTCAAAGCATAAAGACGAATTTTGTCTGTATTTTTCATTTGTTTGGTTCTTGGAATTTTTATTCTTAAGAAACCAACAATTTTGTCGCACATGTCTTTTTCTTTTGCAATTTGTGCAAAAAAGGTTTTGTTCTTTTTTTGGATATGCCCTAGTGTTTTGTTTTTGTTTATTATATGTTTTGTATACATTTTCATGCGATGAATTGGAGCTTTCTTGTCTCCTTTGAAATTCATCTTTAAGTTTTCCTTTTATAAATTCCGAATTTAATTCTGTCTCTGATCGGGCCTCTAATGCCGTGATCAGAGTATCATAGCTAGGTGGAATGGAGCACAACAAAAGTGCAGATAGATGAGAGTCCTTAATCTCTTCTCCTATAGACTTTAACTTATCAGCGGTTTCTAATATTTTAACTATATGGTCGTTCATATTACCATTTTCAGCTAGTTTTATACTATATAGTTTTCTTAGCAAATATAATTTACTAGATAAATTCAAGCGCTCATGTATTGTTTTTAATGCTAACCATGTAGCTTTAGCTGATGTTTCGTTTTTTATGTAAATCAGTTGGGAGTCTTCTAAGCTCAAATTTATAATAGACCTGGCTTTATTGTCTCTCTTCGTCCAATCGCCTGTTAAGGGGTTTGGCGGATCATCAGTTATCTGGTTGATTAAATCCTCTTTCATTAATAACATTTCTAATTTAAACTTCCAAACCGCGTAATTGTTGGAGTTCAGTTTATCATTGTTACATATTTCTTTCGTATTTGAAGCCATTATGTTAAACTTGTTTTTATTAATCCTTAAACAACAATAGTTTATTATTTAAAATATAGTTATTGATTTTATTTCTTTTCTTTTTCTCATTAGAGAGCGGTTTTGCCGTGTTCAAACCTCCGTCTCATGATCTGTAAGTTTTTAAGAACTACGGCTATAGATGCTTCTTCTAATTTATTCTTAAATTCAATTTAAATACTTCATAACAGTAATATAAGGTAATGCAAGTTTGGCCTACCTGTAAAGTCCGCGAAGGTGTGGTAAGTATAATCCAATTTGACAATAAATCCAAATGAATATTTAATCACTTTTTCATATCACTGATGAGAATGAAACACAATATCTTTTCTAAATAAAGTATGGCTTCAGGATATATTTTCTAAGTTAATTATTTAATTACTGTTAAAGAGAAAAAAAATTAATTTACATTGTTAAATTTACATCACACTATAAAAAGTTAAAACATTTATTTTAAGAGAAGTGTTCAGCAGTTCTGCATTTGAAAAAAGTTACTTAGAAACTAAAGTATTTAGTTTCTTGGATAAGAAACACACAGTCAAGTTTACGTCATATAGCCTTGAACCCTTGAGGTTACACGTGTCAGTTCTTTAATGAGAATCTCACAGAAACAGAAAAAGTACTTTGTCAGCACACGTGTTACGTTTCACCAGCTTGAAATCGGATGGATGAATAGTCAGGCTCACGATAATAGATGAAATGTTTATTCCAGAAATCACTTTTCTAACATAAATAACAAAAAAGGCACGTATAGGAATATTGTCCATCATTATCATCATTTTTAGCACTTTCCAACCTAGTTGAAAAGTGCTTATGACTTCGGTTTGTCTGGCCGTCTGCCGTCTGGCCGTCTGGCCGTCTGCCGTCTGTCCGTGCTCTAACTCCCGTAAATATGCTCGGATTGCTCTGCAATTTTTATATGTTATTGTCGTTATCTATAGCATGTTCCCTATTTCAACGGAAGTGTGTAGCACTTATAGTTTTTTTACAGGGACACTCAAAAGAATTCTGTTACATTGCGGTCTATGGGGAAAAATCATTTGCGGTTTATTTAAATAATGTTTCACTATTTTAAACGCATTGTAATTTATATATATTACTAAGGTGCATTAGTGCATTAGAAGAAGCTTAATATGGAACAGGGTGTGCATAGCACTTATAGTTACTTTACAGGGACAGTAAAAATAATTCCGTTACATTACGTCTATGGAGAAAAATCGTCTGCGGTTTATTTAAATAATGTTTCACTATTTTAAACGCATTGAAATGTATATAGATCACTAAGGTGCATTACAAGAGACTTACTACGGAATATGTGTGTATAGCAGTCATCGTTCATTTACAGGGACACGCAAAAGAATTATCTACTGTCTGTTAACAATAATTCCTGGAAGTGCGTTTTAAGTTATTGAACGCGATTTTAATTTTAACTTGCTTTTTGTCTATTACGTGGTGTGTATAAATTCTGTAGATCCTATACAGGGCAGCACAAAAGTTCGCGAACACATTTCTGTTTATTGACAAACTCCAGAAGGAGAATTTTAAACTGTGCTACGCGTTTCCTAACTGAACTAAAATTATCATCCTATGTAGTATATATACAAATCTATAGATCCTATACAGGGCTGAATAAAAGTATTCGGATATTTTTCCGAATATTGTATATGTTGGAAATTCCTGAAATTATGTTTTTAAATATGTTATGCGTTTTCTAAATTGTTTACTTAGATGTTAGCTTTTAGCTTATTAAACGGTATGATTTGTAAAATTATTTTGGAAGCGTTGGAAAGTGCTATATAATCTATGCTTGACGCTTGATTTTTCGTTCTTGTTTTAATTCTTTCGTCGTTTTTTCAGGCGTGTCAACAGAAAAGATAAATTTACATTAGAAAATAATAATAATAAAAATGATTTGTATAAAGATAAATTATTGCAAGTAGTTGAAAAAAGGGATAATGAGTGGTCTGGAAATGTCTAAAATAGCTAGTATTTTTCACTGACTTCTAAAACATGGATTTTTTTTTATTATATAATAAGTTATATGTTGAACGTTAAATATACAAAATTTTCACGAAACGTATGTTAAGTTTCGTGAAAATCAGGCAAAAAGTTTAGATTTGTATAATGAACATACATAAAAACTTTGATCTTTATACATATAGGTCTTAAGCCATGCAAAAAGTAGGTTTTATGTAATTTTTGGTCCTTTACTAAAAGAGACAAGAAAACATAGTTAAATTTGAATTTTCAGCTTTTTAGTGGCACGCATTATTATTATTAATTTTATTACTATAATAATAATTATTATAGAAATGCTTGCAACCTTAGAAAACAATAATTGAAAAAATTGCAGATTGATAATTTTTATTGTTTTAATTTTTTTTTATTTATTAAATAAAAGAACGTAAACTTTTGTGCTTTTATTCCTAAGTTTCAGGGATTTATTTGTTACAAGGCACTTACAATGAATAACATAAAAATAAATAAATAAAAGACCTAAACTTTTGTGCTTTTAGTCCTAAGTTTTAGGCAATTATTTTTTGCGTAGCACTTACAATCAATAACATTTAAATATTTCTTGAAATAAAGGAACTTAAACTTTTTCGGACTAAAAGTCTGAAGTTTTAGAGAATT
This sequence comes from Maratus michaelseni, assembly GCA_963931845.1. Taxonomy (NCBI): domain Eukaryota; kingdom Metazoa; phylum Arthropoda; class Arachnida; order Araneae; family Salticidae; genus Maratus; species Maratus michaelseni. Next base: position 243,018,966 of record OZ007589.1, read on the forward strand.
ATTTTTTACGAAGAACTTACTATCGATAGAATTTAAAAAAAAATAACTTTTGTTTTTATTCCTTAGACTACATAATAAAAGGTAACAAAAGTTAAAACGTCTACATTAAATGTAACATATATTTTTCTTTTTCTGTTAACTTTCTTAATTTTTTTTTCTTTTCTGATAGTATTCTTTTTGCGCCATAGAATTTTATTTAATTATATTTTAATTTGATAAAAAGAAGATTTCATGTAACTATTCATCATTTACTGAAAGAGAAACGAGAAAACATTTTAACCGCCACTAAGAAAAGACGAAGCAAAAGAAAGTCATAAATGGTTTAAAGAATTTTTATGCAATGTCCTCCAAAGCGCTTTAGGGAAATATCGCAAGCCGCTGTTTGCCATAATAGGTATATAGATGCTCCTTATCAGAAGGAGCTATTTGTCATCTTTTGACAGCATACGACTTTTATAAAGAAGAGAACATGGAAACTCACTTTGTGTCTTAAGAAAAGGCCTAAAGTTATTTTGTAATCTCATATTTTCCATTACTCGATATGGCAATATATTTCTTTTTACCAAGTTTCAGCAAGATTAAAAAGTATTTTGAACAACAGAAAACTATTTAAAAATATTGCGCAGTTATCTTTGAAAAATGGGCCAATAATGTATGTAATAAGTATCTTAATTCCATTGTCCTGAAACAGCGATATTTTCAAAGAGTTTTAACATACGACAGGCAATAATAAAATTCAATAAGTGAAATTTATGTGGCAGTAAAGTAAAATAAAGTTTATTGAAATGAATATCTAGGGAGTTTTACGATAAATATATATATATATAATATTTATTATTTACGTAAAGGGTTTTCTAAGTTTTCAATGATTCTTGTTAGCGTCGAAAATTTTGTTTGGAAAGTTTCGGTTTATAATTCATATTTTGATGGTTTTACGGTATCAATAATGCTAGTGGTAAAGAAGGCTTTCTGCTAAAGATTTTGGTGCAATAATTTATCATCATATTGTCTATTGATTATTTTTCATAATAACAAAGTTTGCTTTAGAATAAATATAATAATCACTAAAAAATAAAATTATTTTTCTTTAATTTTCAAAGACTGTTATTTATGTCGAAATTATAATTTTTGTGTTGCAAGTTTTTCTGTTTATAATACGTTTTATTGCTGGCCTATTCGACATCAGTGATTACGATATTGGAAGCGTTTTTCTTTTGCTAAAAGTTCGCACAAAAATTTATCATGCGCAGTTTTTTTCTTTTCATCATACTCACAAAATTTTACTAACTGAGGAAAGTTTTTTTTTTCAAATATTATTATTTTTGCTTTAGAAAGTTCTGTATAAAATACACTTTATTGCTGTTTTTTTACGATATCTATGGTGATGGATGATGATGATGATTAGTACAGCTTTTTCCAACTACAAAATTGTTAAATAAAAATTTGTGATGTATCAACGCACGGTAAGTTTTTAATTTTTCATTTTGACGAAAAAAAAAAAAAAAAAACAAGCCTTTTAGAAAACATTTCATTTTAGAATTTTTTCCCCTAGAAAATTAATTTTTTTGTTACATTTATTACATGAAATATTAATTTATAATGTTTTGCAACATCGCTATTTTCAAGGCGTTTTAACATGCGACAAGAAATAATAAAATTCCGTAAGAGAAATTGTTGTGAAAGTAATGTAAAGTAAACTTTCAATATCTAGATGAGCATTTAGAGAGATTGTCCGAAAGGATAAACAACAAAAGTTTATTTTTCTTAAAGTATTAAAGATTATTATTATTTATACTTTTCTAATTTGCAAAGTTTCCGTTTATGATTATATTTCATTGCTGTTTTTTTCCCTATAGCAATGATGATGAGGATAGAAGCGTGTTTGTATTAAAAAATGTTCATGTAAATGTTGTAATCGATATATTAGAAAATTCCTAGAAGATTTTTGTAATAGAATAAATATAATATTAGTTATGGGGAAATATTTTCGAAATTTTTAAAAATTATTATTGATGCGGAAATTGTAATTTTTGTTCTGCAAAGTTTATGTTTATAATGCATTTTTGTCAATCTTTATGATAGTAAAGAAGGTGAACGTTTCGAGAGCAGAAATTAATTTATCTCCCCATGATTATATTTTATTGCTGTTTTTTTTTTCCTATAGCAATGATGATGAGGATAGAAGCGATCGAGCCCATTGAGTCGAAACATTTTCGAAAATTATTATTTTACATTATTATTATCATTTAATTATTATCTTTTTTTGTAAGGTTTCTCTTTGCAGTATTTTTTATAATTTGTTGTTGTTTCTTTTAATAAAAATGACGATGGTGATGATAACTTAAGAATTGTTCAACAGTAAAATTGTAATTTACCATCTCATTGTAACGTTTTCTCCTATTTTTCATACATTCAAAGTTTCCAAAAATTTTTCGGAAGACATTTTTATTTCAAAAACGTTTCTGGTACACTATTTTAAGAAAAAAATGTGGTTTAGAAGATTTTACTGAAGGGAAATGAATATTTAGAGAGTTTCTGATAGAATAAATATAATATTTATCATCAAAGGAAGGTATTTTCTAAGTTAAAAAAAAATATTGTTTTTTTTTGTTTTGCATATTTTTTGTTTACAATGAATTTTATTGTTTATTTTTACGATATAAGTAATGATAATGTTCAAAATATTTTTCTACTGAAAAATGTTTGTAAATATTTTTTTTACTTTATCTGCACATAGCAATTTTTAAATTTTTCTTAATCTCAAAGTTTGTCTTTTCTTTATTTTATTGCTCAGATCTTTCGTATACCAAGTTTTATGTGAAAAGAATTTTAGATATAAAATGTTTAGAAAACATTTCGTTTAAGGGATGTTTTTAGGGAAGATTATTCCTTTAGTTTTAATTGCACATAGACTAATGATATATTCTAAAACAAATCAGTAACGTTCCAAAATTAATGTGGAAAAAAATCATATAAGCATACACTGTATGTATAATCGAACATATATTTTTATTTATTATAAGGTGAAGCCAGGAGAGATGGCGCGGTCGGAGAGATTGCGCACATAGAGGTTCGGGGGGAAGGAGTAGAGTGAGCGCGCAGCAACTTCAGGTAGTTGTACAACAGCAGTAGTGGAGTGTCTACTTGAAAGTGCACGTTGATTGTTTGGAGCGCATAAGATAAAGCATTACTATTTTGTTTTGTTTTCTCAAAGTAAGTGCTTGAATTTTCATAGCTATTCATCAGAATTTCTATACGATATTAGTAGTACAAAATATTTTAAACTTAAACGATTTCTCATAAGCTACTGATCTACACTAACAACATGAACATCAACGGTTCGTTTTAGTAGCGGCCATGTTTAAATAAAAGGTCGCGCAATCTCTCCTACCTAAATTGGAGAGTTTGCTCATCTGCTACTTAGGAGAGATGGCGCATTGTTCCCATTAGTTTACATGCTAGGAGAGATTACGCAGCTTATTGGTAAATTTGCATAAAAAAATAAATAATGAAAATGGACGAATTTTAAGTTAAACGTATTTTCAAGTAACTTAATGTTATTTTGTAATCTTATCTGGACTTGCTTTTTCTGATTCTTTAAAATTTCCCCTTTAATTAAAATTTTTTAATCGTTTTTAAAATTATTTCCTTTTTCTGATTCTTTAATCATTAGGTTGAAATATTCATTCATAATACAATAATATTTGTTCACAAAAACCTTACAACAATGTCATTTAAGTGTAATTATTATTGTTAACAATTTAATTGTATTTATTATTTGTAACATTCTCTCCTACCCATGTTCGCAATCACACCAACCCTGTTAGGACAGATTGCGCAAAATAACTTTCTTGGTTTTGTTACAACTGTTCTATTAAATTACAACATAACAACAAAATAGCAAGGGAAATGCATAAAAAACAAATGAAGTAAAAATTATTCATGGATAGTTTAGCAAAAAATTAATATTTAGATTTTTATTGTTATTCTTTTGAATTGTGCGCAGACTAAAACGAAAATAGTCATTCAATTGAGAATTATGTCTTCTTTAATTTATTTATAAAAAATTAAGCTTATGGGGGGTCCGTCTCCGTATTGAAATAGTAACAAACCTTAAAGTTATCAATATTAGCATCTGTATTTGATTTCCTATTTTGATTTTAGAGTGAATTTTACTTTAAATCCTGAATGAGAAGTCATTCGGTCAAGTAAAAATATAAAATTTTAATCTCCTACGATGCGACCATTTTCCCAATGAAATATCTATTTTCGATTTTTTTTTGTTGTTTTTAACAATTTGGCGATTTTTATTATTGTTATAATTATTTTTTTTTGACTCTACAAAGTGCTTTCCGTGAAAACGGACAGTAAAAGCATAAAAAAGGAAAAAAACACTGAGGGAAGATTTTTGCAAAATATCTTCCCTCAGTGCTATGCACTGTTCTCATCAAGCTGACTATAAAACTACTATCCTTTTAAAGCAAGCAGCGATGCATTTTGGAGAGGTTAATATTTTAACAATATACAGTGGAAATAATGTAACTGAAGATGTAGAGTTTTGTCCCACGAAGACACCATATAAAAATATCGACTCATCGAAATAGTATTTATATGTGTACGCACGTTTCTTTTAAATTATAATTTCAAGAGGTGTATAATCCCTCGACCCCTCGACACCTCGTGTATACAGTCCCTCTAAGAATGTATACGTTCACGTTATTTCAGCTATGCAGGATTCAAAGAATTAAATTTCATTAAAAGCTGTACAATTTGCCTGAACGATACTATCACTGCATTCAAGGAAAGTATTCGGAAAAGTACAAGGTATTTTTCGTTTTCCTTATAGTTATTTTTTATGATTTTACTCAAAAACAAAACACTCTATTGAATCAATACTAAAATGCCCATACTGGGGAGCAATAAGAAAATATCAAGGCAGAAAGGTAAGAAATAACCGCTTGAAGTCGTTTTTATTTTTCATTTAAAAATCACTTTCTTATTTATAGTTGAAACCTTGCTGCAATTACTTATTTCCATTTCCATTTATTTCAAGATATACACATGCAACTCATGATATTTAAAATATTCATAAAAGATAGTTAATATTAGTAAATTAACTTATTTTATCGAATTAAATACAGAATAAAATGACAATAAAAATACGAAAACATTTAAATACTTATCTAAGAACCATAACATATATATAAAATACAGTCTAAGTGAATTCAAAGTGAATGTATAAAATATTTTATGTGCAAAAAGCGAGCTCTTAAAGAGTTCGAACTTCGAAATATGAGAGAGGAAGATATCTCGAAACTTTACCCATTACTGAGAAAGCTACTATCTTGTAGTCCAGAGGCACTTTTGGATGAACTTCGGTTGTAAAAGTGAACTTTAAAAGAAATAACACGTAAAACATGCTTTAAAAAAGCGGGCAGGAATAGAAAACCTTCTACTGAAAACTTTTTACTCGGAGTGAATGTGTTGAAGTTCAGAATTTTAATATCTAGTTTGTCCGATGGGTTCTCTTTTATGTTGCCATTTGAATATTATTTCTGCTTGGAGGAACACTAATTGAAAAATGTAGTTTTCAGTCGTGTTTGGATCTATGAAATATTTTTTAAATGGAACGTTGAATATAACTGGCATGACTTTTTTTAAAAGTTAGACTGACATTTAAAATCTTTAAAACTCTTTTGACTTCCATAAAAGTTAATGTAGTTAAAAGTTATTTTTTAATGGAACTATACGACCACTTAGAATTGTCCCCATAGTTATTTTATTATGTTTTCGACTTACAGATTTTATATTTTCTTAAAGTTATAGATAATGAAACAAACCGATACATTACTGAAATTGTCATCTATCATATATTCTGGTATATATGAAGGGGTTAGAATGACAGTGGAGTAAGTCAATATTTAGTAATTTGAGAAATCAAGAGGTTTTTTTTTTAAACTTGTATTGCTATTGCATCAAGTGGTCCAATTTGTTTTTCCCTCTAGCGACTCCCTAAGTGAACTATGACTTATTTGTCTGTCGCACTGAACAAAAATTAATATACGTTCAGTGAAAATATGGTTATCTAGATTTTTCAAAATTTTGACTTAATTCACTGTCATTCTAACCCCTTCATATCGCGCGGCTCAAATAAACATATTTAGAATCCGAAATTATGTTTAATAAATAAAGTGATATAACTACTACCGACCAATAAGAAACATTTCATTAAATACAATTTCTAGTTCTAAATATGTTTGTATGATTCGTGTATTATAGGCCGGTATATACGGTATATTCCCAATCATTTTATTATTCCATGCCAAATTGTAGTTTTCCCTATCAAAAATTTATATTTTCATACATTGTTTTTATTAAAATAAAACGGAAGACATTGTAAAAAAAAATTCCTGATGATTTATAATAATAATGTGTAGTAAAATTATTGGAAGAACTACAACCTGAAGAATCACTACCCATGTGAATTTAGCTAGCCCTCTGAGTGTCTCTAATGTCAAACGTAAACTGTAGTTTGTAATAAAATTTGAGAACTGGAATAAAAATTGGAATGAAATTGAAGATTGTAATCTTCATGAAGCGATAGCAGTAAAAAACTCACTGTTGGGAGCTAAAATAAAATTAAAATAAGTTACATGGAATAAGTTAGACTGTTAGAGAGACAAGTTTGAAAACTTTATCGGACATCGTCTATATGTTTGTATTTATATTTGCAGAACCTCTTTATTCAGAATGGGGGAAAATATCCAAAAAAACGTTTAGAAAAATTCTTAAAGAAGTTGTCACCCTTATAAAGTATATTAATGTGCACTATTAGTTATCGGCGGAATTGCAACCTGAAGAATTGCTGCCCATGTGAATTTAAATAGACCTCTGAGTGCTCTATTGCCAAACATAAACTTTAATACGGTAATCTTCATAAACGGATAGAAGTAACAAAATCACTCTTGCGGCTTTAATAAAATTAAGATAAGTGTTACGCCGAGTAAGTTAGAGAGACAAATTAAGAAAATGTATCGGATATCATCTGAATGTTTGTATCCATATTTGTAGAACTTCCTTCAATCAGAATGGAGAAAATACCTAAAGAATATTTAGAAAAAATCTTAAAAAGAGTGCCCCTCTTATCAGCAAAACTAATGAAAAAAAATATACAAATAAATCAAAAGTTATGTATTTAAATCATTTTTTAAATGTTTATAGTACCTATGTAAATATCTTTGAATTATATATATATAATAAAACTTTTGTAAATAATAACCATTAAATCATATAAATAATCGACAGTATAAAAACCGATAATTATAATAAAATACAAAGAAATATATATAAAAAAAATGTGAGATTCTCAAAATGAAATAAATAAAAAAATAAAGTTATATGAAGGAAAAATCCAATGTGCATATGGTGAAAAAATAACAAGAAGCAAATTTAAACTTACATTGTGGAACACTTTATCAAGAGCATAAATCTAAGTAAAACGTAATTGATTTCTGTTTGAACGAATAAGCCTGAGCCAAATTTTATTCATTCAAATTGCCCGATCAATTATAATCCAACAATTAAAGAAAATTAAATAAAAATGAACAGATATTAAATATGTAAAGATAATAGGTGTAAAAACAATTATAATGGAACATAACTAATGAAAAGATTTATTGAAAAATTATGAAAAAAATGAAATATAAAGAAACAAAACATATCCTTTCAATAACATTCTTCAACGTGTTAACAAAACACATTTTACACAACGTGTTACAAAACAGTTGTACATAGCACATGTATCTACTGTGCCAGTTGAAAATTACAGTTGAAAAAATAAATAGATCAACGATTTTTACAAATTGAAAAATAAAATTATTGTATTTTAAAACTAAAGATAAATCGAATAATATTAATAAATTTATTTAACTAATGATAACTTTAATAAAAAACTAGCTGACCCCCGCCTGGCGTTGCCTGGCCCGTGATAATAAATAAATTAAAAAAAACATCAAGTTTTTATTATTTTATATTTTTAACGCGATTTTGTATGAAATTATATTTTAAAATGAAAAATTCGCGAAAAAATATTCATAATTAATGATAAAAGCGCTCATTTCTTTCTTTTTAACACTTTCCAACCTAGTTGAAAAGTGTTTATGACTTCGGTTTGTCTGCCGTATGGCCGTCTGGCCGTCTGCCGTCTGCCGTCTGGCCGTGCTCTAACTCCCGTAAATATGCTCGGATGTTATTGTCGTTATCTATAGCATGTTCCCTATTTCAACTGAAGTGTATAGCCCTTATAGTTGTTTTACAGGGTCACTCAAAAGAATTCCGTTACATTACGGTCTATGGGGAAAAATCTTTTGCGGGTTATTTTAATGATGTTACGCAAATTCAAAGACATTGTAATTGATATATATCACTAAGGTGCATTACAAGAAGCTTAATATGGAATAGGGTGTGCATAGCACTTATAGTTACTGTACAGGGACAGTCAAAAGAATTCCGTTACATTACGTCTATGGAGAAAAATCGTTTGCGGTTTAATTAAATAATGTTTCACTAATTTAAACGCATTGAAATTTATATATATCACTAAGGTGCATTACAAGAGGCTTACTAGAGAATAGTGTGTATAGCAGTCATCGTTCATTTACAGGGACACACAAAAGAATTTTCTACTGTCTGCTAAAAATAATTCCTGGAAGTGCGTTTTGTTTTAAGTTTCTGAACGCGATTTTAAATTTAACTCACTTTTTGTCTATTACTTGGTGTGTATAAATTCTGTATTTCATATACAGGGCAGCACAAAAGTTTGCGAACACATTTCCGTTTATTGACAGAAACTACAGAAGTAGAATTTTAAACTGTGCTACGCGTTTCCAAACTAAACTAATATTTAGCATTCTATGTAGTATATATACAAATCTATAGATCCTATACAGGGCTGAATAAAAGTATTAGGATAATTCTCCGAATATTGTATACGTTGGAAATTCCTGAAATTACGTTTTTAAATATGTTATGCGTTTTCCAAATGGTTTACTTAGATGTTATCTTTCAGCTTATTAAACGGTAATGATTTGTAAAATTATTTTGGAAGCGTTGGAAAGTGTTACATAATCTATGCTTGACGCATGATTTTTCGTTCTTGTTTTTTTACGTAGGGTCGTTTCATAGTTTTAAAATAAAAAGTTCATTTTGTCCGAACTATTTGAAATCTTTATTGGGAATAAATAAAACTGTTTTACAGCCTGTGTAAAAATTTCGTGAAAAAATATTGTACTACTAGAATTACAGATTTAACTCTTAACGAAGCAGGTTCAATTCCAAACAAATGCGCAGTGCTAATATAACGGTAACATTCGCTTCGACAGTTTGTTGCAATATATTTTCTGTTTGTCGATTTTTTCTAGTGTAGGAGACAGGGCGGCGTGTTCGACTCGCGCCAACTCCATTGTACACTCTTTGTGGAGTTCCGGGCTGTAATTATTCAGTGTTGTAATTTCCTTGTGTCTATCCTTGACGAAGATTTATAGGCGGATATTTGTATCAAGCACACAAATCTGGTGTATATGTTCAATAAACAAATAAACAAACAAAATAAACAACTTCTTATGATTTATGTTAAAAATTTTACTGATAAAGAATTTTATGTAAATCTGAAATGTCCAATTTAAATATGTTTTTTAGTTTTTTTAACACTTTATGTAATTGTAATGTAATGTCTGTAATCTTAATGATTTTATATAGTTATAAATATGTTCAGACGTAATATTTTTGTTCACATCAAGGATAGATTGTATATGTAATAATGCTATCGAACATAGGTGATAAATAACTAAACTATTTTTAGACTAATAATTAAGGAAATGATTTTTGTCGCTAGATAATAAAGAATTAAGTTTGATTAAATGCAAATACTTTTTAGTAATTACTTATAGCTTTGAACAGCTGTATCCCATCTTGATCATGGAAAAAAGCCATTTTTGAAGAGTTTGTTGCGTTATAGAGGGGAATCTATAACAAATTAATTTTTATAAGCAATTCATCTCAAACAAAATTAAAAGTATAATAAGTTTTTCATCAAATATATTTATTAATTTTTAGTTTAATTAGGATTTTGAAAGATTTATTTTACTAATTCATATTCGAATATATAGTTTTTTCAGCATGCTGAACTTTTTTTTTCTGAAAATCCAATTATAACTTACAAGGGCCAAACCCTACCCAAAATAAACAAGAACGAAAAATCATGCAAAAAGGCGTAGATTATGAAAACCATTTCAACACTATCGGAATAATATTGTTATGAAATTTGATTTTTGTTCATACAATGAAATGATATATCTAAATAAACATAAAAACAAGAAAGCAAAAACATGCATCAAGCATGGGTTAGGGAGCACTTTCCAACACTTCCAGAATACTTTATGATTACAACTTTCGCTGTTTAATAAGGTAAATAAGATACTTAAGTAAACATTTTAGAAAATACAAAACACATTTGAAAACTAGATTTCAGCAATTACAGGCCATAGCTAGAAAAGTACTCTAATTCTTTTGTGCAGCCCGGTATATAATCTACAGGTTTGTATATATACTCTATATAGTATCTTACAATTTAGTTTAGTAAGAAAACACATAACACAGTTAAAAATTCACCTTGAGCAGTTTCTTCCAATAGATAGAAACATATTTGAATTATTTTGTACAGCCCTGCGTATTACATTAATATTTTTATACATGCCATATATTCAGCTAAAATTTAATTCAGGCAAAAACACGCTGTAAACAACTGAAATCACACTTCCAGAAATTATCAGACATAAGCGGCCATGTATCCAGTTCATTGCGTGGCTTTGTGTATGATTTTACTTATTTTCAACTAACATCCCTTTGTGTACTAAATGTATTTCACGCTCAAAATGTGTAGCTCGATTAAAAAAAAAAAATCTTAAGCAATTTACGCTGATACATAGTAATGCTTACGAACTCTTTTGTGTAGCCCTGTATATGATTAATAGCATTTATACACACCACATAGTAAGAAAAAAATTAGTTAAACGCATACCTAACTGAAAGTGCACTTCCAGCACTTATCGCTTATAGACAATACTTTGGATTCAGTACTGCATCCGAAATCTTTTGTGTGTCCCTGTAAATGAACGATAAATGCTATGCGCAACGTATTTACAAGAGGTATCTTGTAGTAAATCTCAGTAATGTATATCAATATCATTATATTTGAAATAGTGTAACGTAATTAAAATACTCTGCAAATAGTTTTTCTCCGTAGACCATAATGTAACCGAATAATTTTGTGTGGCCCTGTAAATGAATGAGAAATGCTTTATGCTTCATATTCTACAGAAAGCATGTTTTAGTGTACCATACAAATGGATATCCATTTAATTAAGCTTGGTATAGTATAACATGCTTAAAATGCATCGCAAACGACTTTTCCCCATAGACCATAATATAAGATTTTTTTGAGTTTCCCTGTAAACTAATTATAAGTGATACATGTACCATATTCGAAAGTAAGCATCTTGTAGTGCACTTCAGCGATGTACATCAATTTAAATATGTTTGAAATAGTGTAACATAAGTAATATGCTCTGCAAAGTATTTCCCCCATAGACCATAATGTAACGACATTCTTTTGAGTCTCCTGTACACGGAGAATAAGTGCTACATACTTCATTTTCAATACCGAACATGCCATAGTAAATCTCGATAACATATATCAATTGCATAGTAATCCGAGTCTATTTACGCGAGGTAGAGCACGAACAGACAACAGACTGACAGACAGACAGATAGACAGATAAACCGAATTCATAAACACTTTTCAACTATGCTGGAAAGAGTTAAAAAATGCAGTAAAAATTCATAATCCCCAATTGCCTGTTTATAACCGGTATTGTGTGCGAATTCTTTGGTGTAGCCTTGTATATGATGTCCACACCTCGTAGTACACTAAAAATTAGTTAAGTTTTAAAATGCATATCACAGCTGAAAATGCACATGCAGCAATTATGGCTCATAGTCAGTCCCGTGACCGAATTCTTTTGAGTATCTCTGTAAATAAACAATAAATTCTACGAACTGAATAATCTAAAAAAAAAAAACAAAAACAAAAAAAAAAAAAACATGCTGTAGTATAACTGAGTAATGCATATCAACTTCTTTGAAATTTAATATATATATAATCGTTGGAGAATTTTGAAGTGTCATTTCAAATTTTATGAAAATAGAATCAAAACTTAAAACGATATTAATTACACTTTTCTTCATTCTATAAAATCCTATCATACGTAATTAATTCAATGATATCCCATGATAGGTAATGCTTCTAGGTTGTCATGGCGATTACGTCATATTTGCGATGGATTCATATTATTTCCGGATTACTTAATTTAAAAAATGAATGTGTATACTAAAAATGTTTAGTTATAGCAATCCTATAATCTACCGACAGTTTGTTGGATAGATGTTTCCGGAGAAATAGATATTAAACTGAAAAAAGAGTCTAAATATGGATTTCAAGTTCTGAAATTTTCAAAGCTAGGCTTAAGTTTCCCATTGGAATTTTCAGTAAATGTCAACAAAAGGTAAAATGTTGGCAACTTAAAATGTACTTATTTTATTACGGAAATTAATCATATCATAATAACAGACGATATAATTATTTTTTTCAGTGAAATAATAACGATGATTTTTTTTTACATTGCCTTGTATTGGATATTTGCGCATAGTATAATTTTAATATAACAGAATTGTAATTACTTGTTTGTAAATGTTTATTGAAACTTAATTTCATAAAATAAGATAATCTGTAATACTAATTAATTAATACATGTAATATGAAAATCTGCACAAAAAATAAATTTTGTATTCCTGCATTTTTGCATAAGAGTGCAACAGCTATTGCACCAAGATCTGGAATATTTATAAAACTAGTTATACTACGAACGCACTTCCTTTATCACATTTGACGTACAATTTCCAACTTGTTAAAACTTTAAATGCATTTTTCCAATTTTTAAGCCAATTTTAAGATTTTTTAGGGATTTGTAATTCAACAATATCAGAGGTACTATGACAGTAAAAAACGACAGCTATTTCTTAATCTAGGAAAATGTAATATAATCACAAACGAAAATAGACAATAACTTCCTCCGAGTTTCTATAGATTCTGAAATGCGTTATTTATCTTTAGAAACCTGAGAAACAAATATATTTTCGAGATTTAAAGAATGATTTACAAAAACGAAGTTTCTTTTGCTGCCACTGATTTTCGGAAACGTTTCCAAGTAGTTTTTATAGTTTATTAATCTATTTTCTCAACCCGGAAATATATGCTTTTCGGATGCTATCCATTCTCAAATAAACATTTTCATGTTCAACAAATATGCTTTACAGACAAACATGATAAATTAACATTAACATTTTTATATTACTTTGTTACTCTTACATGTATAAATTTTATTACGCAGCTGAAAATGTTTACTTGAGAATAAATAGCATTTTAAAAACCGATATTACAGTTTGAGAAAACTGATTAACACATTGTAAAAACTACTCGGAAACGTTCCCCACAATCAGTAGCAGCAAAAGAAACTTTGTTTTTGTAAATCATTCTTTAAATCTCGAAAATATATTTGTTTCCGTGGTTTTAAAAATTAAAGAATGGTTTTCGGAATCGTGGTTACTCGGAAGAGGTTATTGTATATTTTCGTTTGTAGTTAAATTATATTTCAGTAGATTAAGAAATATTTGACTTTTTTTTTACAGTGTACTTTCACATAAAAAAAACGATTCTTGACCATTGACCATAATGTAACGGAATACTTTTGAGCGTCCTTGTAAAAATAAATGGTACACACTTCATTTTCAATAGCGAACATGACAAGGTAAACTTCAATAAGGTATATAAATTACATGACAATACGAATATATTTAAGACAGTTAGAGCTCGGGCAGACAAATTATTTTCATAAATAATTCTCAACTTCATTTTTCATAAACAATTTTCAACTATGTTGGAAAGTGTTAAAACAATAGATCCACCCCAAACGAATACCAGAATTAGAGCCAAACCGACAAGCTGCATTCGATAAGCTCTATTTCTAGAGAAAACCTGGAATATTTTAGAGTAAAATTCGAAGTAAAACATGCAAATATAAAAAAATATTATTCTCACGCATTAAAAAATATTTTTAAGTCCAGGTTTTAAGCTTTAAAAGCATTTTCTCAAATTTTAAACTAACTTTAAGTTTTTTTTTTTGAGAGGGGGGGGGGGTGGATTTTCAATTCAACAGCGTCAGGTACTATAATAGATTCGTAGACGTATATAAGTCATAGACAGAATGAGATTAATGAAACATTTTACTTTGTTCCATATGTGTGAATCTTTTTGATTAAAAAAAAAATCATGTCCTCTTAATGTAAGCTCATGCTAAGCCTTCTGCTGACATCCGAAAGAAAAGGATAAAATATAGGAGGGCGCTAGGATTGAGCATTTCATCCCAGTGGACTTTGACTATTTATCAATATCTTCTCTCGGATGAAGAAAATGTCTTCTTCGATCTAAAAATCTGATGGATGGTTGCACTTGCGACAGCTGTATAAATAATATAGCGATAACTCAAAATTCCAAATCAGGTAGAATCAGCATTTTTCGATCGGAGATATCGGAAAGATGGAACTTCTTCTGAAAATAAAATTAAAGGATGGGCAAAGAAGAAATTCTTGTTTGAATTCCATATTTTAGTATTGGAAAATATCGTATAAAATATGCATATACGTACGCGTGCACGAAAACACACACATTTATATTATTGGCATATATACAGGGTGTTAACACTGAATATATATGCGTCTTAAATTCAGACACTTAAGTGTCTGAAAAAGTAAGTCAGACAATAAAGTGTCTGAATGTGAAATTTCAGACATCATGGATGTGTGAATTTAAGACACATGAGTGTCTTAATATAATCATGGCTTAAGCAAACTAATAAAAATGTCTCAATATGAATGAAATGTATGAAATTAAGACATTTAGAAATTCAGACACGTAAATGTCTGAATGTGATCATATTGTTATGCAACATAATGTGTTATGTGATCATATGTGTTAAGCTGTGATAAAATGTTATCCTTATATATGGCAGCGCCATCAAAAGCTGTTTTTGAATAGATGAAAGATGTTTAAAATACTTTTAACCCACTAAGTTTGGCATTACTTTAAAAAGAAATGATTTGATTAGATAATAGAACGTGTACCAACATTGCACGAGTCCGCTTATCAATTAAGTTATTTTTGGTCCGTTAAGTAATTAAGAAATTGCTTTCTCGAAAAAAAAAAACTTTAAAAGCTACTTGCAATTGTACGTATATATAGGGGAAAGATTCAGGAAATCCCCCCCCCCCTAAATCTTAAGTCTAAAATATTAAGAGATACAGCTTGAAATACTCAGAGACATGTGTGTTGAGAAAGAAATGTAGGGAGGGTTAAAATCTTGGAACAGCTACATCTGTGGTCCGCGGCCTAGTCCGCTGATTTTAAATGCATAATATAAATATGAAATAAGCTGAACTAAGAAAACAATTAAGAAATATTAAATATTCAAAAATAAGTTTCTAACAGCATTTTAAATAAAGAATTGAAAGAGTTAAAAAGAAAATAAAAAACTGAAGTGTTTTTTTTTTCTTTGGGTTAGAGGTTTAGTCTTTTTTCACCACCCTCCTGGATAAATTAAAAACCCATGAACCTCTTAAAAGAAAAAAAAAATATGTTCATCAAGGAATTAAGAGGAGGGGAGGGCACATGAAAAAGAAAAAAAAATCTTAGTTCATTTTTGTTTCTGTTAGCGTTTAATCACTCTGTATTATCTCAAAGAATTACTTTTATGAATGAATTTTATGATGAATTTTATCATTTTTTTAAATAATCAGACAAAAAAAAAAGAAAGAAATCAAATTTCAAAATCCAGGGCAGGGCAAGGACACCACTTTCTTACCAGGGCTTATAGAAAGAAAGGGTGTCTTAAATTAAAATACTTTCTAATTTCCGGAGTAGCCACCAGGGCGCGCATTATAATAAATGAGAAAGTATTTGAATCCTAAACCGCGTATGCGTTTTAGAAATGTTTTCTATATTCGAACTTGTGTTCGAAGTATGTTCGTTCTAATTTAAACTGAGTTTTTGTTTTTAAGTGTACGTTCGCGCAGATTTTAATTAATAATTTAGTTTTATTTGATTCTTTTTTTTTTTTGCTAAATGTTAAATTTTGTGACTTTAATTCGTATCCCTTCGATAAATCATATTAATTTGATCTCGACAAAGCTGGATAATTCATGTTCTCAGGATGAAAATGAATCATTCTGATAATATGAATTTGCAGGATATGTCAAGGAATTTTCATGTGAAAACATTCAAGGCCTCCTTATTCTTATTCATTGGGACAGTACATCATTTTGGATAAAAAGTGCAAGTTTTCTTTAAAAACAAATACAAGACTCTTCTGTACCTCTTATGACAGCGTTTCAAGTAAGTGGTGATAGATTATTTTTTGACATATTGACATATTTTCTTGACACGACAGTTTATAGTATTACACAAAATATTTTTTTTAATCGGTTTGAAAAAACACATTCATTCTAGAAATATATATTCTTCAAATCATGTATTTATATGCTGTTAAACTAAACAGCCAGTAATATATACGTATATATATAAATAAATTGCTTAATTTAATACATCTATTTTTTTTTAAATAAAAAAGTAGACACGGAAAACAGTTCATGTATTTATGAGTTTAATGTGTTGATAATGTGTTGAATTCCTTATAACATTCTCTGCTGCAGTTAAAACAATATTCTATTAACAATTGATTTTTTTATTTGTTTGCCATGAAAAACGTGTAAATTACTCAATTTCCAATATTAGATTGAAAATATTTTAATGATCAAACATCTGTTGGGATCTAATTTTTATATTTTATAATTAGAAATGCGCTATTTTCGAAACAAAAACTTTTTTTCCTCCAGTTTTGTATCTTCAAAAATTTTAATAATTGGATTCTGAATTTAAAATTGTTATTAAAACTAATAGATTTAATTTGATTTCATATAAAATAAATTATTATTTAAAATAATATGTAAAGTAAATCAATATTTAAATGAAATTTATATTTTTTCTGCGATTGTATAGTAATAAATGGGAAACTATTTGAATATAAAGCAGGGCTGGGGATTTTTCCAGAAGTAGAGAAGTAGAACCTGATTAAAGCATGAACAAACTGGGCCATAGCACTATCTGCCTCCCCCCCCCCTCCCTGTTTTAGAGGCCCCAAATTTGATGCGTAATTTTCGTAACGCCAATATTTTAAATATCTTTTGACATTGTACTGATTATAATCAATATTTTGCACTTTTAGAGGTAAAAGTAAAAGTATGTAAATATATGTGTGTTGGGATTGAAAAATATGGGTATTTGATAAATAGAGGTGTCCGCTATTCGGGAATGTCTGTTTACCTTCACAGCGGAGTGAAAGCTCCATAACAGACACCTCTATTTAGCGAACAACTTTTTCATTTCACGATGCATACATATTTACATACTTTTACTTCTGAAAAGCAGGCACCTCCGAATAGAGGACAAATGCCGCGACATACTGTTTATAGATTAAAAAGAAATTTCAATCTTATCTTAGCGTAAAAGTTCAAAACATTGAATATTATCAGTACAATGTCTAAAGAGATTTAAAATATCAGCTTTACGAAAATTGAATACCAAATTTGGGGCCCCTTAAAATCGTGGGGAGGGGGGGGGGGACATGCAGTGCCATGGGCCAGTTTGCCCATCCTTTAATCAAGTTCTACTTCTGAAACAATCCTTAGCCCTGCCTTATATTCAAATATTTTTCCTATATTAAGGATTCAATGTGGTAAAATATGGCTGCCTTTAACGCTTTAAAAAAAAAAAAAAAAGAGTGATCAGAAATGGTTGTCTATTGCCGACAAATCAGAGCACAAAAATGGCCGCGATTCAAATGTTTCAAATGTCGGAAATTCAGACACAAATAAGCGTCTAAAAATTAAGACACTTTAAAGTGTCTCTTTTTTTAACCATTCGTTTCAGACACTTAAGTGTCTGAATTTCAACCATTTCGCTTTACAGTGAACAAAGACATCCGATCTTCAAAATTCAATAACTCTTGAAATATAATAAATATGAAGATGAAGTAATGGACTCTTTTAAGGAGCTCGTAAATTATTGTACACACAGGCAAGATCAAAACCCTCTACTGGCTTCCTGGAGAACTAATGAAAGTATTGATATTAAATACTTGTTGTTATAACCAGATGCTTCTGAGAATTTTTCAAACATCATCAAAATTCCTTTTGACTCGTGACACTTCGGCACTGACTAAGTTTAATGTTTGTCAGTACTTGTAAAAGGTGAGTATTATTGCTCCAGTACCCATTGCACACTGTATTATATGGTACTACATGAACCAAATAAGAATATAAACAACATTAAAAATGCATATATTTGTCTTATTCAGAAGCTAAATGACTAAACACATAAAAAAATTTAAATAGCTCCCTATGTGGGAATTGAAGGGTTAATTATTACCAAAAGTATATGATGATTGGATCGTTGCTAATGTAATATCCCGCTTTACTGAATGGTTTATCTTTAAAAAAGGCCAATTCCAACAACTAAGTTTTACTATATATTTTTTTTACATGTATTATGCTGAAAAACATTGTTTTAGAAAGAGCCATTTTTGTGATAAATATTTTTCTAAGATAATTTTTATTATGAATCGTTAATGTATTTTTTGAAGATGTCTAAAAATTTCAACGGGGCATTTGTTAGAAAATGTTGTATAATTTAAGTAAATAACTCTTTTGTATTCACAGCAATGTAACGCAAACTTTATGATAAACATCATTTACTTAACGATCTTAAAATTTTGAAACCCAATTTTTAAAACGCATCAAATTAGCAATATAAGAAATACATCCAAAACAAATATGCTTTAAAAGCAAAAACTGTTTAATAATTTCAAAACGGGTAAAGAAAACAAAAACCCATATTATGTTCTTATTTCATTTTTATGAATTAAATACATTAAGGGAATTACTAATGTATTGCATTATTTCTGCCAGTCTAAAAAATGTTTGAAGAAAGATTTTTTTTTTTTTCATTTCGTGTATAAAACTTTTCCTTATAATAGATTCGAAGCTTTAAAACAAATCTTTCGTTAATGGATGTAACGAAATTTCATATCTTAAAAGTTAATTTAATTCTTCAAATATTTTTAAAGTAAAGGCTTATAAAAAATTATTTGGATTTAGAAAACGCATATTAATATCGAAGAGTGTAATCTCCTATTAATACAACGCGTGTTCTGTAGAGGAGGATAAAAATATTACATTCATCAGAGCCTAACATGTATCACATTTAATAGCCTTTCTTATTAAAGTTGTATCTCCTTACATTTATTTTTCACGTAATAGTGGATACTTTAATAATTTTTTATGTACAATTTTCCATTTGCGATTTATTAATTGGATATAAATAGATTTCTTCCTTTGATGGTTGGGATCGCGGATAATAATTTCCAGAAAATCCCTTACTGGAAAGTAATGAATCTTATCGTTATGCATTCAAATTTACTTTATTAGTAATAAATACAAATGCATTATTAAAATTTTATATGATCATTTATATTTTTTTTTCATTTATTAGTAAATATTTTCTTTGGTATATTTTGCTAAAAGATGAAAGGCATTATTGTTAAATCAGAGTTAAACTGAAACTTATTCATCATTATAAAAATATAATGCTCCATGTTATTTTAAAACTGACTTCGGAGGGGAAAACATGATTTTTTTTTTTTTTTTTTTTTTTTTTTTTTTTTTTTTTTTTTTTGCACAATTAATATGTATATTATTGTAGAGTATTTTATTCCTTCTTTAAAAACTCACTGTAAAAAAAGACAAATATGTCTTATTCAAGGAAAATAAAATATAACCACGACGAAAACTAGTCGTTGGCGGATACCGTGATACTTACCCATCATGATGGATATGCATAATATAAAATATGAAAATAAAATATGTGTAAACTATTTATAAAATGCATTGCAATTCGCATAAAATCCCGGCTTAATGACGTCAGAAACTTTAAATGTTCTATTACAGAATTGCGTAAAAAAAAAACATCCTTATAACTACAAAATTGATAATCATATTAACTAACGGTTTTTTTGCGTCAGATTAAGCGTCTTATATCCAATTGAAATATATCTTTGAATTGAAATTTGGATGAAATACAGCGTCATGAAAAATCGAAGAGTGTAGAAAATATGATTACAAATATCTCAGAAACTCATTATCCGATCAACTTCCTTCGTTATGCAAAATTTATATTCATTCCTTAAAATAAACAATTTCAAAAATTTTTATATACCTTTTATCAGAATTTCGAGAGTACGGAAAAAATAGTTCTGGATAATCGAGGTTGCTGAAATTCAATAAGCTTCTTCCCAATATTACATACTAAGTACGTACCAAATTTCAAGTTTCTATCTCAATTTGTTCGGGAGATAGAGCTTTTACAGACACACAGACACACACACAGACAGACGGACGGCAATTTTTTTTTTTTCTAAAAATATGTTTTTCGGAATCTCCAGTGTCTGAAACGTGTAAATCCGTCAATTTTTTTTTTTCGATTTTCAAAATGATTACAAGACTTACGCTATACTACGTATGATGGGTAAGTAATAAACAATAATCTTATCCGAGTAAACCACGATTTTAAAAAGCGTTCTTTACCTTTAGAAACCCCAGAAACCAATAAATTTTCAAGATTTAACCCATTCGCTTCCAACCACGAGTATACTCGTGGTTTTTCAATCTAAAATTACGAATTCGTACCGGAAACTTTGAAAGAAGAATTTTTATTTTATGTAATCACGAAATGTCTGTAATTAAAGAAAGTAAATATTGTTATTAGTATTTGCTAGTATGAATTCGAACTGTCGAAATAAAATAAAATTTCGGTAATTTTAACCGGGCAGTGAACGTGTTAAAGAAACAGTTATAAAAAAAGAGATTTTTTTTTTTGCTTCCACTGTTTGTCGAAACATTTTCGAGTAGTTTTTATAGCCTATTTATCATTTTTCTCAACTCAGAATAGCGTTGTTTCGGTTGCTACCGATTCTCAAGTAAACATTTTCATGATCATCATAAATTAACAGCGTTGCCATTAGCATTAAAGTTAATATTATTTACTTACTCTTGCAGCTAGAAATTCATTTCAATTCATTTCAATTGAAATTCATTTATGCAGTTAAAAATGTTTAATTGAGAATTGATAGACTGCTAAAAACCGATATTATAGTTTGAAAAAACTGATTAATACACTATAAAAACTACTTGAAACGTTTTCCGAAAATCAGTGGCAGCAAAATAAATTTCTTTTTTTAAAACTGTTTCTTTAAATCTCGAAAATACAGGGTGATTCATATATCGAAAATACAGGGTGATTCATAAGTAAGTATACATACTTCCAGATGCTGTAAAACAGGAACCGTTTTAGGCACGTTCCTCAAATGCAAATCGTAAGGCAGGTATACTCATAAAGTTTTTTTTTTCCCCCTGTGCTGTGCGAAATGACATATGCGATAGATAGCGTGTCATACGAATATCAGTAGAAATTGCTGCGTCTGCAGTGCAGAAGGCATTTGTGTTCTTGAATTGAGCAAAACGGAAACTACCACCACTGTGCAATGGCATTTTCGAACACGATTTGGAAAAAAAAACCTCTAATCAGAAAATAAATTTATTAGTTTAAAAATTTTGAAACTACGGGCTGTTTGTGCAAAGTGGACTGAAATGGATTACCAATTTGGTGTGTGTCATGTGACTAAGGATGCGCACATAGAATTTTTAAATCAATCATAGATGAGTTACATTAAAAATGTATAGTTTCTGAGATAACTTCAGTGGAAATTAGGTTAACAGCCGAATATCTCAATCCGTTAAAATAAATAAACACAAGAGATTCGTTCATCGTGAGTCATAGAAATATTAAACAATGGAAATAATCATTCTCAAAGCAAAATCTCCATGGTAAACTTTGCAACGCTGTCTGGTGTCAAAAAAATAATTCATCTGTAAACGTGGCATAACGTAATAATAAAAAAAAGTTAAGCTCATTTTGCTCATAACAGACGATATAACACTGAAATAATTTCACTTAAATAATAACTATAGATCGACCGAAATTTCGGTTTTGGTTTCAGTTTTGGCGCAAAATCGGAGTTTCGCCGAATATTCGTTTTCGGCGAAACTGCTGTCAAAATTTCGGCCTGACCGAAACTATCTGTATTTCAAAATCTCTTCCCTTCTTTCGGAAATTTTCAACTTTACTCATTGATATGAGTTCTATCATGAGACACTGTTTATTGCTGTGGACTCCACCGTTTATCATTATTCGTCACGACTGATTCATGATGCGAGTGTGTCAATTATAAAGCAAGCAATGCATATATGACAAAACTTAAAAGACGCTTATCACGTGGTCTTTAAAAGCTGCAAACTTAACAGTAATAGAAAATTTTGACTTTGAAATTCCAGATTGTTTCGAATGCTTTATGAGAAAGGTGTTGTTAAAACATATGAAGATTTACGAAATTTATTACAAACAATATATCGAGGTATGTATACTTAAAAAATATTTTTATTAGATGAAATTCGTATAATTGGAAACTATTTCTGTCTTATTGATCAATTAATTACGTTTTATTTTATATGAAAATAAATAATTTTGGATAGAGACACAGAGAGTCAACTTGACACCGGAGATAAAATTTTCAAACAGGGGTGCCATTTCGATACTTTCTTAGGGAGGGAGGGAGTGACAAAGCTTTTTTTTTGGGGGGGAGGTGGTGAGTGAACAAAGATTTATTTTGATTTTTGTTTGAAACTTATATATATGTACGTTTGTTTGTTAGAAGTGTGGTTCAATACAAGTATAATTAATAAATTAATTAGTAAAAGTAATTAGTTGTTATTAAGTAATTATTAATAATTTGTTATTAATTATTTAATTAATAATTGCATGTAGTTATGTATGTATTAATCAGTTTAATTTTTTTTTACACTTTCGGTTTCAGCCGAAAGTGGAAGATCACCGAAATTCGGTTTCGGTCTTAAAAACCTGTTTCGGTCGATCTCTAATAATAACGATGATTTTTTTTTTCATTGTAAAACTAGTTATAGTACGAACGCACCTCATTTGTCACATTTAACGTGCAATTTCCAACTTGTTAATTTTTGTGTGCATTATTTTTTATAACATACAATGACTAATCGTTGCTAATAAATCATAAAAATGTCACATAATAATGTAATTCCCAAAAAAGAAATTCTCGAGACATCTATATTATCTTAAATTTCACCTTCTAAAGACAAACGAAAAAGGTTTCCTTTATTGATTAAATTTAACTTTTTTACATAATATTTTATTCCTCTCCCAAAAAGATCCTGGAAAATAAAAGGAAGCATGGCATTTCGTACCCTATTATCACATAATTAATTAAAAAACTTCCACATAATCTTCCACATAATCAGATTAGGTATCATGTGCAAGTATTTTAAAAATTGTTATCGAAATAATTTTATTAATATTTTATAATGCATATTAATTAATTTATCAAAATTTGATCATTCGTGTCAGTATATATTATCGCATAAAAATAGGAAGAATTTATGTTACTTTATTTTTATACGTTATATCTTCATTTTCCTTTAAAAATTGGAATTCATGTTTAATTAAAACATATTTAATTGTTTTTGTTAATTCAGTATTTAATTCTTTACACATTTATAATTTTTCTTAAAGAATACATTCACTAAAAGTTGCTAACAAATGAAACTAGAAAAACATCATTAACAAAAATCAAATTTTTCAGACCTAATATTATCTTAGCTTTCACCTTCTAATGGAAACCTTTGGAAGTTTTTTATAAAATACTTTAGTTGTTTTCTGAAAACTTCCGTAGAAGAAGAAAAAAACATATTATTTCATCCTATTCTGTTATCACAATATGAATTTTAAGGACTCCAATAATTTCTTCAGTTAGATTGTTAAAAAAATATGGTAAGTTGAACCAACCATTGGTGCTGCAGTAGCTACACTAATACAATGATGAAATCTCGCTCCAATTTGGAGCTCCTGTCGAACTGTAGCTCTAAATGTGGGAACAAGATTCCATCATCTTATGATTGCAGATATTGCAGAACCAAAAGTTTGTTCAACTCATAATTATTTTAAGTGTTAGGTGTCATGCGCACCTTGTCATTTTAAAAATTTTGTGAAATTTATTTTACTATAAATTTGTAATACATATCTATAATTTATAAAAATGTGATCACATATTACAATGCATTATTACACATAAACATAAATGAATCTATTTTAATACTTGGAAATTTTTCATAGAAAATTTCTTACGCCTTGCATTCATTATATTTCAAATTTTAATTGCTTAAAAGGCGTATAGCCAACATAGTGAAAAAGTATCCAAGCCGGGGCTCGAACCCGGGTCATCAGTATAGCGCATTGACGTTCTACCAACTGAACCACTTGGAACGATACCCTGTCTGTAACTTTTCACTATCACATGTAGGCAATCATGGTATCATTGGTATCCTCGATGCTGGATTCTCTTTAGTTTCCGTGTTTGCACCATGGTTAGTGGCTCACGGAAAAAAATTCCATCCTGTGCTGCGATTCTAGCCTTGCCAAAATGTGATAGTGAGAAGTGCCAGACTGGGTATCGTTCCAAGTGGTTCAGTTGGTAGAACGCCAATGCGCTATACTGATGACCCGGGTTCGAGCCCCGGCTTGGATACTTTTTCACTATGTTGGCTATACGCCTTTTAAACAATTAAAATTTGAAATATAAATGAATCTTCCAAATTTTAAATTCTTATTTCAATTCCTTTACTCGTTAGTAATTTTCATGTGCCTGCCTTATTTTTGATAACATACACTAGCCGTTAATATTTTGGATAATATTCACTAGCCGTTGTTAATAAATCATAAAAAGTCACATTAAGTCTCAGAAAAATATCATCATCAAAAACGAAATTCTCCAGACATCTATATTATCTTAAACTTATCTTTTTGATGTGAGAAAAAAACTATTCTTCATTGATTAAATGTGTTTTTTTTATATATAATATTTTATTCCTTTTCCAAAAATTTTCCGAAAAATAAAAGGAAACATGTCATTTCGTATCCTGTTATCACATCACTAAACTTAAAAACTTCCACATAATCTTCCTCAATTAGCTTAGGTATCATGTGCGTCCGTTTTCAAAATCTTGACACGCTGAATTAAGCTCGCTTGAATAAGATGGATGCTTTTAGGTTAAAGATTTTAAGAATCAATAATTTCGATGATAAAAAGGATGTGTTAGCTGATACTTTACTCCTTTCAAGCAAAATTGACGGCTTGTATAATGAATTAATAGCTTTCTCAATAAAAGAAAAAATGTGATTTTAAATAATTATTCCCGATTTTTACATTTGTTGAAGATGGTGTCGAAATTTATTTATGGAATTAGATTTAAGTAATCGAAAAATCAATATTTTGTAACTGACGTCATTTTTCAAGACATGTGGAAAATATCGAAATGTCAGAGAAAATAAACTTGTAAAGAAAGACAAAATCCGTGAAAAAAAAATTTATAATCATTAATGATAAATTGTTAACAAGATTTGCACTCAATTATGACATGAAATTTGAATCATTACATCTGTGATTTCATTTAGAACTATCATAAAATATATGTATTTTTATAATTTTTTTTTCTTTTTAATTGCGTTGAAAATATATGAATGTTAAGCTCGACAATTCTAAAACGCGCTTGACATGAAATTAAAGTTATAAGCGAAAACAAAGAGACGACATTTTTTTATATAATTAATTTAGTTTAAATGCATTTTTATATTTAAAATTACATTATAATATGACTCGGAAAAAAATATAAGGATTACAAAGTTTTCATGTTTATTATTTTATTTCAGAAAAATTTAACTTAAAACAAATTTCCTTGTTTGATGTTTGTCGATATAGTGTGTTTAAAACTGCTGACATTATGAAAAGAATACAGACATCAAAGGCTGTAATTTATAACTATCATAAAATTCTAAAATTACGACAATCATAAACGCAATGGTAAATCAGAACATTTTATTACAATGCTGTGAGTGGTTCTTAAACCTTTGTTCCTCGCATACCCTTTGCAGATTTATACAGGGTGTCCGAACAGTCTGGAAACGGTCGAATAACTCAAGAAATATACATCGGATTGAAAAACGAAAAAATGCATGTTCAATATTTTTGAAACATCTATCTAGGTATATCAAAGTTGTTCCCCAACTCTGCCCCCCCCCCTGGGAGGAAAGGGGGGCAACCTTTAAATCATAAACGATAACCCCCCCCCCTTTTTACTTCAGATTCGGATTCTAAGGGGAAAAATACGTAACTTTTGTATCTAACATTTTCTTTGAAACAATCGAGTAAAATGCGGTGAGAATCGTTTCCATTGCATTGCAATGTCTGGAAACTGTCAAATAACTCGAAAAATATACATCGGATTGAAAAACGGAAAACTACGTGTTCAAAATTTTAGAACAATCTATTTAGGGATATAAAAGTTGCCATTTTTCTAAAATATTCAACACGTATTTTCCGTTTTTCAATACGATGTATATTTCTCTAATTATTCGAGCGTTTCCAGACATTGCAATGGTAACGTTTCTCACTGCATTTTACTCGATTACAGCGCCATCTACGATGTTTCGAAGAAAATGTTAAATGCAAAAGTTACGTATTTTTTCCTGTAGAATCCGAATCTGGAATAAAAAGGGGGGTTATTATTTAAGATTTCAAAGTTGCCCTCCTTTCCCCCCAGGGGGGGGGTAGTTGGGGGGTAACTTTGATATCCCAAAATAGATTTTTTAAAACTATTGAACATGCAGTTTTTCGTTTTTCAATCCGATGTATATTTCAAGAGTTATTCGATCGTTTCCAGACTTTTCAATGGAAACTATTCTCACTGCATTGTACTCGATTACAGCGCCATCTACGATTTTTCGAAGAAAATGTTCATTACGAAAGTTACGTATTTTTACCCATAGAGTCC
Organism: Maratus michaelseni; assembly: GCA_963931845.1. NCBI lineage: Eukaryota > Metazoa > Arthropoda > Arachnida > Araneae > Salticidae > Maratus > Maratus michaelseni. The sequence goes on from OZ007589.1 coordinate 243,046,218, forward strand.
GAATCTGTAATAAAAAATATATTATTTAAGATTTCAAAGTTACCCCCTTTACCCCCAGGGGGGCAACTTTGGTATCCCTAAATAGATTTTTCAAAAATATTGAAAATGCATTTTTCTGTTTTTCAATCCGATGTATATTTCTGGAGTTATTTGACCGTTTCCAGACTTTTCGGACACCCTGTATATGTCTGGCGTATCCCTTTTGTAAAGTCTTGTACCAGACGCGAATATAAAATGGAAACAAAGGAACAATGCATGTAAATGTAAGCAAGTAACCTAAACTTTTATTTGCATATTATGTAAGCTTTACAGATAGCAAGTTTTTAATATATAACAGGTACGCTTATCGTTGTATAAATATTAAATAGTGGGTGTTAGATTGCTGAGGTAGAGTAAAAATTATCTTCAAAGTTGAATGTGTTTTTATATGTTTTTTAAAAGAGTCAATTATAAAAAAAACCTTTGTCACTATCTTATTTAGTTGCGTCGCATGGTCTGTTTGTCATCGAATAGACTCGCTGAGTATCTCCAAGCGTATCTTATTTTAGGAAATACTGCTGTAGTCAAACAGTACGAAATGTTTTTGAAAAAAATCCTACTGCTATCTGTGCGGGATTAGCATACTGTCCTTTCTAATAGTATAAATAGTATAATAGTAAAATGAAGTAAAAATAGAAAACAGCAGCTAAAATTTAGTTATAATAAAATTATATAGAAAAACAAAAAAATCTTATTGACTTATGCCGATATGTCATATACAAATATTTTACCGAAAGGGTTTCTGAAACGTTCTAACTTATTTCTGGAGACAACCGACCACATAAAGCTTTAATGTAATTCTGCATCTTTATTTTCTTGGATATTGAAAAGTCCAATTTGTCTTTTTTTTAATCCTTAGATAATTCTAGTTAATCTGTGATTGGCGGATGATCCCTCAAACCACAGCCCCATCAATAGAAGCTTATCCAATAAGTTTGGTAGAAATCATCAATCACAATATGTCGTAATCCACACGATTGGTCAATGTAACTACACACTTGAAACAAGTTACAATCATAATTGTTGGAATCTTGTTTATTACTATGTTACGTTCATGTATGAATAGTTGAAAAGCGTTGAACTAGAACTTTTGAAAATCATGAAGAAATTGTAAATTTCTGAATATTAAAACGTTGAATTAATTTTATCAATTTGTTTGATAACTATGGTGACTGCACCAATGGCAGACACTATATTAGTAGAGGACATTTAAAACTTTGAACTTAAATAATAGGCTGTGAAAGTCACACAGCAGTTCTAAACGTATGTTCGTTTGTGCTATAACCTTTAATGCTAAGGCTTCCAACTACAGAGATTTCAAGTCATCAGCTCTGGAGCGAAGTAAGTTTCACTGAAACAGTGCAACTGTATTATAATGTAGTTTTGTATGCGAAAATACATGTTTAGTTTATTTATTTAGGACTAGGTTAGCGCAATTTTCTTGTACCATTTGCTTTCATAGAACTAAAACTGTAGTATTCAGAATACCTTTAATCAGTTTACTTTTGAATGTTGCATGAATCGTATACAATTTAATTTTTAATGGTGTCCACTACTGGTACTTCAAAATATTACCATAACCAGTAGTGGAAAGCACTGGCAATACTTTTCGTATGCTTTTTTGTCTAACAATGCCTTTTTAAAAACTTCCCAACATAGTTGAAAAGATATTTATGACTTCGGTTTGAGTGTCGAACTGGCCGTCTATTGGTCTTCCCGTCTGTCTGCGTCCTACTTTTTCTAAGTAGGCTTGGGTTACCACATAAAGGCATATGTCATTGAGGTTTACAATAGGACGTTCATTAGTGAACATAGAGTGTGTAACATTTATATTTCGTTTACAAGGACACTGAAAATAATTCTTTTACCGCATGTGGAGACGAAATGTCTTTTACTAATTTTACATTACTTCAAACATAATGAAATTTATATGCATTGAGGTTCACTACAGCATACTTTCTACATAATATGAGGTGAGTGTGATTATGGAAGCCTCCACTGCCTTCAAAAGTGTAGACACAACGTTAGCCTATAGTATTCGCTTGGATAAGTCAATAATACAGCGATCAGTATAACGGGAGACCTGAGGAGAATCATAATGATGAGGAATCCACTGCCTAGTTTTTAAAACGACAATCACTATTATGAGGCTCGAAAATAAGCCATTGCACCTTTTATTATACTTTTTCTGTCAGCATTTTACCGTATCCACTACTGGAGCAGATAGGTGTCCATTACTGGAGCAGACAGGTGTCCACTACTAGATTTTGTGTTCAAATTATTGCGCGCATTTTAAGCTGTCCGAAAGAAAATATTTTTTGTGTAAAGTAGCTACATTTTCCGCAGAGTCGTCTACAGAAAATATAATAGATATAACGGACAGTCGTTGTTATCACAGCCACTAAAGCTAAGAACAGTACAGGCAAAAAAGACAAACAAAAAAATCCTTAAATTGCCCACTGCTAGTACAGTTATGTTTCTTAAGAGCACAAAGATTTAGTTTCAATTATAAGGTCAATAATACATTGGCTGACTCATTCTATCACTATATAATTCATAATTTGCCCGAACATTAGACACAAAATAATTTCTGCTATCGAGTTCATCATCTAATCTCCTAAAAAACCCTTATTCATAACAAGTCTTAAATTAAAATTCAAAAGTTTATTCGCAGATATTATATTAAAATGTACCTTAATTCCTTACGTATTTAATTCCGTGTGCATATTTAAAAAGATGTTTTAACAAGGCCTACGTGGTATCTTCATTCATTTTGTTTTAATATATTGCAAAATTTGTATTTCAATAAAAACTGCAAATGTATCAACTAAATTATTTTACGTTATTTATATATATTTTGAGCCAAAATCCCAAAAAAGTCTGCAGGTTTGGAAAGGCGGTAAAAAATTTTCAGTAATGTTAACATTAAATGTAATCAGAGTGGAATAAAAAAATACCTTTAAGCGGAAAAGATGTTCTGATAACTGGTTTTAAATTTGCCAAATTATGTCACTGCATAATATTTTAGTAGAAGCGTTCAAATGGCCTGTAGATATTTCTATTACAAAGACAATACAAATTGAGAGCTTATAAAATTTATATAACGCTTCTGAAAATACATACAAAATGTATCTGAAATGATGGTCGAAAATGCAGAGTATATAACTACCAGCTGAACTTGGATTTTTGTTCAAACTGCAACAATAATGGGGATGTTTTAAGGGGGAGATCACGTTGAGCAGCCTGAAAATGACAATAATTAAACCAGTGCGAAAAACTCTGTAGTTTGAAAACCAATGAATGGAATACAACAATTTTTTCCTATAATTTCCCACATTCTTGTAGTTAAACAAAAGCACTCAAATGATATATATTTAACAATATTAATTAATTAAATGATAACTACAAAAATGGCTTTTTAAAAATATAAATAGCAAAATATGCATTTTGCGCGCAAGTTTTAAAAAATTGTACTGCAGACACATATATTAATATTTCATTTATTTTTACTTATGCTACTATATTTTGCACTGAAGCTAAATTTAAAAGTATATTGAAATTCATTAGCATAAATAATGGCTTTTATAATGATATTCACTAAATTTACCAAAAATTTTCAAATTAATTTTTCAATACAAAATTTTCTATGACAAAAATCAGACGAAATTTAGGTTCAGCATAAAAGCATATAGGAAAATTAATTATACGCAAAATTTCAAGTTTCTGTGATAATTAGTTTTTTAATGAGAGTGCGCGCAATGCCAAAAAAGACTGTTTTGATAAAAGGGTTTCAAAGGTAACTTTATAGCATGACAGGAAATGGCTTTTTACAAGATATTTTTAGCTATAACTTGTGTTCTAATTGGAATTTTTGTAAAATTCTTTTTGCAGTGTATTTGTAACATTTCAAGGCATCCATGCTAATTTTTTTGAAAAATCGATTTTTTAAAATCGTCAACGTGATCCCCCCCCTTAAAGAAATCTACAAAATACTTACTTCGTTTCCTGTGAGCTGTTCTAAAATCACAAGAAGTTCTAGAAATGGCTATCGTCCACGTCCAAATCATAGTGACACTAGTCGCTTCGAAATTCAGAAGATAGTTGGTAGTACATATGGGGTCACTGGTTGAATTCCAGAAATCCCCTTACGTAATGGCATTTGAAAGAAAGTAAACTTATTCTGTTGAAACTTTTGCTAAATTATCTTCTTTATTGTTACAGTTATCAAATTTCATCTGGGTTAGACTTAAGTGGGACACTACATTTTTGATTGAATAAGTGGATTGCGATCCTGGTTTATTATACAAATTTGTTTTGTCTTGACATGTATTACCATTCTTTACAGTTTTTATCATCATTTCAAATACACTCCGTGTATCCATGTATGTTACCGTGAAAGACCGAAATTGGAGAATGTCGACTTTCACCGGTGAATGTCAACAAACACCAAATACGTCGGTGAAAGATCGAATATTTCATTACATTCTTGTACATTCGGACCCTCACCGGTGTATGTCGACAATCACAGATATGCTCTGGAGGAGGTCGAAAAGAGAAGAGCTTGAATCTCTTTCTCCCTTGCGGTAGCTAGCGTGAAGGTGTGACGTCACGATCCGTACATTCAGGCCCGGAGAGAAGTGTTACAACCTGCTCGCGCAGCGCGATCATCGAGAAAGCCATAAGCCGACAAACAGGCGACTGGCTGTTTCCCGCCAAATCCTTGTTCTGGTGGAATCAGTCAGCTTTGTCAGTCTTATGCAAGGTTTGATGGTGAGAGCAACGTTTTCTTAATTTTTTTTCCGATACCCTAATTTATACAGAATGGATACTGCAGTGAATCGTGATCTTTTTCTTAAAAAGTTAAATGCATTAATTGCGGGTAAACGAGAAGACAATTGTTTTTATTTTCCTCAAGAAAAGTACTCTAAAATAATTTCTGAAGTGATTTTTGCTAAAACTAAGTGCAACACACCTTTGGATTACAGACGATTAAAACGTTTTGACGTTTTAAAAATTAATGATGAAGAGAAGTTAATTGTACCATTAAAACCAGGAGAAACGAATATACAGTATTATGTTACCAATGAGAAATTGTTCAGTATACTATATGAAACTCGCACCAGAATAGGCCACGGAGGAAGAACACGTATGCTTAAAGAGTTGTAAAATAAATACAAAAATATTACATATGAAGTTGTAATGTTGTATTTAAATTTATGCAAATAATGTCAAATGAAACACAGTGCACCTAAGAAAGGTGTTGTTGTGAAATCAATGATCAGTTCTGAGTTAAACTCAAGATGTCAAGTTGATCTGATAGATCTGCAGTCAAACAGAGATGGCGAATATAAGTTCATAATGGTGTATCAAGATCATTTAACTAAGTTTGTCCAGCTACAACCTTTGAAAACTAAGAGGGCGGAAGAAGTAGCGTATCACGTTCTTCCAATATTTTTAAAATTTGGTGCTCCAGCAATATTGCAATCAGATAATGGTAGAGAATTCCGTAATCAAGTCATATCCGAAATATGCGCTATGTGGAAAGATGTTAAGATAGTTCATGGAAAGCCTCGTCACAGTCAAACACAAGGCTCAGTTGAAAGGGCCAATCAGGATATACAGAATATGCTAACTGGATGGATGAACGATAACGATACAAATAATTGGTCAGAAGGTTTACCCTTTGTTCAATTTGTCAAGAACACTACATACCACGAATGAATACGCCAAAGTCCTTATGAACCCATGTTTGGCATTAAAGCGAAAAGAGGCATAGCATCATCTTTTTTGCCTAGCGAACAAATCGCAAATATCAAAACCGAAGAACAACTTGAAGAAATTGCCAATACTTTTGAAACCGAAGAACAACTGGAAGAAATTGCCAATACTTTTGAAACCGAAGAACAGCTTGAAGAAACTGGTAATACTTCTGAAAAAAATTTGAGCGGTGGTTATACCGAAAACCATATTCCAAAGAAAAATATTGAAGAGGACTTGCAATCTACCACGTCTTCACATCAAGTTCTGACTGAAAAACACGAGTTAATTTCTATAAAAAGAGCGGTCGCGAAAGAGAATCTTCTACTGCAAGCAACAAAAATGTTACGAACCTCACAAAAACAATTTCATCCTGCTCAAATTGGTGATACTGCACGAATACAAGTCCCTGATGTCGACCGTAGTCGTACAGATAACCGAAATGTGTTAGCGGTTGCTGTTGGAATAGAAGAATCCGACTTCTATAAACTTGCAAATGGAAATGGTACAGTCAAGCAGCTTTACACACGTAATCATTTCGTAATTTGTAAAGAAAAGTTACTTTCCATAGATGAGATTTATTTTAAAGAAATTTCGCTGAGAGAAGCAGCTGCAGCTAATTCGAGAAGCGGTGGGCAAGGCTATACACGCTGTCATTGCAAAAGGAAGTGTTCCACAAATAAATGCAGTTGTAAAAGCAAGGGTCTCTTGTGCAATTCAAAGTGTCATAATAGTTTAAGTTGTTGCAGTAAATAAGATTTGAATCACATAATTTAGTAAGTCTTTTATTACTATTATTTTTTTTTCTCATTTTGAACGTACTGTAAGTTTTTAACTTCTATTATTTTCCTTTCTTATTTTGAATGTACTGTATAATTAAGTAAGTTTTTAACTTCTATTATTTTCCTTTTTCATTTTGAATGTACTGTGTGTTTTACGTTCTTAGTCATTCCTCTCAGAAAGAGAGGCGAAAAATTTATCGCGACTGAATTACGGAGAAAAAAATATAAATATCGGACATGTTCAACATTCACCATTAGTGCATGGTGAATGTCGACATTTACCGGTGTAAGTCAGAAATAAGGGTATTTAGCAAATATTTCGGACATACACGAAGCGACTATGTGTTTGCTGACATTCACCTGTGAAAGTCGACATTCTCCAGATTTCGGTGTTTCACCGTAACATATGCACCGAAGTGAAAAATGTTTAAAGTTTTTTTTATATTTTGCATTTCGAAACAAACGACTTTTATGTTACTTTTGTTTATTTGTAAGCGGAATAATAAATTCATAGTTAATCTGATATCAGTATTCTGTTTTTAAACATTTCATGAAAAACCAAACACATGCAAATGGATTACTAAAAATACATTTAGTTTCTTCTTCTTCTTCTTTTATTTTCTTTCAAATTTGTTAAGTTTTACGATCAAAGTAGAAAAAATTTTATTCAATTTAATTATTTAATGTATGTTTCTTATAAGTTCAAATAATACGATAAAATGCACTATTTTATTCCCAAACATAAGAGTAGTAGTGAAAAATATTATTTAATTAATCAATTTTACTCAAAGCTTTACTCGAAGAAACTACATCCTTGTCATGTCAAATCCTTCATGTCAGATAGCGGTACTTGAAATTTCTCATCTAATCTTTGGCAATTAGTCTATGTATGCTGTAAAGCTTTCTCCCAGCATCATGTTTCTCCGAATTAAACCAGAATCAAGAAGATTGATGTCTAGAGATTAAAGATTTTTTGGATGATTTCTTCTGTAACCGTAAAGAAAAGGATTTTGATCTCTTAAGTAAAGAAAAAAATCATTCCTAAGCACAGATGTTTTAGAAGAAGTAAGGATCTTGGATTGTCGAAATTTCTTGATCTGTAAATCCCTTCAAGGATTTCTACTGTACATTTACTTTCATTTATGACGTGCAATTTATTAAATCTTCTGAAAAATGGGAAATAACACTGTACTTTTAGAAATATAATGTCAAAATAAGGCGAAGAAATTAAAACGTTTCGTTTCATTCTTATGAGAATTCTAGTCATTTCAAAATATTAATAATGAACTGAGTCTTACCCGACAATTTGAAAAAGATTGTGTAGATATTTGATTAAATCGTCGCTGCAGTATTAAATTACTGAATATAAAAACCTCAGATTTTTAAATAAAATATAGATGTGCAAAATAAATTCCTTGCTTGACAAAGAAAATGCCACGGATGAGTGTTCCAATACAGGATAATAACAACTCATGTACTGCTTGTCTACTTGTAATACAAACGTTTCTGATAAACTGAACAGAAAATTTCATTGACAAAAAATACTTATAACATAAACTTTTCTCAGCAGTTTTCTGGGAATTTCCCAAATGTGTTTCTATTCTTCATCACAAAGTCTGTTTCTATACTTTTCAAATCTTCGTCCACTTTTTAAAGGATATTATTCTAGTGATATCTGTGAGAAAATTAGCCGATTAAGTTTAAAAATATTTTTTTTTTTTGGATTTGATTTATTACCGATGCACAGCATATATTCACTTTACTTAGGACAGATAATATGAGTTATACGAATCTGAATTTTTTTATTAAGCTTTCATTTTAATGTATTTCATAATTATACACAGACTACATTTTAAAAAATGATGAAACAGAAATTTATGATACCTCGTGTAAGTATACCGAAAACTATAAAGGGTTTTATCAGCTGAGCTTACTTTCTAAATAATGTGAATACAATATGTTATGAAATTAGAGAGAATTGTTTAAAAATGTTAAGAATTTCATTAAACATTACAAAAGTACATCATGATTAAATATTGCGATTAAAGAATGACACCCAAATTCAAGATGGTTTAAAACCTATTTTTCCAATCGTTTATCATATGTATTAAATAGTAATTTTTTTTTAAATTCCGGGATATAGAGTTTTTGGTACTTCTCAATTGTTTCGTCGACCACTTTCCAAAAAAAAAATATCGTTAAACAGTAACGCCAAATAAACAAATAGAAGAATGTTGCCATTGGAATATCAAAATAAATATATAAATAAATTAAATAAAATAAATTCGGAAAAGCCCCACTCACCAAAGTGTCAACTATCAGTAAGTTTAAACACAAAAAAATTACAATATATTAATGAAAATAGAAAAAAAAGTCGTGGATATTTATTTATTTACATTATTTTTCTTAATTATCCTTCTCAGCTGGTGAATAAAAGTTGGTGACATCAGTTGAAATTCATCTATTGCACTTAACTATGAAACGCAATATTTTTTTAATGCATTTTCTCTTTTAATATCATGGCACAGTCGTTTAAGAACGCAATTGTTATTTTAATTAACGAAATAACTAATAAATTGGTAGAACATAATGAAAAATACAGGTAAATATTGAATTAAAAACCGCTTCATAACACGTTTAATGCTTCTGACGTCAAGTGAGTAGGACTGCATTTTTAGTGTTAAATCCTACAGTTTGGCGATAGTTTTTTGTATGAAAAGTGGTTCTACGGGATAATGGTGAAGTACCGATTTTTTTAATGAGTTTTAATTCAATAGTGCAGAAATAACTGTGCAACTTTTCAAAATGATGACTCTGTAGGTAAATATGATTTTTCACTATTACTTAATATACCGGATGCGTCATAAGTTCGATAAAACTTTAAAAATAAATAAATGACACTAAAAATTTGCAGTTTGTAGGAATGGGATTAGAGAAAGATAAGATTTTTTTAATAACAAAAAAATATTGATTAAAAAAGTATTCCGCTGCATGCATTACATGAAGCAGATTTATGCAAAATCAGTCTTTCCAAAAAACCCCTCAATACACACAGATTCATCATTCTATGCCAGCAGTATGGTATCGTTACCAGATAAAGCGCTATAGGTTAAACACTTTTAAAAGAACGGAGTACCAACAACTGGCGCATTGTAAAATTTCCACACGGCTAAATGACTAAAGACAAAAAAAGGGCCTGTTTCTTGTGCTGGGATACTGAAGTTTATCAGACGCTTCCCAGAAATGGGTCTTTTATTATAAGCCAAATTTACATAAACTGCTTCATATTATTCATGCCAGCGCCATCTGTCGGTAATTTTTTTTTTAGTTTGGAGGATCGTTCACGAAGTGTTTGCTTGATTTGCATAAAACGTCTCAGTATGACGTGTGAACGCCCACTTTCGGTTACTTTTTGAATTATTATTTTTTATACATGGAAAAAAAATCGAATGTCCCTCTGATCAAGTTCGCACAAACCGAATTTTTTTTCGAGCATTACTTCTTTTATTATGAATTCTTTAATTTTGCGCGAATTTATTACGCACCTTGTATATTGGGTCATCCGGAAAATTCTGCGATTTTCTTAAAAGTGAAGCATGGTTTCGTCTAGTTATTTTGCTACTGCTGATAAGGAGTGACTTTGAATGACCAGATATGTAAGTTCAGTCTTTTTTGTTTGTGTTGAATAATTCTTGTTTGGGTTGTGGCATAATGTTTTGTCTCAGTGCGGTGCTAAGAATGGAGAACCGAAAAATTCATTTTCGTCAATTATGCTCTTTTATTTCAAGAAAGGTAAAAATGCTAGTCATACTGCTCGTAAAATTTGTGCTGTACATGTACAAAGTGCTGTTTCAGATGACACAGTTCGAAGGTAGTTTGAGAAGTATAAGCGCGGAAATTTCAACCTCCAAGATGATACCCACTCTGGACGACCATCATCATCTGTAAAGGAGGGCCTCTTAAAAAAAATCTATCAAATGATCATGCTGTGTACTTTTTGGCATATTTAGTATGTGTAAAAGCTCCTGAACTGTGATTTTCAGCGATAGAATTTTTAAGGGGTCCTTCTTTACAGATGATAGTCGTTCAAAGTGGCATCATCTTCCAGGCTGCAATTTCCGCGCTTAAACTTCTCAAACCACCTTAGAACTGCGCAATTTGAAACAGCATTTTGTCCATATACAGAATAGCTTTTACGAGCAGTCTCACTAGCATTTTTACCTTTCTTGAAATAAAAGAGCATAATTGACGAAAATTAATTTTTTGGTTGTCCTTTCTCAGCACTGCATTGAAACATAAATTATGTCACAGCCCAAGCAAGAATTATGCAATGCAAGCAAAAAAGATGGTGATTATATATGGGTCCTTCAAGGTCACTCTTTATCAGCAGTAACAAAATAACTAGATGAAACCGCGCTTCGCTTTTTGAAAAACCGCTGAACTTTCCAAATGACCCAATATATATATCTATATGTGTGTGTGTGCGCGCGCGTGTGTAAGTGTGTGTGAAATTATATAATGTAGATTCATATGAATTTTATTTAATTCCAAATATATAAAGTTAATTTATTTTAATATTTAACTCTTGAGTATATCTTAATGTAAAACATGCCACAATGTAATCAGCGCGATATATTTAATTAGAATAAATGTTGTGTACAGAGCCTGATTACCAACGGGGCACACTTCCACCGGTAAAAAATAATAGATTTTGTTTCCTTATTCATGCCCGTAATTTTGCATGAATAGGGTGTTTTAATAAGATGAAAATTTCTATTAAATTTTACTGGTGGAAGTGTGCCCCGTCGGTAATCAGGCCCTGGTTGTGTATATGATGAGAGAGTATGCAATTATTTTGTTCGCCAGTTGGACTGCATGCTAATAATATTATACTTAAGAATAAATTGGTTTAGATTCGAAAAATAAATTATCTGTAGATTTTTCTAGCGTGTATGAACTCTAAAGAAAACATTTTTAGAAGAAAAAAAATATTCAGTGGACTGAAATGAATAATGATTTTGCGTTTATTATTTATTCCAATTTCAAAATATTTTCGTAAAAACTACGTAATGAAGACTTATTGTTTGAATGCAAGTAAAAACATTTCAATATTAAGATGTAATCAAAATTTTATGGAATAAAATCTGAGTTAAATAAAAAAGTACAAAGCATATGTTAATTTTTTTATATTATCTATTGCATTTTTCTATCTGTCAGTATTTCTCATACGTTTAAAGAAAGGTAATTTTTTTTTTCTGTCATAGCATTAAAGCAACCAAGTTTATATCTAAATTATTAACAGACTCTGTTTCATTATCCTACACAATTTTCATCCCTTCCTCGAAGAAAAAAGTAGTTTTTAAAATTATTATATCCTTGCACGGCAGCCACGTGATGATACATAACAATGCTAATTTAAACCCTTACTTTTTTTTTCATATTCTCCCCTCAAAATAGATGTCTTCATGAAAATACGGGAAAATATTTGCATTTACATTTTACTTTTCTCTCACAGGATAATTACACGATCGTTCTTCTATTCACTTAAAAATATACAGGGTTAGCAAAAAATAAGTTTCCTACTTCAGTGGGTTCTAGAATGTGTTCTATTGGTCTAAATGAGATAAAAATTGAACTACAGATAATTCAAATGATGCGCTTGTCATTTATTAATAATATAAAAATTCGCCGATAGGTGGCGCTGTAATACACATAAATACATTTAATATGCTTTATAAATGTTAAATATATATATTTTTTAAATAGCATTAAAATTTCTCCATATTTTCCCTTTCATTTTCAACAATGTGCTCTAATCACAGAAGCATATTTTCCACAGATGACCGGGGTGAGTCTGTCGTAATATCAAGAACAGGGCGGCGAATGCTGTGTTATGCGCTTCCTTATTACACTAAATTTCAGCATGCTATGTAGAATATATAGAAATATGTAAATTATATACAGAGCTGCTCAAAACGATTGAAGTACTTTTCTGGCTATGAATGGTAATTTCTGAAAACTGGTTTTAAATTTGTTATACGTTTTCTAAAATATTTACTTAGATATATTATTAACCTCTTAAAGGTTTGTTATTCTGGAAGTGCTGGAAAGTGTTTCATAATCTATGCTTAACACATGATTTTTCTTTCTTTTTTTTTCATTGCATCATTTATAAGATACACTAAAATTACAATTCATAAGACCAAGCTACCGACATTAGATCAACCATATGCCTGGAAGAGATAATTATATCAGAAATACTCACGTACAACAGTGTCATGTAACTATGATGTATCACAGTATGTTTTACTTTCATAAAAAATAATTTTATTCCTTAAACAACTATATTAACAAGATCATAATATCTTAAGAGCATAATATTCGAATAATAATTTATTAAGAAAGTACGATACAAATATTTGTTTAAAAAAAATCACGATAACATAACGTATGTTTTTTTTTTTTTTTTTTTTTTGATGAATTCATTGCTAAAATTACAATTTATAAGACCCAGTTACCAAGATTAGATCGCCCATTCAACTGGAAGAAAATATTATGTTAAAAATACTCATATATGTTTTAAGTTCTACTTTCATAAAAATTATTTTTATTCCTTAAACATAAACAACCCTCTTAGCAAGATCATAATATCTTAAGAGCATAATATTCCAATAATAATTCATCATTTTTTCAGGTACAAACTTTTCTTTCGGTCTTTCAGGTCAAACTTTAGCAATATTTTGATCATTCCTTTATATTTCTATCTGGGTAATAAGAAACAGGAGTATTTTATTGTCTGTCGATATAACACCGTATCTAAGGTTTCAGATTTAGTCTTTTATTTTAGTCAATGCTTAATGCGTGTACTTTCATACTTTGTATCCATCATATATTTCAATAAATATGTTAAATTGTAGAACAAAGAAAGAGAATTTATTATATAAGCCAAGAAATCATTTTCATTTTTTGATAACTCAAAAATAAAAATTTATTTTTTTATCTCACAATCTTTTAAAAAAGGTATTTTTTAAATGTATCTTTTATATCCCCATTTAGTTTAACACTTTCTTTATATGAAACCTTAAAGACCAATCCTTCATAATCCACAGGTAGTAAAAGAAGTAGAAATATTTCGGTAAAATTATTAAAAAAATAATAATTACACAGAAAATTGGCTTCAAAATTTTGAAATAAAATTGCCAAAGTTTCGTTAGAGAAATGTATTTTTTGGAAGACACTCCATTAAAAAATCTCATTTATTTCTTATATTTCTCTTAACAATATATATATATATATATATATATATATATATATATATATATATATAGAGAGAGAGAGAGAGAGAGAGAGAGAGATTGTTTTTCTCTTATTAGCCGTTTGTCTCTTCTTATCTCAATTTCCCTTATTTCTTTAATAAGGAAAAGAAGAAGAACTCCATAACTGTCCTTAAGCTATAAATATTTTTTATAAGGATAGAGAATATTTCCATTAGAAGTGATAAAAATTGTCCATGAAACATTTGAAATTTCCTCCAACTCTGTTCCCGAAAAAAGGCATATATTTCAACACAGTATCTCAAAAAGCTCTTACTTCCCCGCAACCTTTCTATTTTCTTTTATTTTTCACTCCCACATTTTGAGCGTAAATAATAATAATAATAAAAAAAAAAAGTTTTCTGCTCGTCAATTTAAAACAAGTAATAGAATAAGATTGTTTCCATCTAGCTATATTTAAAAATAAGATAAGCATTTGAAAATGTTTGATAAAATTATTAAATATACTTACATTTAAATGTTGCCATTTAAACATTAAAAACGTTGATAAGATGTCACCTATTAATTACGTCAAAAGAAGGTAGGGGGGGGGGGTAGTCTACAAAGTGTGACATAGTCTATCAAGGGGACAGGGTTGGCTTAACATGTGAACTACATCACATCTAAAATGCAAAATCTATAAGATAGGTGCTAGGGAGAAAAGTGACAACAACTCAAAAATTGGCTACACTGGTGTCCAGAAATGAAGGGGCAGTGACCAATTTCAGACGTTTCGTCGAATATCTACTGAAACTCGTGAGGAAATACCCGAAATGCCCTTGAACTTTGAGGATGTAAAGAACATGTTTGACTTCATGTTCTTCAGTGAAGATTTTGTCGCGAGGACAATTAGGAGGGGAGGTAATAATAATTTTAATAATAAAATAATATTTTCGATCACCCAAGTAACAGAAAATGCTAAAAATGGTCTGTCACTGTAGCAAATGACTATGTTGGTCCTGTTCAACATTTGTGTGCATTTGTGTAAGCATAGCACGTATATTCGTTAAGATGTTAACTTTTCTGTGAAAAATTCAAAAGTTTTTTTTTTTATAGCCTAGTTTTTTTAAAGGAAATCCCATAGGATTATATGGGATTTCCTCCTCAATTTATCAATTATTGCTGTAACCTTTTGAGTTTTCACGATATTTCACTGGTCTTTTTATATGAGTTGCCCTTTAGTATTGACTATCAAATCATGAAAAATAATCTTTGAAGTAGTTCGCGCATGTGCAATTAAAATTTATTTCATACAAATACCCATATCTCATCAAATATTTAACATATTAATATTTTAATAGCAGTATACTATTTCTATAATTTTCTGCCAAGTTTTTGGAAAGCGATGTTAAATTCGGTTAAAAACTCTGCATGCTGTTTAAAAAACAAAAAAACTTTTGAATTTTTTACAGAAACGTTAACATCTTCATGAATATACGTGCTATGCTTACACAAATGCACACAAATCTTGAACAGGACCAACATAGTCATTTGCTACAGTGACAGACAATTTTTAGCATTTTCTGTTACTTGGGTGATAAAAAATATTATTTTATTATTAAAATTATTCCCCCCCCCTAATTGTCCTCGCGACAAAATCTTCACTGAAGAACATGAAGTCAAACATGTTCTTTACATTCTCAAAGTTTAATGGCATTTCAGGCATTTCCTCACGAGTTTCAGTAGATATTCGACGAAAAGTATGAAATTGCTCACTGGCCCTTAATTTCTGGACATCAGTTTATATACTTATATCCCAAATCTCTTACTTATTACTTTAATACTTCAATTTTGTGATAGTAGAGATCCCCTGGTCAGAGCCATAAAACTAATAATTAACTATTATAACAAGTATTGTGTATTTTTTTTAAAAAAAAGTCTTAATTTATGAGGATTAAATTAATTCCCTAAAGATTTAAAAATGTTAAAAATATTCCAAGCTAAAAAACAAGCCTATTAAATATAATAATGAACACATTATTCAAAGTAAAAAAAATTAAATTTACATTTGACAATTAACAAAAGTTTATTTACAAAAGTATTTACAAGAGATGCAAGATTATAAGTAACGCAGGAAATTCGTTCAGTCTCGCAGAAGACTGCGTTAATGCTCTTGTTATCAAAGCAATTAGTTAAATTGAACTTTCTCAATAAAATAATTGTTACCATCCACATTATTTATTCATATAATTATTATAGTATTAAAATATTAAATTCAGTTATAATCTAGATTCATTAAAAAATCTTTATGGATCGTGTAATACAACACAGGTGCACATATACTGTTCAAACAAATCGTATGATAAGTATATCTCAAAACTATATTTGAAAGAATGTAAATTAAATATATTTTGAGTTGCATATGACGCACGTCATCAGTCATCGAGGTAAGGTGTTGGGCTTCATATAAAGTGGCGCACATTCCTTTATGTATATACTCCATGAAATTATTGTTTTTTTTTGTCCTTGCGGCCAAATGAAAGATTATCATCACTAGCTGCGAATATGAGACTACTATATCAAAAGACAAAATATTCCACACCGAGTCATATGGAGTAAGCAAAATATGACCAAGTCAGGATCAGAGATCTATCACCAATTAGCCAATAGTCATCAGGTAACTGGTTGATTACACTCTTTACGCCTATCTTTATTAGTGCTGCAACTCCAATTAAAACTTTTCAAAAGCGCGGGAAAATCCCATATGATAATCATTGATGATCTTAATATGCCCTGTCTTGATGTTGAAATGTAGGTCTCTCGTTTCTGACGCATCCGTTGGTTGGAGCTGCTGCCTCATGATTCTAGACTTTTCACCTCTATCCTAAATTCAGAGTTGTAAAAGCTTCATGGATATTGTGTTCTAAAACTTAGCACTCACCGATCCGGTGAAAATAATTTTTTTTCCTATACATTTCATTCCCATACAGAACACAATTAAAAAATTATAAATCTGCAGATCAAGGGACTTAGTGTCAGTTTTACAAATCATTGCTTATTAATCTCACTTTGCATAATATTTAATATCCTACAATCCGGAATTTAATTTTTATACGTTTTATATATATTTATAAGTATATATGATTCCTCGAAGCTTCCAGAAGTTTGAGAAGCGTCAGGTTAAATACAGATTTATTCAGTTATACTCTGATGAATTGCTTATTCTTGTAATTTTTTTTTTTTAATGGAATGCACATTTCTTTCTATAGGGAAAAAAACTCTAGGAGGCTCCGCGCGAGAGAGAAATCGTACTTTAATCTTCTTTTTCAATATCCTGGTTGACAACTAGAAATTTAGCTTGATTGAACATTTAAATGTTAATATCTTGGCATGAGAAAGCAGATGTAATTAATTTTTTTACTACATATTATTGAGAATTGTGAATAATTAATATACAGGGTGATTTTTTTTTAAGTTGTGAAAGTAAAACCCTATAACAAAAGAAACACTGATACAAATGACTTGAAATTTCACCAGTATGCTCCCAAGGCAATGGGTATTTTTTCGCGTGGTTACAAAAAACTTAAAATTGAACCGACAGATGGCGCTGTAAGTTAACAGAAACAAAGAATGTCGTCAGTGGGAGGAAAACAATGCACAGTACTTTAAGAAACCATCTTCCGTAGGCCTTCTGTCATCAGTGGATCTTTTCTTAAATTCTTAAGTGTCCTAAATCCCCTAACAGCAGTTGCTGCGCTGTCATTATTCTGATAATAAAGTTTCACACAATGGCACAGTAATTGCAAGGATATCTGTAGAATAATGAACACGAGGTGTGTGTTCTTCATGTTTTTACCGCCACTGTGCGTGTGTCGTGTGCAAACTCGTCTCCCGACTTTACTGCATATACAGCGCCATCTGTCGGTGCGATTTTAAGTTTTTTCTTAACCAACCGTAAAAAATTCCGATTGCTTTGGGAGCATACTGGTGAAATTTCAGCTCATTTGGACCAGTGGTTCTTTTGTTATAGGGTTTTACTTTCACAACTTTAATAAAAATCACCCTGTATATATATTCATAAAATTCCTTAATAATTGTTTTTGTACCTATTATGTTTAGTTATTCAATAGCTGTTCACTTTTATTCAATTTTCTTTCCATGATGCATCGTAGTTGATCGGGCAATTTGAGTAAATTAAATTTGGCTAAGGCTTATTTATCAAACAGAAATCAATTACTTTTTAATTATATTTGTGGAGTATTGCCCTTGATAATGTAACATAAGTTTCAATTTGCTTCTTGTCATATTTTTACCTTTTGCACAATAAATTTTTTTCTCCGCATATCTTTATTTATTTTTTTCATTTATTTCAGTTTGAGAATCTTACATTTTTTAATATAATATGTATGGAATTATAATTATCGGTTCATATATTGTCGATGTTTTTATGTGATTTAATGGTTATTATTAACAAAAGTTGTATTATATATGTATATATTCAAGATTTTCTAATTCTTTTAATTTTGGCGTTTTTCAGCGTATCTCTTATAAAATGTTTTCAGAATTTTACATATAAATATTAGAATTAAATCAGGAGAATATTATATAAACAAGAATCCTGTTCGTTTAAAAGTTTTATTTTATTCATTTTTTCAAAAAC
This sequence comes from Maratus michaelseni, assembly GCA_963931845.1. Classification (NCBI taxonomy): domain Eukaryota; kingdom Metazoa; phylum Arthropoda; class Arachnida; order Araneae; family Salticidae; genus Maratus; species Maratus michaelseni. The sequence continues at coordinate 243,064,709 of OZ007589.1, forward strand.
AATCTGTCTACCTAATCTTGCCCAAAATCATAATATCAATATCTTAATTAAAAATTGTGCAAAAAAGGAATTTAATAATAGTAATAAAAAAACTTTCATAAAAAGGTTTTCAGAAAGGAAATACTGTTAAATATATTTAACCTAATATAAAGAGTTTTTGATGAATGCATAATAAAATAAAATGTGATTAGATGGAAAAAAAACATCAAATAATTTTAGACATAATTTGATTGATTACATTTTATTAATAAGAACAAGAACAAGAACTTTACAATTTGCTGTAAGTAATAAATATTTTTTGTAGGGATAGAGACTATTTTTTATTGAAAGTGATAAAAATTCTTCATGACAACATCTGTACTTCTTTCACACACTGTTCAAAGAAAGAAGTTATATTTCAACGTGGTATCGAAAATACATCTTTCTATGCCGCAAGCTCTAGTCTTCTTTTATTCGTTACTTTCAGTTTGTTATGTTAATAATAAGTAAGAAACAAACAAAAAAAAATAATGAAATGTGATGGTGTCCACATAAACCTACATTTTCAGATAAGATATAAATTTGTAAAATCCAATTTTTAGCATTAAAAATACTTCTTTGTTAACGCTGCCCCCACAATTACGATTATGCCAAAGTTGCAACTATGATTTCGCCAAGATCATCGCAAAGCTTATATAGGCATCAGATATATGCATATATATACTTCAAACGCTTATATTTGTGCCATATATGTCATTATATACATATTATTTACGTCTTGTATGTCATATCTATACATCATATACGTCTTATACGCACGTCAAATATATACGTCATATATGAGTCATATATGTTTATAACTTGACCCTATACGTCACGAAATGTTATAATATATTTTATTATGATGTCATATATGTTTTATCATTTGGCGATAAATCTTGGTCGTTTGGCGATTCATCTCGGGATAAGCTATAACACAAAAGTACCAAAAATGCTGACAAGTGATTAATAAAAAATATGCCCTTTATATTTTCATTAGTAATAATAAGAGTAGGATTAATAATAATAAATTATAAAAACAAATACCTTAACTAACAAAACTATCAACAAATTAAGTGTTTTGATAAAAAAATGAAACTTTCTTCGACAGGCTATAACGCACGCTATACTACATCAAATCAGTTTAAAATCCTGTACATCATTTTAATTTGAAGGAGGAGATTTCATTCTTTCAACACAGAAAAAAGCCTTACAATTTATTGCATTGTTGAAAAGTTGTGCGCATTTATAAGTGTCAAATTTTTATAGCGTTTTATAATTCTTTTTAATAAACACATTCTTCATTCCATCGCTTATAACTTATGTTAGAATTGCAGTATATGAAATGACACTACCGCGAGTAGATTGTCAGAAAGGGGTCATTCCATGCTAAATGGGCAAATCAGCTGTGGCTGACATGTCATAGATTTTAATGAAAATCAGCATATAAGTAGATCATATTTATTTATGAGTAAATGTAAAATAATAGATTTCAGGATTGTTTATTTAAATATTAAAACTTACATTAAAAGTTGATATAAGATCGAGGGTTTGTCTATATGCTTGAAATTTCAATTTTCATTATTAGCCGTAGGAGTGGAAAGACTTTATCAAATTTTTTTTATAATTAAGAATGAATAATAAGTAACAGATTGGAGTGATTTAGTAACTGTCCTTTTATTCCATAATGAGAAAAAAATAAATAGTGAAAAATTTTGAAAGGAAAATGCAATATTTCTATTGCTTGTTTGAACATGAAGGAAAGGTCTTAAGATTTTAAAATTGTTTGACGTTATAGATAAAAGTATATATATTAAATCTAGAAACTTTCATTCTTGCCTTTTTATTCCTTAATGAGAAAATAAATAAATAATAAAAAATTTTGATTGAAAAATGCAGTATTTCTATTACTTGTTTAAACATGAAGGAAATATTAAAAAAAAATTTTAATTATTTGACGTTATAGACAAAAGTGTATATTTTAAATATAGAAACTTTCATTCTTACCTTCAGTTTATTTTTCCTCAACAATATTTTAAATTAGAGTAGAATAAATTATTGATTTAAACGGGGCAAACAATTATATAGTAATCAAATCTCCACATAGATGGCAGCACTACATTTTTTTTGCAAGATAGCAGAGAAGGCGCTCAAATTTGAAGTGAAATAGCCCATTTAACGTAACAAATATTAACTTTCTGAACTTATTTCTGTTATGTTAGGAATCAAAAGGCAATCTTGAATTTTTTTCACCATATTATAGGCTTTTTGAACTTTATACTTCTGCAATATTTATAATGTCAGGTTTTTCCTTCATTTCATTTTTTAAGTATACATAAGAGGAAAAATTGTGATTTTGTAATTTTTTTAAAGTTTCTAAGCTATTTTGAAGATGGAGAAAATAAATGGCAACTTCCAAATTTGAGAAATTTGATTTTCATATGTAACATTACATCATACATCAATTTCACATATGTTTTTACATTCCTTTGGTTTTTATAACGCTTTTAATTTTCTCAAAATTTTCAATTTTTCAACTTTTACAATCAATTTATGGTCAACCATGGTGTTACGAAATTATTATTACTAAATGAATATGATAATGACTATCCACGGATTACAATATTATGAATTTTTTTTATTTATGTTAAATAATTTTCAAGATATGGAACTTTAAACTTGCAACTTTGAACGTTTCCATACAAGCCATTCTATGTCACAAGTTTTTTAAATGTCCAGAACTTCCAAAATATTTTATTTTTCGTCAAGATATTTTGAATAGCTCTATTTAAATATGAATTGAATCTGTGTACCAAATTTTATTAAAATCGGTTACTATGTGGCCACGACTTTTTTTTAATTTTTTCTCATTTTGCATGGAATGACCCAAAGACAATATAAGAATATTAAAAAAAAAAGGCAAGACGTGTTTGTGGTGGATTTTATTTGCAACCCTTTATACGCTTACATTTATCCTCAAAAAACTTAGCCTATCCATTAACATAAAATGTTAAATAAATAATAAAGTATCTAGGAGACCGAGCTTGCTCAATATTTTTTGAATGTTCATGCTGTACCGGAGTGAAGACCACATTTTATTATCTTTTTCTACATGAAAATATCATAGTCTCTACAAGTTATATGACATATTCTGATAACCCGATTTTTCAGTATTCCATTTTTAGAAAACGTATAACACAGTTGAAAATTCTCCAGAAATTTCTGTCATTAAGCAGGAACGTACTCGAATTTTTTTGCGCAGCCTTGTATATGATTTATAGAGTTTATACACACTAACTAATATGAAAACGCTTTGTTAAATTTAAAAACACATACCATAGTTGAAAATGCACTTGGGGCAGTTATCGCTTATCGACAGTATTGCAATCGAATTATTTGGGGGTCCCTGTAAATGAACGATAAATTCTAAGCACATCGTATTCTACAGAAAACATCTTATACTGCATCTCAGTTATGTATATCAATTTCACTGTGTTTGAAATAGTGTAATATCATTAAAATACACCGAAAATAATTTTTACCCATAGACCATAATGCAGCTGGATTGTTTTGACTGTCCCTGTAAACGAACTATAAATGCTACAAACTCCATTTTTCATAGCAAACATACCATAATAAACCTCAATAATATATATCAATTACACGGAAATCTGACTATATTTAAGCGAGTTAGAGCACGGAGAGGCATACATATTGCTTACAAACCGATTTATAAATAGTTTTCAACTATGTTGGAAAGCGTTAACAACTATTTCGGAAAGTGTTAGAATTTAAATGAAAAGAATATATTCTTTAAAAAAGGTAGAACTTATGAATCTATACTAATAAAATAAAACTTTGCTCTGTGCGTGTGTTTGTCTGCGATGGCTCACGAAATCAAGCGCACCTAAAAGTCTGAAAATTTAGGTGAGATAGTACAAGGTTTTCCTCTCCTGATGCACCGGAGTCTCAGAATTTTAATAATTAACCAAAATATTAATCCAAAACTGGTCAATAACTCATCTTTTTCTTTGTGAGCATCTTTTTCAGCACTCGCGCATGCCCGAACCCGATTTATGGTAGCGAACGAGAATGAAGGACCATTTAAATGAAGAATGCGTTTATTTTGCAATTCTGTTTTAACTTCTATCGACTAAACTGTTTGGTTTATTAAAAAAAAAAAAAAAAAAAAAAAAAAAAAAAAAACATATGCTTGAAGATCACACTCTTACGTCTCAAATGCCACAATCAATCCGAAAAAAAAAGTACGTGAATCCTTTGAAAAACATTTTGGAAAAAGTGTCTTTTTCCCGGGTGAATGTTTTCTCCCTTACGGAAACGCACCTCAAGAGCACAATGTTAGAGATATAGACAAACCAAACATAAGCTCTTAAAGCATAAATCTTCTTCTAATAGTCAGTATAATTAGTTTTAAAAAATGCGAATTGTAACTCTTTCAAAAACACTGGCGAGCGCAGGTCATTTCGCGCCTCACGAGAAGATTTTTTATTCTTACGCCAAAAATTACTAAACGTTCGTTTTTCAACACAATCTTTTTAGAGCCTCTCGTTAGGCCAGATTTACATCACCTACAACAATTTCGAAACGTACGGATGAGAAAAAATAGATTTTAAAAATTAAATATGAGAAATTTTCGGCGGAAATCCCATAATAACTGGGTGTTTCTTTACGGTCATTGTTCGGCTTCGGCTTCTTTACGCTCTTTTCACTATTTAATATACATATATTTTCACATTACTCTTATAGAAGACTGGGAAACAGTTATATTTATAAAAGACTAAAATTTCAGAGAGTTCGGATGACGAAAACTATTTTTTTTTATGTTAACGGACCCGACACGAAAACCAAAAAACCGAAAAGAAAACATATTTATTTTGCAACCAGATAACAATATTTCTGACGTAATTTTTACGCTGGCTGTAAAATCGTTCTTTTTATGACCATTAAAAATTTCAAAGGATTTGGACAACAAAAGCTATTTTTTTTAAAAACTATGAAGCGTGAAGAGACGGGGGGAAAAATAAAATGTTTTCTTACGTGCACTATTATCACTAATTTTATCAGTATTTTTTCGCGATTTTGTCATTAAAACTATAAATTCTTACCGGGCGGGTCAGCTAATTAATTCTAAAATAACATGCAAATAGACGCAAAATAATCATCAAATAATTTAAGACATAATTTGATTAAAATAATTATATTTAATTTATAAACAAAAGAATACACACTGCATAATTTCTCTTAAGAAAGATTATATATATATATATATATATATACATATATATATATGGATACGGAGCATATTTATTGGGAGTGATAAAAATAGTTTATGAGACCTTTGCATTTCTTTTGTACTTTGCTCCCGAAAAAGAGGTATATTTCAACGTGGTATCTGAAATATATTTCTCTTTCTCGCAACCTTTCCGTCCTCTTTCATTTGCCACTTCCACGTTCGAATGTCAATAATAAGTAACATATTTCAGTTTTGTTCTCCTTAGTTAAATCAAATAAGATTGTTTTCATTTACCGACCTTTTTAAATAAAGCATAAATTTGCGAAATATAACTTTGAATTAGTAAACGTGTTAATAGGTGATTAATAAATGAAATAGTGCTAAGATGCACACACATCACTGAATTTTTTTTTTTGATTTTACGGTATAATACTGCCATCCCAGCTGCCAGTATTATACCGTAAAATTAACAGTAATAAACAGTAAAATAAGCAGTAATACATTGTCACGCATGCGCGACAGTGTGTTGCTGCTTGTTTTACTGTTTATTGCTGTTAATTTTATGGTATAATACTAGTAGCTGAGGGTATTATACCGTAAAATCATTTTGTTTTTCCTGGCAGTGTAGCTAAAGTGATGTATTACTTAAAAATATATAAAAATTTCATTAAAAACAAATGTACAAATGTCAACAGTTTCGACCTACATCTGAGGTCATCATCAGGATAAAAGGATAAAAGTCAGGACTATTATCCTGATAATGATGACCTCAGATGTAGGTCGAAACTGTAGATATTTGTTTTTAATGTAATTTTTATATCTTTTAAAGTAATGCATCATTTTAGCAATGTGTGTGCATCTTACCACTATTTCATTTATTAAAGTTTTATTTGGTGTAAACGTCCTGGATTTTTTTATATGTTAATAAGTGATTTATTAAGAATTTAGTTTCATATACCGGGTGTTTCAAAAGTTTGGTGCGAAAGTATAGCGCGATAAGAAAATATATACGTGTCGGGAGACATGAGGTTTGCAGATAAATATTTAGCGTGGTACGGGATTTTGCATGACACCAAAAAACAATTAGTTCAAAATCCCGACTGTAGAGGGCGCTGCTGCATATAATTCCATATTGCTCATATACAACGCAAGGTTTGGATACAAAAACATTAGAGAATACTGCATGTAAATTTTTAATACGCAAAAATAATAATGGTGCGTGATGTTATTGCGATTGAAAATTGCACATGATAACCTATTCATATCATGCGCAAATGTATCATCTGACGTCATATGAGGTGAATCCAGGAATGCATTGATAAAAACCTGTGGGGAATATGTAGTTATTTTATGGAATTATCTGCAGCAGCGCTATCTATTGTTGGGATTTTGATTTTTTTTTTTTTTTGTGTGTGTTATACAAAATCCCGTACCACTTTGAATATTAATCTGCAAACTGCATGTCTCTCCGATCCATAGATATTTTTGTTCTTATCGTGTTTTACTTTCGCACCGAACTTTTGAAACACCCGGTACTTTCAACTTCTATAGTAAAAAATTATTAATAAAAGCTGACGCGTGTTTTTTGACGCGTGATATCTTTTAAAGAAAACTAGGGATCTATCCCATCCTTCCCAAATTAAAAAACCTAAGTACGTTGCAAATTTTTATAGATTTTTTGCATTATATATATATATATATATATATATATATATATGTTATATAAAAAAATTATTTATTTCGTATCCTTCCATTTTATTCGCATTAATCTTTTAAAATAATCTAACTTCTGACATAGTCAGTATTTCCTTAATTTTTAATAATATCTATTCCTATTTAAAGTCCTTTTAAAAGTAAATATCCGTATATTAATAATTATCTTATTCTAAATCTTAATCTAAAATTTTAAGTTCATTCGTAGCTTTTATCAGCTCCCCAATGTATAAAATTCCGAGACGCGTTATCATTTCGAATGTTTTTTAAGAGCCATTTTCTTTTTATTATTATTATTATTATTGCTCTGATTTTTTCGCGCGCTTGGGATTTTAACTTCAAAATTGATCCGCGCCCAAGTAAGGAATTCTTTACTGTCTTAGCTCCTCCCTCTGGCCTCATTCGCTGGTCCGTAGGTCGCCTCTCACTCATTAGGTTGTGCGCTCGTGACGTAAATTTCAGTATGTCTCCGCGGAGAGAACAAAACTCGCCCGCATCGGTCGGAGAACGAGATTTTCGACGTATCTGAAAGTGTAAACAAATATGTATCTGGTGTTTTATTATCGTAGAATATTCATTTCGGCCATTAAACACCTTTAAATCAATGGAGTACCAACGTGAAGCCCGAGGGCTATATGTTTTAACCTGTGGGAATTATCGTTGCATCGCTCGTATTCTAAATAAACTATTTGTCTGAAATTTGGCGAGCATTTACTGTAGAAGCTCTTGTGGACTCATTTCATTGCCTCACTACTTCGCCATGATCGTGAATATCAACTGCAATATGTTAGTTCTTTAATAGACTACCCTTTTCTCATGGAATAATATTTCTCGTAATGTCTCCTCTTCGTCAAAATGCCACAATAAAGCCCGTCAGGATTCTATGAACTTGCGCCGAGCCATGCCAAAATTTTGATAAACAGAGGAACTGCGAACATGATGCTGAATGTTGTGCATCTTCGTTGCAGTGTGTGCGTCTGGTTCTCGCGAAGAGTGTGAAGATAATTAGTTCTTCTGATCTTCTTATTATGATGGACGGAGGATCTGGGAATGTATTGCCGGGTGCTACTGTGCATATTCACTGCGGCGTGTGTGATGTGATTTATTCTCACGGGGTGTGCATGGAGTATTTCAAAAAGTGATGGAATCTTATCCCTGGAAACACCAGATACCGGCCTGTGTGAATGTTCTACAAAACATCTCAATTATGACGGAATAATCTAAATTAATATTTTCTTTTCCAAAAAAAAAAAAAAAGTGATGAAAAATTATCATCATACAAAATAATAAATAAAATGATCGGTCTTCTTTAAAATTTCAAAAAGTAAACAGGCAGACAACTTGTGAACGGAGTTACGTAAGTTTGAAAAGATTTATTATTGTATGTATTATTTATTTTTATGTTATTTAAGTTTCGCTCAGATTTTCTTATTTGTTGTATTATTATTATTACTATCATTATTTATTAGAGATGGAGGTATTTACATTTGTTATTTAATTTAAATTTTATTTTACATCTGTTGTGTTAATTCTCTTTAATTTTTATATTAATGTTATTGGGATCTGGACTTGTAAAAGTCTCTGGTGATCACAAAATGAGTGAAAACGAAATAAACATCATTCCTTTTGATTTCGAATCTGGAATGAACATTCAATCTTGGTTAAATCATTTTGACAAAACATGCCTTTCTGAAAAGAAAGATGAAAATTGGAAGATTAAAAATATTTCCAAATATTTGAAAGGAGAGGCTCTGAAGGTATTTATGAATGAATGTTTAGAATGTAATGCTTTTGACAAAATAACTGATATTCTTACTGAAAAATTCATAACTGTTCATGTTCCCCGATTTTCAGAATTTGCTTCTATGAAATTAAATGATCTCAATTATTTGGATAAGTACTTTCGAAAAAGGTTGAAATAGGTAGACAACTTAGTTTATGTGAAACTATAATAGTACAGGGATTAACAGACGGTCTCAAACCTGAGTACCAGAATTATATGATTAGTAATCCTCCAAAAAATACAATAGACTGGTACCTAATGGCTAAACAACTAGTAGTAATTCCTACTTCCCGTGTCAACAATAGTAATTCTAGGAGTAATTTTCAGAATTATAGATCATTGCCACAATATGATCAGGCACCTAGACATTGGGTTCGCCCAAGTCGAAATTTTCATGTGCTAAATTCCAATTTTCATTCACAGAACAATTTTAATGCTCCAAATTCTAGATTTATCAATCCTAGGTTGCCTACTACCCATTTTCAGAGCAAATACCCAAGTAGACCATGTCGAATGTGTTTAAATAGAGGTATCCAAAATGCTTATCACTGGGAGAGGAATTGTGTATTCAATGTTAGCCCTCTGCAATCTTCTGCACCCCCTCTTAGTCAACCACAACCATCTACTGATAATATATGACAGTTAATTGTATCAGGATATGTAAATAACAGGGAACTACCTTGTGTGATTGACTCTGGCTCAACCATAAGTATTTTACCTTTTAAATTTGTTAAATTGTTAAATGCTAAAGTTATAAATATTCCACCTGTTATTATTGGCCAAGCCAAAGGAACTGTTGTAATAGATAAAGCTTGTAATTTATTGTTTAAATTAGGTAATGTGCAACAAAATATTAGATTTTTGATATGTAATACAAATTTAGATTATGCTATATTAGGTTTACAAGAATGCTGTAAGTTTAATTTAATTATTGATTGTGGAAAGTGTATTGTATTACAAGGATACATTGTTTTAAATTAATCTAAGAGCATATCCAGTGATAATTTAAGATTACTTCATTTTAATGTTAACTATGATTATCAGAGAGTGCAACCCGATTATGGAAGGATCATATCTCCTCAATCCTTTGTTCCATCTAATGTTGATAATTCTAAATTAATTGGGGAATTAAATTCTATAGAAAATGAAACTTTAAGGGAAAGTATAAGGGATTATTTAGACATTTTTTCTAAAAATAAATTTGATGTCGGGAGAATTAATATTGAACCGCAACGTATTTTACTTAATTCTGACCTACCAATATCTCTGAGGCCGTACAGAACTTCCCCTTTAGAAGAAAAAGAGATTTCGGATCAAATTCAATCACTATTAGATTCTGGTTTAATTAAAGAGAGCAATAGTCCCTATTCTGCCCCTGTTACATTAGTAATGAAAAGAGAAGAAGGTAAAAAAAATTGATTATGTGTTGACTAAAGAAAATTAAATGCAATAATGAAAAATGACGCAGAACCCCTACCTCGTATCGATGGAATTTTAGATAAACTGAGTAGTGCGCAGTATTTTTCAACTTTAGATTTAGCCTCTGGCTACTGGCACATACCCATACATCTATCCGATACTGAAAAATTGGCTTTTGCTACCAACTTTGGGCTCTTTGAATGGTTAGTTCTGCCCTTCGGGATTAAATTAGGGCCCCCGATATTTAATAGAACCCTAGACGAATACTTACTAAATACAAAATAGACTTTGCTTGCCATTATTTTGATGATATCATTATTTTTTCTTCCTCATTAGAAGAACACATGCAACATTTAAACCAAATATTTGAATTATGTAGACGTGAAGACATTAAACTTAAACTATCTAAATGCAATTTTGTTCAAAATAAAATTAACTTCTTAGGATATACCATCCAGAATGGCACATTAACTCCTGCTAATGCTAATATTGAAGTAATAAAAAAACTAAAAACCCCTTCGAATGTAAAGGAACTTCAGAGATTCTTAGGATCTGTCAATGTTTATCACAAGTTTATAGATAAATATGCCGAAATTCGAGTCCCTCTTAACAAATTACTCAGGAAAAATACATTATGGGAATGGAATACAGATTGTCAAAATTCTTTTCAAAAATTAAAAGATGCCTTAATAGCCAAACCTATTGTAAAGAATTTGAGCTTCGACATCCAGCTGCACTATGTGTCATTCTAGCATTTCCTGTGAGTGCACTTAACTGCATACCTTCCCTCGCTATTTTTGCCTTGAAGACTAGCAGACGCCGAATTCTATTGTACTGTGAGCGGAAGGTTCGGACAGTGATGAAGTGGTAAGGCGTTACCCAAAAAGGGGTCTTATGCTTTGATCCTTGCCGAGTTCGTGGGAAAGAGTTCATCTGCGAGAGAAGCGATCTCTGCACACGATTTTTAGGTTTGCGCCCGAAACTTTGCCCTTTGTCTTAGAACGTCCAATGACGGACTTAGTGAAAACGAAACAGAGGGATCTCAAGGCTGCTAAGAGGCTGGAGAGTTTCGAGGGGCCCGCCTCGACAAAGCCCCCGCCCCCAGAAGAAGTTCTCCTGCGAGAATGAAAAAGTGAGAGAGGACAGTTTTTTGGAGAGATCGAAAAGGAGAGTGTTGACTCTCTGGAGAAGGGAAAAGGAAACGTCAGTTTCTAACTCAGCGTGGTGTAAGCGCTAGTGAGGTCCGACCTCTAGAATTGATACAGCAGGTATCCGCTGAAAATCCCAGCGAAGTGAAAAAGCACACCAAGTGCGAGAGTGAGAGTTCTTAGACTCAGAAATAACGAGCATTAGTAGATCTTCCGAAGAAAAGGAACGGACGAGCCTTGGTCCGAATGAACTTTGTTTTGTAGTCACGACTGTCTGTAATGTTTAGAGACTTTTGTTTGTTTCAGTTACACTTGGAGTCAAGAGGTCATTAATTTATAAGCGATCGACTCACGAAAAATAATTAAATGCTGTAATTAACTTTCTTGTACATATTTTCATTAGAATTAATATTGGTATGCAATAAATTCTATTTTCTAATTTATACGAGAAATTCTCTGTGCCAGCGATCCGATCTCGCTACCACTCACCATCATTTATCGGGTCGGTATAGAGGAGTTACTACAACTGGTGGCTTGCGGTGATGGATTAATTAGCAAAAATTAATGACATTCTCTCAAGACAAAGAGTGGACTCTGAAATTTAAATCTTCAAAGTGCTCCAAGAAAGAGTCTCCTTGTGACTTGTGACCTGAGTCTCCTTAGACGCCCCTGTGGATCAACACAGCATCAGAAAGAGAAATCTACCAAGAATTCTGGAGAGTGCTCCCCCATCCGAAAAGTGTGACAGAGAACCCCGTCTGTGCTCCTGAGAATCTCTGAAGTCTGTGCTTCTGACGCCCTGAAAGACTCTTAGTAATGGAGGTAAGCTCTTTTTATACTCAGAGTGGCTTTAATTGTTATTAGTGTTTGTATAGGTGTTGTAGGCTTCAAAAAAAAAAAAAAGTTGTATGTTTATTTTTGTGAGAGTAAATATTTTGAGAAATTTTTCCGGTAGAAAAAAAAAAGTATGATGAGATACTTCCGAGATTACTGTAACTTATTTAATAGACAAATTTTGTAGTTAAAAATTAAATTATTGTTGAATTAATTTAATGCAAACTGAGAGTTGTGCAGTGTTACAAAATTTTAGCTGAATCTATAAATGAGAGTTCATTGAAAAAAAAAAGTATTGAACGCATTTCATATTTTACGATAACAGAGTTGATTTTATATGTTTTTTGTGAATTTTTCTAAATTTTTTAAGAGTGGATGCAGAGATTAAGACCACCATTGATTTAAAAAAAAAAGGGAATTGAATGAGACTTTTGCAATTTAAAATATTTTTACTGTGCTTTTTGAATTTGAAATTTTTGTTTTGTGTAGAATTTATCCCATATGTATTTTATAACCAAATACCAAGGTGAATGTGGACGATAGGATAGGGTTGCTTAATTTTATATGTTGCATATTTCTTATATATTATTGTTATGCGTACTTTTTATGAGCGTATATTTTGGTAATATTTTGACGCACTTGGTAGGATTTGATTTAATCTTATTGTATTGTTTCATATTTGTGGGAAAGATAATTTCTAATTTTATACTTTAAAAATGTCGGAGCTTAAATATTTTAGGAAAGCTGATTTGCAAACGTTAGCTTACGAATTTGAGGTCATTTTAGAGGAAAATGATACTGTACCGAAAATTATAAAAAAAATAGAGTCGTCAGAGGGATTTGATAAAGAGCTAGCCTTAGCGCAGATTAAACTTATAGAAAAAGATAGGGAAAATAAATTATTGGCAGATAAGGAAGAAAAAGAGCGGGAACATGAGTTAGCTAGGTTAAAAGCGACGCAAGAGTCAGATGACCGGAGTACCGCATCTAGTAGCATCTCAGTTAGAACGAATCATTTACCCCTAAAAACAATTATGCATCGCTTTGATGAAAAGAATTCGGATATTTCGTTGTTTGTGAATTTATTCGAGAGACAGGCAAAAAAATGTAATCTAAATTCGGATGAGTTGGTGACGAATTTACTATCATTATTACCTGTGGGAATGGCCGAGTTAATTTTGAGAGAACCCGAAGACAAAATTGATGATTTTCAATATGTGAAAGAAAAATTGTTAGAACGATATCGTTTGAATGCAGAGACGTACAGACAAAAATTTAGTCAGCATCCCCGAAATCCTAATTCAGTTTGGAAGGACCTGATCTTTGAACTTAATAGTTTTTTAGAAGGATGGCTGTCATGCTTACAAGTTTCGGATTTTGAGGGTTTGAAAAATTTGCTTGTCACGGACCAAATCAAACGGAGAGCGTCTCCAGAAATGCGCGAACATTTTATAGATAACTGGGCGGAGATTAAAGATCCCGAAGAATTAGTAAGGCTTTTAGATGCGTACGAAGCGATCAAACGCCCTTCTAAAAAAACGTGGAATCCTAAGCCACCGACAGAGAAGAAATTTGAAAGACCCAGAACTTTTGAAAATGGGCGAAACAGTAACAGAAATCCGGAGACTAACTTTAACTGGAGGGATCGCGATGATCATAAAGAAAGGGAAAGAGTTTACGAAAAAAGGCGAGAAGTCAAGTGTCACGCGTGTTTTCAAAGCGGTCACTACAAAGTAGATTGTCCGGAAATTAAAAAGAGAGATGTTGCGCGGGTCGGTCACTTAATAAGTAAACCGACACTTGAAGGAACCTTCTCCCCTTATTTGAGTAAAGTGCTAGTGAATGGAATTCAGACAACTGCTTTAACTGACACTGGGAGTGAATTTGATATCATCGCATACGACTTGGTCAGTCAAGATAAATTGAATGGAGATCACGTATGGATTAAAACTCCGCTGGACAGTAAATTGTACTGTTTACCTATAGCAGAGGTCACTTTAGAAATTGAAGGCGTGGGGGTCATTGAAACCAAGGCAGGAGTTAACAATAAAGATTCAGATATGTTTTACTATTTGTTGGGTAATCACACTCAAAAATTGTTAGAACAGGCGAAGAAAAAACCCGAATTGATTAATGCAGTTTTGACGCGGGCTCAAAAGAAAAAAATTGACCATACTCCAAAGCTGGAAGATAAGCGGATTATGTTTTCCGATAAGGAAGGGGAGAATGTTCACCGACACGATGAAGCGGAAACTTTGAATTCAGTAAAAGAAAAAGAAGGGGAAATTTTTCGCGAGTGCAGTGAAGCGGAAGCGTTGAATTCAAAACTAGAGGGTGAAAATCTAGAAAGCCCTATTGAATTGGTCAGTGTGGATAAAGGATTATCGCCTTTGCCGATATGTGAGGAATCTTCGATCTTAGCAAACATTGAAAGAGGGGTTAGTAAAATGGAAAATGACAGGTATCCATCTCTCGAAGAGATTAGAGGGAAAGGGGAAATTGAAGAAACGCATTGTAATGCGGGAAATTCTTTGATAGTGGCAAAAGCCAGAGAAAATCGCGTGAGTGGGAGGAAGCAGGTGCTTGTCCCATTGCCTTATCAGGTAGATATTTTTGGCGCGTGCCTAGAAAAAGTGTCATCACACTTAGGGAAAGGGAAAGTTAAAGGAAATGTGTCAAAATACTTGGACCTTGGGAAAAGATTGATAAGCGATTTAACTACCGCATTTCTAAAAAGGTTCGGTGTTAAATTGAAAAATCCGAGAGTGTGTCGCACAATAAGCGATAGTATTGCATGTTGGCATCGAAAAGTTAGAAAGCTTTTGAAAGCGTTAGTATTTGGAGAATGGATAAGAGAAACGGAGGAAAATAAATTCGTGAAGGGATGTGTGTTTAGTCTCACGAACAGGTTAAAAAGAGGTCGAGTTTTAGCCGTTGAAAATGTGTCAGAAAAACGAGAAAAGAGGAAATTTTGGTTTGACAGAAAAGCGGTAAAACGGAAGCTTAATGTGAAAGATGAGGTTTTAGTTTTAACTACCAGAAAGCCAATTAAAATGTCAGATAGTCGGATAGGGCCGGGAAGAAAGAAGTCAATAATTACGGAAACAAATTGTATTGTGAATGTTCCTGGGAGGCGACAGAAATCCCAGATTTCTCACTTGAGTTTAGTAAAGCCTTACAGAAAACGGGTGGAGTTAGCAGATATCTTAACGCGGGAAATAAACGCACTTAAGAATTTCTGTTTACCGTATCTAGATGATATGGCGATTTTTTCAGATAGTTGGGAGGACCATATGCGTCATCTAGAAACAGTATTAAAAAGGGTTAATGACGCGAAACTGAAAATCAGATTGGCGAAATGCAAGTTCGCTCAGAAAACCGTAAAATATCTTGGGCATATTGTAGGTGAGGGTAGACGGAGGCCAGCTGAGGCGAAAGTAAGGGCAATTAAGGAATTACCGGTTCCGAAATCGAAAACTGAAATTCGTAGATGTTTGGGAATGGCTGGATATTATTCCCGGTACATAAAAGATTATGCAGTGATTGTAGAACCATTAACGAGGGCGCTTAAAGGGAAAAATAAAAAAGAAAAGATTGCATGGAGCGACGAAATGGGAAAAGCCTTTGAGACTTTGAAAATGAAGCTTACTGAAGAACCGGTGCTTTACGCTCCTAATTTTCAGAAAGAATTCATTGTACAAACTGATGCTAGTGACTTAGGTATTGGCGTGGTTTTGGCTCAAAGAGAGGGATCGGAAGAGCACCCCATAATATATTTAAGTCGAAAATTTACTGATAGTGAGAAAAGTTTCTGCGCCACTGAAAGAGAGTGTGCAGGGATTATTTTTGCGATAAAAAAGTTAAGGCATTATATTGATGGACAAAACTTTTCTATCGAAACCGATCACAATCCTTTGGTGTTTCTAAAAAGAAATTCTGGAAATAATCCCAGATTATTAAGGTGGTCCTTAGCTCTGCAACCTTATAATTATGCCATTTCTCATCGCGCAGGCAAAGACATTCCGCATGTTGATTGTTTGAGTCGAGTTTAAGGAGATTTCTTGATAAACTTTTGTATATAATTATTTTAAGATTTTTTATTTTTTATTTTTTATTTCACTGTGTTTTATTTCATTCTATGTTCATGATTTCTTATCAGAGCGCGAAAAAAAAAAAAAAGGAAGGTAGTATTATCTTATTTATGTATGTTTTATTTCTTGCCACTCTGATGTAATTTGAGCTTGCAATTCTTTATCCGACTCTTAGAGATTCTTAGTGTTTCACCCTTAAGAATCGTTTGAGGAGGAGGTGCTGTAAAGAATTTGAGCTTCGACATCCAGCTGCACTATGTGTCATTCTAGCATTTCCTGTGAGTGCACTTAACTGCATACCTTCCCTCGCTATTTTTGCCTTGAAGACTAGCAGACGCCGAATTCTATTGTACTGTGAGCGGAAGGTTCGGACAGTGATGAAGTGGTAAGGCGTTACCCAAAAAGGGGTCTTATGCTTTGATCCTTGCCGAGTTCGTGGGAAAGAGTTCATCTGCGAGAGAAGCGATCTCTGCACACGATTTTTAGGTTTGCGCCCGAAACTTTGCCCTTTGTCTTAGAACGTCCAATGACGGACTTAGTGAAAACGAAACAGAGGGATCTCAAGGCTGCTATGAGGCTGGAGAGTTTCGAGGGGCC
This sequence comes from Maratus michaelseni, assembly GCA_963931845.1. NCBI lineage: Eukaryota > Metazoa > Arthropoda > Arachnida > Araneae > Salticidae > Maratus > Maratus michaelseni. The sequence continues at coordinate 243,081,566 of OZ007589.1, forward strand.
CGCCTCGACAAAGCCCCCGCCCCCAGAAGAAGTTCTCCTGCGAGAATGAAAAAGTGAGAGAGGACAGTTTTTTGGAGAGATCGAAAAGGAGAGTGTTGACTCTCTGGAGAAGGGAAAAGGAAACGTCAGTTTCTAACTCAGCGTGGTGTAAGCGCTAGTGAGGTCCGACCTCTAGAATTGATACAGCAGGTATCCGCTGAAAATCCCAGCGAAGTGAAAAAGCACACCAAGTGCGAGAGTGAGAGTTCTTAGACTCAGAAATAACGAGCATTAGTAGATCTTCCGAAGAAAAGGAACGGACGAGCCTTGGTCCGAATGAACTTTGTTTTGTAGTCACGACTGTCTGTAATGTTTAGAGACTTTTGTTTGTTTCAGTTACACTTGGAGTCAAGAGGTCATTAATTTATAAGCGATCGACTCACGAAAAATAATTAAATGCTGTAATTAACTTTCTTGTACATATTTTCATTAGAATTAATATTGGTATGCAATAAATTCTATTTTCTAATTTATACGAGAAATTCTCTGTGCCAGCGATCCGATCTCGCTACCACTCACCATCATTTATCGGGTCGGTATAGAGGAGTTACTACACTATCTTAAAAATTTATGACCCTAAGTTACCCCTCCATATGTTTGCTGATGCCTCACATGTGGCAGTAGGTGCAGTCCTAAAACAACCTGATAGTAATAATTTTTTACATCCAATTGCTTATTACTCTAGAGGATTGAGAAGTTATGAGAAGAATTATTTTATTACCGAGTTAGAGTGTCTTGCCATCATTGACACCTTAGACAAATTCTATCATTATTTTCATGGTGTAAATTTTACCATTCATACTGATCATGCATCTCTTGTATGGTTAAAAAATACTAAACATTTGAGAGGCAGGTTATTTAGATGGTCTTTGAAGTTGAGCATGTTTGAATATAATATAGTTTACGAAAAGGGATCCACAAATGTCGAAGCCGACATGTTGTCGAGAAACCCAGTTTCACATTTTCTTCAACCACTTACTTTTCTTCTGGACGTTAAAGAAATTATAGAGAGGCAGGAAAAAGATAATGTGTGTGGTAAAAATTATCTAAATGAAAATGGACTTATGATAATTAAAAAGAAAGGATTTCGAAAAATAGTAGTCCCCATGTCTTTAAGGAGAAAAATACTAAATGTTGCTCATGAAAAATTTGGTCATCCTGGTATCCAAAAAATGTTAAATTTAATCTCCCCTAATTATTATTGGCCTGACATGACTCAAGATATAACCAATTTTGTAAAACACTGTGATATTTGTCAAAAGAATAAAAAACCCAGACAGAAAAAATTTGGCTTATTACAAGCTATGCCCACCACAGATCAACCTTTTGAATGTCTTTCTAATTGATACTGTGGGAGGATTCAATTATTATAACTCTACCAAAAAATATCTACACATCTTCATCGACCATGCAACCAGATATGTTTGGGCATTTCCTTCAAAAAGTGTTACCACAGAAACATACACAAATTGCTTAAAACAAGTCTTCAATATTCAATTCCCTCAACAATTATTCTGTTTCAACAAAATTTCCGATATACAGTGTCCTCAAAAGGTATTAAGTGATAGGAATGCAGCCTTTACTTCACCTAGATTAAAAATTTTTTTGCGGAATCACAATATTAAGCAACGTTTAACCACATCACATCACCCCCAAACGAATGGCAAATGTGAGAGAGTGAATCAATCAATAGTTACAAGATTAAAGTGTAAAGTTAATTCTACTACCTCCAAAATTTCTTGGACCAAACTTCTGACTGAAGTAGTTAATGAATACAATAATACACCCCATTCCATAACCAAATTCCCTCCTGCTTATTTACTTTTTGGCAAATTACCCTATGATTCCCCTCTTAAGCAAAATTATTACCCTCCTGTCCAGGAAGCCCTCAACATTGCTAAAAAACGCACGGATGAATTTTACTGGAGAAGTAAAAAATATTATGATAGAAATTATGTGGAGCCAAAATTTGAGATAGGAAATCTTGTTATCTATGAAGAATTCCATTATCCCAATACCAGAAAGCTCTCACAAGTTTTTAGTGGTTCCTATCAAATCCTTAAAAAATTATCTGATGTAAATGTTGAAATTAATACACAGACTCAAAATAAAATTACTGAAATAGTCCATGTATCAAAATTACGCCCTTATTACCCTCCTGATCAATTAAAATTATCACATGAGCAGCAACAAACTAATGTTAAACCAATAGCTTAATATTAAACTTAGTAAATCAAAAATTAACTAAATTTAATGAACTCAAATTATAATTGACTAATCAATTCTCTTCTATATAACAGTATGTTCTGGAATATCCCAAGAATATTACTGCCAATATTTTTGCTTGATTTAACTTTTTATGCAGGCGTAAATTAGTTAATTTGAGTTAAGAATTTTTTATATTGGATGGAATTGAATTAGAACAATAAAGTAAATTGGAATAGCAAATTAGATTAGAATACTACATTAAATTAAAATAATTGAATAAAAATTCACTGGATTAAATTAAATTATAATAATAGAATAAAATTCTCTACTAATAGTAATAGTTAAACTTATTATCCACCGTTCACTTCAAGGTCTTATTTTCATTTGACAGCTTATGTTTCTCTTGTTTGACGGAAAACAGAGCGCACATTATCTTATTGAATTGTTGATAATTTTCCACAGATATTTCTTATTGTACTATTTATTTTATTTTGATTCCTTTTATTAAGTATATTTTCATTCCTCACTCATATTGAAAAAAAAATGAGGAATTAAATTATATACAGATGAATTAATGATTTAGTATTATTTTGAAGTTGTTTGTTATTGTTGATATTATTATGTTGTTATTATAATTGTTGTTGTTATTTATTATGTGATAAGATTATAAAAGAGAATATTCTTGAGAATTGTGATAAAAGAGAACCACTGATAGTATATTAGTTGATGATAAAAAGTCACATCTTGCTAGCAAAATATCTAATACTCATATCTAAATGATTGAACTTTATTAAATGACTGGACTTTATTTGATAAGTGCACTAACAAGGCACAAAACTTATCAAGCATCACAAACAAGCACTTTTATTGTTTATTGAACTTAGTAGTGATGGAACTTCCTTATGTTTTTGAACTTTATGATTAACTGGAATTATCCTACTACAGAATCAATACACTGTATTGCCGTAAACTGTATTACTGGCTAATACTTGACATATCTGTGCCTTCATATCCATACCAAGAAACTTTTGTTGGAAATGAGACTTCTATGACTCAGACTGTTACTGATTAAGAGGACTATTAGACATTTATACTTTTCACTGCTTAGACAAAAATGCTTTGTTTACTTCATCTTCATCCTTTTCACTATTTATGTTTGAAGAGTGAAAAAATATTATTTGTTACTAACTTATTTATAGTGTAATTGTATGTATTTCTGTATTTAAACAATTCCCACAGGTTCGCTTTTACAAAAATAACTATTGAATTAACTTTAATAAAATCAAAGAATTTTTGGCATTAACTAGAATACCAGATAAATATTTTGTAATCCAAATTCTTGCTTGCCTTAATGAACTTGTAGATCATCAGATCTACCCGTCATTCGGATTTTTAGGGAGGGGGGGATAATGTTATATAAAAAAATTATTTATTTCGTATCCTTCCATTTTATTCGCATTAATCTTTTAAATTAATCTAACTTCTGACATAGTCAGTATTTCCTTAATTTTTAATAATATCTATTCCTATTTAAAGTCCTCTTAAAAGTAAATATCCGTATATCAATAATTATCTTATTCTAAATCTTAATCTAAAATTTTAAGTTCATTCGTAGCTTTTATCAGCTCCCCAATGTATAAAATTCCGAGACGCGTTATCATTTCGAATGTTTTTTAAAAGCCATTTTCTTTTTATTATTATTATAATTATTGCTCTGATTTTTTTGCGCGCTTGGGATTTTAACTTCAAAATTGATCCGCGCCCAAGTAAGGAACTCTTTACTGTCTTAGCTCCTCCCTCTAGCCTCATTCGCTGGTCCGTAGGTCGCCTCTCACTCATTGGGTTGTGCGCTCGTGACGTAAATTTCTGTATGTCTCCACAGAGAGAACAAAACTCGCCCGCATCGGTTAGAGAACGAGATTTTCGACGTATCTGAAAGTGTAAAGAAATATGTATCTGGTGTTTTATTATCGTAGAATATTCATTTCGGCCATTAAACACCTTTAAATCAATGGAGTACCAACGTGAAGCCCGAGGGCTATATGTTTTAACCTGTGGGAATTATCGTTGCATCGCTCGTATTCTAAATAAACTATTTGTCTGAAATTTGGCGAGCATTTACTGGAGAAGCTCTTGCGGACTCATTTCATTACCTCACTACTTCGCCATGATCGTGAATATCAACTGCAATATGTTAGTTCTTTAATAGACTACCCTTTTCTCATGGAATAATATTTCTCGTAATGTCTCCTCTTCGTCAAAATGCCATATATATATATATATATATATATATATATATATAACCAATATTTCAAAGTATTTAAAAATAATCAATATTTTCCACATTTTTGTGATATATTTTATGATATTCTGCATTATAGAGCAAACCTATTAAATACAAGTCTTTCTAATAAACCTAAATATAAAACTAATAATACATAACTAATTATAAATTTTTACAATCATGTATTTAATAATATCAATTTACACAATATCATAAACAACACTACTAATAATTTCCCAATAAAAAATTTTACCCAATAATAAAATTTTTCACAAGACATATAAATATAATCGCACACTTGGACGTAAAATTTTTAATTACAATTCTTTTGCAAAACAAATGGTCTCTTCAAATAATTACTCTTGTTATTGTAATTACCCAAAATTTCAAAAGTACATAAATACAACACATGGTCATATTATTACTGGTGATCTTAATATTGTAGAACAACCTATTTTACAAAACTTAATGCATAATGGAGCAAAATTTCGCCTTCCATAATATTGCAGTTTATTCAAGATATTGATTTATTTATATATAAAATTGCTATTGATTACAATAAACCTATCGAGTATTTTAGTGAATGGAGATTTTCTGTAATAGATAAATTTAAAATTGAAATTATAAAAAATTAACATATTGCACATGCAGCTTTTAAAAACATAAATAAACATATCTCAGAATTACAAAACAAATTTATAATTACTTATGTAGATAAATCTCCAAATAATTATGCTATTATTTCTAAAGAGTACTATAAAGTGCTAATTCACAATGCAATTAACACAAGTAATATTTTTAATAAAACTAAATTAAATATTGAAATTAATAATAGAAAATTATTAAATTATCACAAATTACTAAAAATGAAATGTAAAAATTTAAATTATCCTTATCTTGTTTTAATTCCAAAATTTCATAAAAATCCAATTAAATTTCGCACAGTTACAATCGGGTGTAATACATATAATAATAATGCAAGCAATTTACTACATAATATTTTAAAGCAGATATATGATATAACGATAAAACATAATAACCAACATTGCCTAAAAAATAGTTTTCAGCTCATTAATAAAATAAATAATATCAATCCAGTAAAATTCATAAAAACATTGGATTTTAATGATTTATTTAATAACATTGATATAAAAAAAAGACTTACATAAAACAATGTGTATATTATTTAAAGAATTTAAATCTCAATTAAAATTAAAAGATCATATTTCCGTAAATTTTTTTAAACTTTACAAAATTTTACATTGCATAATAATTACATCATATATGACAATATTATTTATAAACAATGCCAGGGAATACCGCAGGGTGGTACCGCTTCTAGTATTCTCTCTGACCTTTACTTATATTATTATGAAAGAAATATTGGTCCGAACAATGATTATGTACTAGATTATTTTTTAACACAATTTTTCAAATTGGTAAAGTAATCATACAAGTTGTAAATTTCCAACTGGACGAAAAATGTCCGGGCAAGGATTCGAACCTGGGATCTCTTGGCTGAAGCCGCCACGCTCTACCACTGAGCTATCCAGGTCGAATCTGGAGGGCATAATTCATCCAGTTAACCTTATTGATCAAAGCATCTGGTCTGATATTTTAATCAGCTCAACAGAAAAGATCGCAGGTAATGGAACTCCAGTAAACGCTGGAAACGTGAATACACTAGATTATTTTTTAAACACAATTTTTTTTTTTTAAATCGTGTTAAAAAATAATCTAGTGTATTCACGTTTCCAACGTTTACTGGAGTTCCATTACTTGCGATCTTTTCTGTTGAGCTGATTAAAATATCAGACCAGATGCTTTGATCAATAAGGTTAACTGGATGAATTATTCCCTCCAGATTCGACCTGGATAGCTCAGTGGTAGAGCGTGTCGGCTTCAGCCAAGAGATCCCAGGTTCGAATCCTGGCCCGGACATTTTTCGTCCAGTTGGAAATTTACAACTTGAATGATTATGTATTTTATCGCTACATTGATGACGTTATCATATTTTATTTCAATGCTAAAAATTGCACATCACCACTCAATTTTTATCCTAATCAGCTTACATTAAGCGAAAATGATTTGATTAATAATAATATAAATTTTCTTGACTTAAAAATTAAAATTAATGATAATTATAAATTAATTTTTTATATTTATGATAAAAGATTTGATTTTCCATTTAAAGTAAATATTTTTACCAATTTTGCTTCATGTTTACATAAATCAGTTTATAAAAATATAATTATCAATTATCTTCATCGTATAAAATATCTATGCTCAGATATAAATAAAAACAAAAATATTAGATTTATTCGAGATCATGCAAAACTATTTGGTTATCCTATTTTTTTGATAAATTCAATTACCAACTCTTTTAAATAACATTTATTACTTCATATAAATATAAACATGTTATTTAATAAATTATTGTTTTAGTGTGCGATAAAAAATAGCAAATGATATAGCAAATTACAATTAAAACATACATAAATACAATTAAAACATTAGGACAATAATTAAGATGATTGAACATTATTTACACTTTATATAGTTATTGTGATTGAGCGTTGCCGATCACCTTTATTTTAAGTGATACTAATGATCAGATTTAAAACATATATAAATACAATTAAAACATATACCATTAATACATAAGGACAATACTTAAGATGGTTGAACATTATTTACACTTTATATAGTTACTGTGATTGTGCGTTTAGTCGATCACTTTTATATTAAGTGATTCTAATGATCAGTTATAAAAGTCTATAAAATATGCATTGTATTAAAATAACTGTAAAATAACTTATACAAAAACACATAGAATTATACATGTATAACATTGTTGATTAGAAATCACAAACATAAATTATATATATATATATATAATATTTTATTTGAATGTTTAATTTTAATAAAGTCTTTTAAATACTGTATTGCATTAAAATGATTGAAACACATAAGTAATCTAATTATTATTAATTAAATTTTTTACATAATATTTACTCAGTGTAAGAATCTTTGAAATACTATGTAAGATAAATATAATTATGGTTAAATTTAATTCATATCATTGGATTTTGTACGATGTTAATGTAAAACCACAGTGATATTATTATTTTTTACTATTTATATATATTATTAAATCTAATATAATAAATTTGTAAATCAAGCTTAATTTTGAATAATTATTGTTCCAATAGAGGGCAGCACATTGCTTGTCAAATAAATGATAATAATATTTTTAATTTACCTATAGAGGGCGCTTATCGCTTGTGTATTTAAATTTTACTTTTAAAGATTAAAATTAAATGGAAAATTTGTATATTTAAAAATATAAATTTGTTTTTGAGTGTATTTATCACATAAATAAATTTGTGTGTTTTAAATCAATTTGTGTTAAGGTGTAATAATTAAGGTGATATTTCAATGTATGTTCTCTCAACTTAACCTTCAAAATAATTCAAATAATTTCTCTCAACTTGACTATATCATCAAATATTTGATAATTTTTGAAGTGCGCCATGTGGTCATATTGGTATAAATTAGACCTTGTGTTGTTTAAGGATTTTGGATAATTATTGTGAGTAAAATATTTTATCTATTCTTTACAAGTTTTTTATTTCCAATTTTATTATTTCCAACTGTTATCTGGTAAAAATATTTTATCTATTCTTTACAAGCTTTTTATTTCCATTTTTATTATTTCCAATTGTCTTCTGGTAATACCTTCAGTATACCTGGATGATTGTACTGATCGTAGCACATATGCCAGTATAATTATGAAATACTGAATTATTTTTTAAAACACGTGTGTGTACATCCAGGTTGAAAATTACATCTACACGTGTTTTTTCATATCCAATTCTAATTTAGATCTCTTGTTATCCAATTTTCCCTTATATTTAGTTCATATTTCATTTCTTAATCCATTTGTATTCTCTTGATATCAACTCCAAATTATTAACATTTTATGGTTTATTATATATTTATATATATGTATAATTTTCTCTCTCTCTCCTTTTAAATTTTCTTCATATTTTCAGTATTTTTGGCCAATTACCATTGAAGCATGAGCTATGGTAAAATTATGATTGCACTTGTTAATTTATTAACTATGTGGTATTTTGACTACACATTATTACTAATTATCTCTCTGGAGATTTAATTAGATTGTTACAAGAACTTGATATGTTTTTTGAAATTCAAAGATATTACAATTATATACAGGTGGTTATCAAAATAATGGAAACACCCTAGATTTTGAAGGAATTCTTTATTAATATGGCGTAGGACCGCCTTTGGCATGTAATACAGCTTGGATTCGCCTGGGAATCGAATCATACAAATTCTGAATAGTGTTTAGAGGAATATTGTACCATTCTTCATGGAGATATTGTGAAAGTTCCGTTAGAGATGCCGGTGGAGGATATCGATTCCGGATTGAAAGCTCTAAAATAGACCACAACGGTTCGATTATGTTGAGGTCTGGGGACTGTGCGGGCCAAGGTAGATGTTCCACCTCATCCTCATGTTCATCAAACCATGATTGGACAACTCTGGCTGCATGAATAGGGGCATTATCATCCTGGAAAATTCCATCTCCTGCAGGAAACAAAATTTGCATCATGGGATGGACCTGGTCAGCTAAAACTTCTCTATACTTCTCCCCAGTGATCCTTCCTTTCAGGGTTACGATTGGACCAGCAGAAAACCATGACACGGCTACCCATACCATGACCGATCCACCTCCATGCTTGACAGTTGGACGGAGGCAATCAGGATCATACGCTTGTGCAGGTGTTCTCCAGACATGTACCCGTCCTGTTGTGGGGAAAAGTGTGAAAGATGATTCGTCTGACCATATAACAGTCTTCCACTTATCAATCGACCAGGTTTTGTAGTTGTGGCACCACTCTACACGACGTTTGGCATTAGCATCTGTGACAAGTGGCTTGGGAATTGCTGTTCTGCCGTAAATGTTCTCTTTATGAAGGTATCTCCGAACTGTAATTGTTGACACTGGAGAATCCAGATGCTGATTGAGCTCTGCGGTCACTTTGGCTGCAGTTGTTTTCTTTTTAGACATTACAATCCGCTTCAATACCCGTCGGTCTCTTTCACTCAGCTTCTCCTTCCGTCCACTATTTTGCTTTGCTGAGCTTGTCTTTCCGCGCTGTGTGTATGCTGTCATGACTTTAGACACCGTACCTCTAGAAACGCCTATAAGCTGGGATGTTTCGGTCACCGTTGCTCCAGCTAGTCGGGCTCCTGCAATTTGGCCTCTTTGAAAATCTGTGAGGTCTGACATTTTACGCTTCTGACAAAAAAAAATCAAAACGTAGACAACTCTTCTAGAGCTCTCTCATACTACCTAATACATGTACTTTTTATATTAAAAAAAATCTGGTAGCTAAGATTATATTTTAATGCTTACGAAGGGAATTCTTAAATGTCCCTTTCATTCACAAGTGTTTCCATTATTTTGATAACCACCTGTATACATATATATATACATTTAGATTGCCCACCACTACCACCACCACCAAAAACAGCATTTTTATATGAAAAATATCAATAATGTATTCAAATATATGTTTAAAATTCATTAAAAGCGTTACTTTGGTATTAGCCGCATGTCAGGAGTTAAAAGCTGAAAAAAGTTAGAAAGATTTCGCTATTTACAGAAGCCTTTTTGATTCTCATAATTTCAGTGGTTTAGTCGTATAGTGTCGTCTATCATATTAGTGTTTTATTTATATTATTTATTTATTAATGAAGTGTTAATATCATCGCGGAATTTTAGTTGGAAGCAAATGCTGAACTATTTGCATTGTTTTAAGTGCAAACGGATTAATCTTTCGTTATCGGGTGCGATAAAGATAGATTAAAAAAGAACAAGTCGGATGTGCCAATCCCAAAACTTTCTTCTATCTCAGTCATGTTAATACTTCAAAATTCGCTATCACATCGCCAATAAAATCAATATTTTTCATCATTCTGTTGTACGTCAGCTGCGTGCGAATGGTCGGGTTACAAGGATGCGAACAACCGATGTATACTAAACTACGAAAAGTCCTTCTGGCCTGAACCGACAGGAACACATAGCCTTCCTATTCCTTGGTTTTATGATTTTAGCTAATTAATTTAATGGAAAACACGAAGGTAAAACGCGTGGAACCTAAATAAAGAAGATTCAATCCCAGTTCTCGTCAACATTGAATTTGAATGAGAATATCGCCAAATTTGGCGATATTCCGCCAACTGTCGCCAAGTTTGGCGAGAATTTGACGTTGGCGAATATAAATATATAGTGATAAGCAAATAATAGGATTAATGGTTACAACAATGAAAGAAAATTTGCGAAACCATGTTAACTAAAGCTCATAAATTAAACCCGTTTATGGATGAATTCTGCTGTCTTCTTTGAAAATGTTAGCCACCCTAAAATTTCAAACTGCTATATCTCAGCCATTTTTTAACATAGAGGCAAAGCAAAAACTGTTCCGGATTCTCCGGATCAAGGCCGAACATTTAACGAAAAATAAGTTTTAGGATTTCTAATTTTTTTGAATTTGCACATCTTTTTTGAATTTGAAATCTTTAAATGGCTATCGCAACGCCCCCTTTCGTCGAAATATGCCTAAATTCTAATAGAACTTGCCTGCCATAGCCAAAAACATAGAAAATAAATGTGGTTGAATTTGAAGCATAACTTCATACACTTTTCGATGATACAATAGTGAAAATGGAACAAAACTATCGATCACAGCGCCCCCTTTCGTCGAAATATTCCCAAATTCTGATAGAATCTGCTTACCATAGCCAAAAACCTAGAAAAAAATATGGTTCAATTTGAAGTATAACTTTATACACTTTTAGATGGTACAATAGTGAAAATGGAACAAAAATATCGATCACAGCGGCCCCTTTCGTCGAAATATCCCCAAATTCTGATAGAATCTGCTTGCCATAGCCAAAAACATAGAAAAAAAAAAGGTTCAATTTGAAGCATAACTTCATACACTTTTAGATGGTACAATAGTGAAAATGGAACAAAATATCGATCACAGCGCCCCCTTTCGTCGAAATATCCCCGAATTCTGATAGAATCTGCTTGCCATAGCCAAAAACATAGAAAAAAAATTAGGTTCAATTTGAAGCATAACTTCATACACTTTTAGATGGTACAATTAAAAGCCACACAGACGGACAGACGGACAGACGGACGGACGGACAGACGGACAGACAGACATTTTGTAAAAACATGTTTTTCGGAATCTCTGACCCCTAAAACGTGTAAATTCGTCGAAAACCGGAAGTCGAAAAAAATTTCGATTACAATACTTTCTTCTATTATAGATAGAAGAAAGTAAAAAAAAAGGAAGAAATTGTACGTTAAACATGACAAATGAGGTGCGTTCGTACTATAACTAGTTTTACAATGTAAAAAAATCATTGTTATTATTTCAGTGAAATGAATTATATCGTTTGTTTATGAGCGAAATGAGCATGCCTTTCTTTACTCTTATTACGTATGCCACGTTTACAAATGCGAATTTTTTTTCGACACCAGACAACGCTATAAAATTCCCCATGGAGATCTTGCTTTGCGAATAATAAACTCCATTGTTTAATATTTCTATGACTCACCATGAACGTATCTCTTGTGTTTATTTACGTTAATGGATTGAGATATTACCTAATTTCCACTGAAGTTATCTCAGAATTTATACATTTTTTTATGTAACTCATTTCTTAAACAAACAAATTTTTTGAACGATCTTTCTAAAATTGTAACTTTTATACAATTTTATTCGAAAAAATAATTTCGAATAAAAATGGCCGCCTGGCATAGGAAAAAAGAAGTGGTTAGCCCGTATTTGTTTTCTTCAGTCACATGACTTGCCCTTTTATTATATAGACTACGTATGATAGGATTTAATAGGAGGAAGAAATCTTTTATTAATATCTTTTTAAGTTTTGACTCGATTTTCATAAAATTTGAAATAACTCGACAAAATTCTAGAACGATTACATATATTAAATTTCAAACCATTCGGTTAAGTAGTTTTTGCGCAGTTATATACGGAAAGACGGGCAGACAGACGGACGGAGCAGACAACGACTATAGGTGTTACGTATTTATATAATTACGAACGCACCTAAAAAATCATGCTTGAAAATTATATTTAAAAATTTTAAAAATCAGTGAATTGAGATACAATTTTCAAACAAATAATTGCATTTGAAAGATTATTTTATTCTATTGGACGATGTAAAAATTGATGGTATTCGATGTTTAGAAGTTTAAAAAAATTGCAGTAAAAACGAAATTTATTACTTAAGTGTTGCCACCTTCACTAGCATTGCCGCATCAGCATTACTCAGAGACTTGTTTTTACTTTATAATATAGTTGAAAATATTTTTTTGTCAAGTTCAAACGGACACTAAACTCAATTTTTCACAGTGCAATCAAGAGTTTTGAATCGTGAATATTTTTTTTTAGCTTGACGGAGAGTAATTCTCTCTTCCGAAACAGAAAATAATCTTTCATTTATTACGCTTAAAAGAAATTTTGCTCGATTACGAATGGTATTTCTTTTTTTTCAGCATTTTATAATTCATTTGATTACACACATTGATTTCAATGTGTGGCTTATAAGTTTTGTTACAATTGCACAGTAGAGAAAATAGCGCTACCTCGACTATGATATTAGAGTGGAAGATAATATTCAACAAACAATTCAATCATTCACAAGTCAAACAAACAAAACTCATCTATAGTGTAATTTTTACTTTTTTAGTACCTGAATAATATTTTATTTATTCTTAAGAATCACATTTTATAATGATTATAATACCTTAAATAGCACGTGTATAAGGATTATATTGAAAAACAATCAAATTATTTTTTATGAAAAAAGTGGTGTTAAATATTAATTAACCTAATGTAAAAAACTTGTTATGAATGCATTTTCTAAAATAAGATGTGATTACTTGCAAAAATATCACCAAATAAATTTAGACATAATTTGATTTAGCTAATTAGTGTTTCATTAATAAGGAAAAGTACAAGAACTCCATAATTTCCCCTAAGCAATAAATATTTTTTATTTGAATAGTGAATATTTCGAAAAGGAAGTATATTTCAACGTGCTATCTGAGGCATATATTTTTCTTTGCCACAAGCTTTTCCTTTTCTTCTATTGCTTATTTTTATGTTATAATGTCGATAATAAATAAACAGTTCGTGCTGCCCAGTTTAAAAGAAATAATAAAATGATTGCTTTTATCCCCAGTATTTTAATATAGATATCAATATGGGAAAGTAACTTTTAAATATTAAAAAGGTTAAAAAACGATATCAATTTAATGGCCAATATAGTTTTATGAATTTTGAAATATCATTAAAGAGCGAAATTTATTTTAAAGAAATTTCGTTCTTTAATGATACTTCAAAAGGCATAAAACTGTATAACATAAAAGGCTTAAAACTATATAACAACAGCTGAAAAAAAAAAAAAAAAAAACATAAGTACATGAATTGAAGAAACGAAACCTTCTTTGTGACTGGAGCACAAGCTGAAGTACCTCCATGAAAAGTAAATAAAGAATTTTTTATCATGTATGTTTTTTAACTTGGAGAAAAATAGATTCATTTGTTCGAAACCCGAAAAAATATTTTAGCATTTATGGTGTTTTAAATATATTTTACAGCTTTACAGGGATTTATCTATTCTAGCATTTTATAATACTTTTTCATTCACATAATTATTTTTTTTTCACTGTACTTTTTATAAAATATACTAAGACTGCTTTAAAGACAGTGCTTCAATGACTGCATCACTAAAAATAGCGCGAAAGAAATGTTATATAAATCAGATTTCCAATTGTTATAAGTTTTGTTTTAAACAGTTTCCTAAGATTTTATTTTATTTTTTTAAATATAGTTTTATACCATATGAAAAAAAAACGTTAAAGTTAAATGTTTATAACGTAAAGAACTTTTAATGAATACATTCTGAATTAAGACGCAAATAGATGCAAAAATATCACCAAATAATTTTAGACATAATTTTGTTATGGCAGTTGTATTTTATTAATAATGAAACGTACAGGCCATAATTTCCACTTAGTAATCAATCAATTTTATGTGGACAGAGAATATTTCTATTGGAAGTGATAAAAATGGTTTATGAAACCTTTGCACTTCTTTCACACTTTGTTCCCGGAAAGAAGTTATATTTCAACGTGGTATCTAAAATATATATTTCTTTTTCGCAAGCTTTCTGTCTTCTTTTATTTCTTACTTTTGCGTTTAAATGTCAAATAATAAGCAACAGTTTTATGTTCGTGAGTTCAAAATAAATAATGAAAAAAGATTGTTTCCATTACCTACATTTTTACACAATCTAGACTTTTGGGTAAAAAAAATGTGAAATAAAACAATTTTTAAAAATTGATCATTTTAATTGATAATTAATTATGAATACTGTTTGCACATATAAAGATGTATGGCTATTCATATGTATAGTGAGAGGATAAGCTTAAAATATTTTTAAACGCTTTTATGGTTAAGCGTTAGTAAAAATACACGCTTGAAATATCGTTAAGCTATTAATATTTTTTAAGTAATTATGGTTGATAAAGCATGTTTTGAAAAGTTACCAACGCATAGGGTGTTTAATGTTTCAAAATAAATATTAGCACTTCAGTTTGGCTACAAGATTATTAACAAAGTTGCTAATTCCAAATGCGTATAATAAAGTTCAAATAGAAACATTTCCAATTCCAGCTTGACAAAGGTATGACAGGAAGAATTTATGTGAAAACTTGACAATGTTAATTAAGAACCAAATAAAAATAAATAAAAATACATAATAAAACAAATACCAGTGGACCCATGCGAGAATTTCGCACTGCACTTTAATATTTTTTTATATATTTTTACAAATATCTACTAATATTTTCAGATGCAGGTCCAAAAAAAAATTAAGGGTATGAATATTTGCAAACAACATTAGTCAAGTCAGATAATCATCTCAATTTATTCCATCGAAGTTACAGTAAAATCTGATCGAACATATCAAAATGGAGGCGCGAGAAAAAAAAATAACAATCGTATTTTAACTGCATTAAAATATGACGTCATCCATTTCGGTAAAAAAAAAGTGACAAAGAAAAATAAATTGAATACATATAAATTACAATTTAATCTGATATAACAAAGCATATGTTTAAAGCTACACGTGAAATACCCCTGCTTCGATCGATCGCTTCTAAACATTTCAATTTCACTTTTGCTTTTTAACCATAAATATAAAATAAACCCTTGCGGAGAAATCACACTTTATGTTTTTTATATTGGCTACAAGATTATTAACAAAGTTGCCAAATGTATATAATATTATTGTAATATTTATTTTTTTATAATCATTGCTGAGCATGATATAATGCGGTATTTCATTTTTGTGGCAACATTGATTTGTGATAAACATATCATTTCATTTATGAAATAATCCTGATTTAATTTTAAATCAACTGCAATTTTTAATCAAACAACACGTTTTGACGAAATGTGAGTGTACTATGTCAGAAGACACTTCAAAAATCTTTCGAGCGATACCTCATTTATTGATGTACGTTTTGTAAATGTATAGAAAATGGGATGTTGACAACAATAAAAATATATATGATAAAAGGTGAATCATGTAAATTACAGTAACTTTCTTTTTGTGTTAATAATATACATAAATACATCAATATATTTATGTGACATAAATAGATTAATAATATAGTGATACATAAAATATATCAATTTGGTTATCAGAAGGTGTGTATGCACCAGAATTAAAGAATGGAAGAACTGAAAATAGTTTTAAAATGAACGTAACGCTAAATGAAATACTCTGATGTGCAGTCAAAATCTAAAATTTAAGCTCTTCATTCTTTTATGTTTTTAATTCAGAGACATTATTATAATAAAAAGAACTGATATTGCTATTTGAATATTATATTTTCTACAACCAATTAAAAATTCCAGTAAGATTAAAAACAACAACGTCTATTAATTTGTGCATTCAAATATTTTTAAAGTCGCAGCTTACAAATTAAATTGTACATAAAATTTTAAAATTTAGGAAAGAGTTTTTAAATTCGATATCAAATTATATTCTAAACTCTTTCATTCTACACAATATACATTTTTATGGAGTTTACTCTAATAGCTCCTGAGACATCTAATATTGTAGATAAACTTAACGATGCAACACCTTCCTCACTTAAATTCTGAAATGAAAGCTCATATTAAACGACATGAATTTTTATTATAAAGTTTCTGAATGTTCATTAAGTAAATAATGTTTACGAATTATTATGACATTTTACATTAAATGTTACACTATTGATGTACTTTAATAATAAGTTGAAATGATTTAATTGCATGTAATCAGTAAATGCGGCTTTGAAAAGGTACAATTAATGCATAAAAAAAATCTCATTTTATTGATCTGATTTATTTAGCTGAAATGTTATTGAAGATTTCTTTCATCAGGTGTTAAAATGTGGAAATTAATATGATAATTTTTACCCTTCTTCCTCTGAATTTTTACAAAATAACATCTTGCTAAACATCTTACTTAACCCATTGAATACGGACATGTACGTGGTTGAAAATACGATACTTTCGAATAGGAAGTACAAATAGCTCTGTCTATCGTATTGCTCTGAATTGTTCTTACTTTCCTGTTTAGTATGGTAGAAGGAGGCATTCCACTGCTTAGGTGGAATTAGTGAAGAATTTACTTTCCTTCTGTAAAGTTTTGTGTTAGTATTGAAAATTTTAATCTTTGGTACAATATGTATATGTAGGTGACACCCTAACCAAAATTTAACTATAGCAGTAATTAGTAGGTACTTTAACCATACTTTTATACTGTAATTTGCAACAGATTTATTACGGGGTGGGGTGGCGGGGGTATACATTTTTTGACGACTGTACTAATGCATAAATTTTAAATAAGGTATTTATTTATTTTATTTGAACATTTTATAGTTAGATGGCATTATAACCAAACGTTTTCGAGTTTCAATGGCAAATTGGTAATTTTCCATAGTTCAATATTTTGTTTAAGAAGAATTTGTGCATCACATTTCGAGGTGAAGATCCATTTAAAAGCTGTACTATAAAGTTTAAATTATAAAATTTATGAAAAAACAGTGCAACATGCACTCACATATGGCCATTCCCAATCTGGAATTATTAATGTCCCTTGTAAATCTCACACTTCAATTCTAATACGTGATTGTCGTTATTGATAAGTCCAAAAATATGAAATTACTAACTATTTACTGTGAAAACATAAAGAACGACCTGCTTCAATTCCATACGACTGTAACATTTACCACGAATAGCAATAAATATTTTAGGTAATAATTATACATTTGAAGATCATTATTCAGTCTAATTTCAAAATTTTCTTGTTGTCATGGAAAAGCACAGAAATTTAACAAAAAAAAAATGTTTCAGAGTCATGAATAACATTTTCAAGTTTTTGTTAAAAAAAGAATGGATTTTGTTCGGCAATCGGCTGGAGAGAGAGCTTTAATTAAATGTGTAATTATTTTATTTAAACGCTGTGACGACTTCATTACGATTTGTTGCTGTTTTGATATAGGATTGACAGGACAGTCAATGAAAAATTCAAAGAAGCTTAGTCAAAGAAAGTTACGAAATAATTCCGCAAAAGCATATTGTTCGATGTTTAAAAACATTGATTTGGAAAGGCTTTGATAGCCACCATGTTAATGGACATAGGCGTATTTTAAACCAATTTGGAGATTTTTAAGATACAAAGAACAAGAACAAATAAATATCTTCAAAAACGCGGCCACTGCCTGCTGGACATACAGGGAGCCTTCGATAACATAAAATGGAGGGACATACTAACACATCTGCGGGTGCTAGGCTAACCGAAAAACCTGTCTGGGGTCGTCAAGTCTTATTTATCAGAAATGAGTGTCCTCATTAATTGGGGTGCAGGCTACATTCCGCATAAGATGGAGAAAGGATGTCCGAAAGGCTCTTGTCTTGGATCTCTACTCTGGCTACTAATTGCGAACATCTTCCGTTTAGAGCTAGCGCTAGAGCGTCAGGGAATAATCGCATATGCATTAGCTGATGACTTCAGTCTGTTTCTCTCGGGTCGCTGACGTATGGATCTAGAAATAGCGGCGTCTCGAGCACTCAATTCAAAGAACATTCCTACTACATCTGTCAAAGGGCTATAAAACCATCTCGACAAACGAACAAAATGTTATTACAGGCATACCACCCATCAGCTTAACATTAGAATATGCATACAACAAGAACAGAATTTTACACCTTTCACATACCTAAACAATAGAATAGCATTTTCCATCCAAAAGCAATGAACAGACAGTCCATGGTTGGCAGTTGCATCCAGCAGAAGAAACAACACACCTCCGAGTAAATACAGATCGTAACATCATATACACACCATTTAGACTGCCAACAATTTTTACTGATGGATCTCGAACAGCAACCTGTGTGGCATCGGCTTACTGTGTGACGGAAGTTGCCTTGATCATCAACCAGTGGACCTACAGACTGGATGACAACAACACGGTATACCAAGCCGAGCAATATGCCATCGTTCAAGCACTTGAATGGATCCACACACAAAATCCAGCAGAAGAAACAACACACCTCCGAGTAAATACAGATCGTAACATCATATACACACCATTTAGACTGCCAACAATTTTTACTGATGGATCTCGAACAGCAACCTGTGTGGCATCGGCTTACTGTGTGACGGAAGTTGCCTTGATCATCAACCAGTGGACCTACAGACTGGATGACAACAACACGGTATACCAAGCCGAGCAATATGCCATCGTTCAAGCACTTGAATGGATCCACACACAAAAAGGCAGAACCCTGCACTGGATATATAGCGACAGTCTATATAGTCTGCATGCAGTTATTTCCAACAGAACCAAACACCCACTAGTTCTTGATATCAAGAAAAGTCTACTAACTCTTGTAAGCCACGCTCGAATTGGTCATGTATCCGCTCACAAGGGCATATTTGGCAACGAGTTGGCGGATACTCCAGCAAAAGAAGCCACAAAAACTAACATTGATCTCCACCCTCCACTCCTACCAAGCTACCATCAAAGAATCATTAAAAATAAATATTCTAGAAGACTGGCAAGTACATTGGACCACCTCAACAAAAGGCCGACATACTCATACGCTAATCACCAAACTCTTCTACACACTATTTTACCTCACCCCTTACACTCAGCTTTTCTTAGTAGTCATGGACCCTTCCCCCAGTACCTACACAAATTCAAATATGCATCTTCAGACCGATGCGAGTGCGGTAAACAAGGTACAGCGTCACACCCATATTTTCACTGCACACTGACAAGCCAATAACATTTCGGGTACACCCAAAACCCTCCTAAAATTTGGCTCACAAATATCCTCACACGCTCACTTCTTAAGAAAAACTAAAAAACATACATGATTACCTAACTTACTTGTCAAATTTAACTTAGGGAGCCCGTCTGTCGGTTCAGTTGCGCGTAGAGCTCTGGCAGAGAATCACGCGCTTGTCGCGAAGGCGTTTCTCTGCGCGCCTAAAAGCTTCCACCACCTGCTGATGCCCCTCACTGCCCAGTGTCGCGAGGTAAAATCTGTTTTCCGGCAGTGACCGACCACTAATAAGTCTTCAAGCTTTGATCAGTCCCTGTCATTTGCTCGCGATTGAAGCTTTCCTGGCAGGGCTGACCATAGGTCGATTTTCTTTCATACTTGTATTTATGAAATTACCGCCCATTGTCGCGATTTCCAGCGGCTTCAGTTGCGGCTGAACACTGTACTTTTTTTAGCCCTTAATAAAGGGACCGAAAGGTATACTGTGCTCTGCAGACTTGGTTTCTTTCTTTGAGCAGTCCCTCTTAGGCAATCAAATCATTAAAGCCGATCTAGTTTCTTTGAATAAGCAAGATAGACAATGTAAGAAAATATATCGAATATCGTCTAATCATTTATCCAACCTTCTCAGAGAAAAAACGGACAAAATAATCAACTACTATAAAGTAAAAATAATGCAATACATGTGTGGGGAAGTAATTAGAAAAAAGGGAATTATGTATAGGAGTCATTTTTTAATTTTATACAATTTTGAGTATCTTTAATATTAATAATAATAAAATAGAATTTTCTCAATTTATTTTAATATAAACATTTTTCAGCAATATTTGGAGGGTGGACAAATACTTTTGATCCCATTTATAGATCAACAATATAAACTAAAAGTATATTTTTGTACACTCGAAAAATCGTTTTCAGTGCATTTTAATGAGGTTGCACAATTTCAAGCATAATGAAATTGATATGATCAATTAGTGAATGGCAACACCCTTTCTACAGAGTATGGTGCACATAGCAATTATCATTACTTTACAGGGACACACGAATACTTCGGTCAAAACACTGTCTATGAGCAATTATTGCTGGGAGTGCGTTTTCAACTGCGGTATGTGTTTTTAAATTTAACTAATTTTTTTAATATTACTTGGTGCGCATAAATTCTATAGATCATATACAGGGCTGCACAAAAGAATTTGAGTACATTTTTGCTTATTGGCGGAAATTGCTGAAGGGTAATTTTCAACTGTGTTATGCTTTTTCTAACTGAACGAAATTTTAGTATATTAGAAGAATTAGTATTTTTACAAATCTATAGATCACATATATACTGGTTTGTACAAAATAATTCGGATATTTTCCCGACTATATATAGTAATTGCTGGAAACGGGTTTTCACATTTTTTATGCATTTTCCAAATTATCCGGATGAATCAGTGGTCTTTGAGGGCGCTGATACCAGACAGGCATTGGAAACCAGTATCAACAGGTGTGTTGCACTATTTAATAATATAGCTACAGATCTACAGATTTATTTAAGCGCTGAGAAGTCGGCAGCAATCCTTTTTAGTCATTTTACTCTTCGGAATAGAAGCCCGATCTTTTAGCTATCTAGCACTTCGATCTCGGTTAAGGAGACTATCTTGTAATTGGGTTTCATTATCGATGTCAGATTCACATGGATTGAACATATGGAAATACACTAGATTAATTAAGACACAATTATTCTAATTGGTAAAGAAACATTATGAGATGTAATCTTCCAAACTGAGTGAAAAAGTCCGGGCCAGGATTCGTACCCGGGATCCCTTTTCTAAAATTGCCAATGCTCTACCAAGTGAGTAATCCCGGACGAATATGGCGGAACTTATTCACCCAGTTAATCTTAATGATCATAGTATCTGGTCTGATATCTGGATCAGCACAACAGAATAAATCACAGGTAATATGACCTCCAGTAAACGCTGGAAACGTGATTTACAGAATTTTCTGGAAGGTTCAACTCTTTTTATATGCAGTTTCTTATTTGAATTTTTTTTCCAATTTTTAATTTCTTTCATTATTTACCCCGCGGTTCCAATGGACCCGCCGATTATATATATATTAATTAAAGAAAACTTTGCATGCACAAGTACCTCACATAATTCCTTTGTTTAAAAAAAATAACATGGTATAAGGATCAAATTGCCAATCCACAAGGAAGATGTACTACAAGTAATATTTTACGTGAGAAATCAGGGCGTACAAGATTTCCAAATCGTAAAGTAGAATCAATTTTATCTTCATTTCTCCTGTATTTTAGTAAAAGACTTTTAAAATTTTATTGGTCTTTTATTGCTTATTGGAGTTTATAATTAAAAAATAATGAAGTATGCGAACTTTGAGCATGAAAAGCGGAAGACAGAGCTTTCGTGACATTATGAGTCGCAATAGATTCACAAGTATATCATAAGATTTGATAATGCTGCTGAAAGGCGTAAAAGAAGATCTAGTGATTAATTACAGACAATAAAGCAATGCTTTGAGCTGTGGAACAGTTATTTACTGGGCCCTTATATTTCTAATTGGTCTATGACTGTCGATGAGCAATTGGTTGCTTTTCGCGGAAAATGTCCATTCCGGCAATGTATGCCATCTAAACCTGGAAAGTATGGTTTAAAATTTTAGGTAATATGCAACAGCATAACATCCTATTCTTGGAAATCGGAAGTACATACATATGCAAAAAGAGAATAGCATCAAGATGAAAATGTAGTTAAAAGATAGACAAAGCAAATTGAAAATTCTGGTCGTAATATCACATGCGACGTTTAGTACTATGCATAATACTGGTGATGTTGCTACTAACTCTCCAGAAAAGCCTTTGATTGTATTTTACAATATGATAGATATTAAAGATATACAAATATTATAATACAGACATACATACAAGAAATACAATAATCCAACATGGAGTGAAAAATTAGCCAGAGCCAGGAATCGAACCTGGGTCCACAGCGTCCCGGGCTGTCGCTCCAACTATACTGAGCTACTCCGGCCCATTCCTGAATCTGCAATTTCTCACTAATAAACCATGTTGGTGAGAAATTATATTATTAGTGAGAAATTATTAAGATTGGATTGAACTGAATTATTAAATTAGTGAGAAATTGCAGACTCGGGAATGGTAGCTCAGTGGTTGGAGCGACAGCCCGGGACGCTGTGGACTCAGGTTCAATTCCTGGCTCTGGCTATTTTTTCACTCCATGTTCGATTATTGTATTTCTTGTATGTATGTCTGTTTTATAATATTTGTATATCTTTAATTGCTGAATGCAGGCGTTGTTTATGTGTGTTTTAATGATAGATGTTAGTTCTATGAATGCATACATAATATGCTTGTCATTGAACACTGAATGTGATCAGAAATTGCAGAAAAGACATTATTCAACTTGCAGAAGAACTAGTCGGATATGAAGAAAGTGTCGCAGTACCAACGCGGGTTTCAGATACCTATGAACCGCCAAGAAAAGGGCAAGATGTCATGTTTGTCCATCAAAAAATGATCGAAAGAAACGATCTTTGTGTGCAAAATGCATGAAAAATATTTGCGAAGAACATTCCGTTCTTATTTGTAATTCGTGTGTAAAATAATTCATGTATAACGAAAGAAAGTGTATTGTACTTTTGTATTTTAACTCTTGTTTTTCTACTTTTCTACAGTTTATAATATATATTAATAATAAATCTGTTCGTTGTAAAATCAAAGGATATTCAGGATATTTTGGATCCAATATAATTTACATATGGGTCCGACGAACCCGAGTGGTTTATATTTTTTTTGATAGTCCGAGAGTTAAATGTAGAAAAAAATCACGAAGGAAGAAAAATAAAAAGGAGATACAAGCAAGCAGGTGAAAAAAGCATTCCAAACATGGAGTTTCAAAAGAACAGGAGTGTGATGTTAATATTGGCTATGTACTTATGTAGGCGCACAATATCCGGAACTAATTCATGGTAGTCCGAATATATCCATTGCAGCATCTAAAATAGTTTACAGATAAGATAAATATTGCTACATCAGAATTTGTATCTGATGAAGGAATGCAAGTCATTTAGGGTGTTGTATTTCTCAGTGAGTACCTGAAAGTTCGAACGATTAAATAATATCCTGAATAAGTTTCATCTCAAAGTGTGATCACAGTTGCATAAAAAATTATGTCTCAGCAACGGGCATTTTCCGAAGATATAATGAGTCACATTACCAGCAACCTGGCCACAATAAAAAAAATCAGAATTCCTTTTACCAATTTTGTTGAGGAAACTCGGGAAGCTCCCGAGACCAGTCAGATAATATACCAACACTTATATAAATATATTTACAGAATTTTCAGTCTTTTTTTTCCATGAGAAAAATCATTTTGAACTATCGGGTCCATTTGACCCGTCTGGTAGGCGGAGGGTTAAGCGTCTCATACAGTTTAATTATATTCAGGCTTAGTTATTATCTAGTTAAATGTACTTGTTTTAAGCTAACTGTTTTCAGTATATGTTGATTTAGTTATAGTTACGTTTATTTTACAATTACATATTTTTTTAGGTTAATCAGACAATTGTAACTGTAATTGTCTTTAAATCTATCCATTATCTGATTTGGTCCAACTAGTTTTAACTATTACAATTCTGTTGGTTATTCATTGATTTTAAGTTAGTATAGATATTTGATTTTGTAATATAGTTCTTATTCTATATTACTGTTATTGCTGCTTTTATTTTACCGTGCGAAGATCGTGAATGTATTATCTTTAGTTCTATAAAATGGGATATGTTGCCGCTAGAAGCGCCGTCTATGTAAAATGTTAAAAAAAAAAAGAAAAAAACTTGTGATTGTGAGTTGGGTTTGAGATGCCGATCTGAGAAGTTGTGTAAATCTCGGCTCTCGACCACTTTTATTTAGTGCTGTGAGAAATTAAATGAGTTACAGTCCACTAGTTGAGTATTTTATTCAGATTGTGTGTTTTTTATTTTGTAGTGATAAATAATAACTGAGTTATCGGCTAATCCAAAGTATTGGTCCGTCGAGCCGGAGAAAGAATAAAAGGAATTTTTCGATGTTTATGTTTTTCGGTAATCTTCTGCAGAAGATGAAATGGTGTTTGGAATTCTATCACAGTAATTAGAAAGAGTAAAAAGAAAATTAAATCAGGACAGTTTTCCCAGTTTCTTTTATTCTTAACTATCGCCCGCTGTCTGGGCTTGTTCCTTTGCCAGCGTGTTTGTTGGATGGTGTCGGCGAATTTGCGGCCGAAGCGTTAAGGCCACAAACCTTCGGGATGGTGATCCGTGGATGGTTGGGTGTTTTTGTTTACTTATATATAATTTTCCACCTTATTAAACGGCGAAGTTTCGTTACAGTTTTCGTTACAGTGTTGGAAAGTTTTTCATAATCTATGCTTGACGCATGATTTTTCTTTCCTGTGGTTTTACAAAGTTGTAACTTTTCGCTAGAAAGGAATTTGCTTTGTCATTATTTTTGTTTAGTAATTAGCGAAAAAAAAGAACCTGCAGTTTAAGATTTGTTAAATATAGTTATATAGGATTATTTAGTGAATAGATTTATTTATAAATTAACTTCAGATATTTGTTGTTACTTAAAGATATATTGTTTATGGTATATGTTAATGATGTGAAAGTGAAAATGCATAGATTTGATAAAATACTCTAATATATTATATAATGTTTGTTCATTCTTGACAGTGAAATGTATTATTCGTGAAACGTAAAAAAGTAAAAGAAATAAAATCAAAATGATTTTTTTTAATTAAAAAATAAATAGAAGTAAAGAATATGTAATGTTAAATTGTCCCATTTATCGAATTAATCAATTTTTACTATTTGAGTTTTTTAGGGCATACGTTAACTATATCCTTAAAATGAAAATTTATCTTTGTAAATTACATTATGTTTGAATATATTTCAAAGTAAAATTCTTTTTATTCACGTCTTTATTATTCTGAATACTACACTTATTTTAAAAAAAATTCTTCTTACATCTAAAGTTTAGAATTTATCATCAACAGTCATCGAAGACTTTTTCTTCTAAAATTCAAATTTCAACAAAGGAAGCGCGGTGAGACAATTTCTTGCAGCTTTTAACAAAATTGTTTTCTGGTCTACTAAGATTATCTTTTTCTTTTTTAGGACGCTTTTATTTCCTTCTTTCCAAGTTGCGTGAAAACAAAAATTCACTAAGGACAAGGTTAGATAGGCTGTACATTTTTGAGCATTGATTTAATAAAAATAAACATTTCTACTAAAAATAATTATAAAATATTTATTTATAGTTAAACTTCAATTTTTATGTTGGCGTAAGTTTTAAGTCTGAAGTATAACAGTACCCAAGTAACACAAAGACATTGGCCAATATCAGAATCTAATATCGGCCAATATCAAAATTTGATATTGACCAACATTAAATGACCCCCCCCCCCTCCTCCCCCTAAAATAATATTCAGGAATATTACTTTTTGATATCTGGCAATGTTAGCCAATATTTCCCGACATTTCTGAATGTCATTTTTTGACATTAAGTGATATCATTTTCTGACTTTGCTAAATATCATCATTTGACATTAAGCGATATATTTTTCTAACATTCCTGAATTACATCATTGGATATTAAATGACGCATTTTTTATGGCTGAATAACATTTTGAGACAATAAAGAATTTATTTTTCAAGTCATATTAATAACATTTTAATATTAGTGTGTTAGCCTTTTTTCTGTAAATTTGGAAGTTTTTTTTAAACTTTTAAGTACATGTTTTAGTTATATAAACTCCGTGAACCAAAATATAGTTAGTTGGGAGTAAATGTAAAGAAGGGGGTAATTATAAACAATCGATACCAGTGCTCATCCGAGCGTTGGTAAATTATAAATGTATTTTATTAATTGATAAGGAAACTCGTATCTTTGCATCATTCAAAAGCGATGTTGCTAGGTTACTCAGAAATGATGTTGCTACCTAGAGTTTTTGTACTGCAGAGGGCAGCATCGTTGGGAAAACAATTTGGTAATGTTGAAAAGTTCTCAAACGATGTTTATATGCCTCATTATTTCTTGCTACTTTTGGATTTTAACCAGAGATGACTCGTTTCTGTTAATTATTGTTATTAGGGACATATTTTGTGGACAAACGGCGTATTGGTATTTGCTCCTTCATATTTGTATTCTTCTGGATGATGCTGTTTACAACTCTTTCTTACTTTTTTCATTACGAGTAATTGTAAACAATATTTCTATCTATTTCAGTTTCGTCTGAGTAGCTAGCAAGCATTAATTTTCACTGTAAAAAATATACTTTGGCTTCGTTTTAGATTTAAGCTGCCAAAGACTTACAAACAATAAGCATTATTTACCCAAAAGAGACATGAACATGCTTGATATTTTTTCTCAAAGTATGTAAACTAATAAACTTCTTCATCTTCAGTCACTCTTCAAAGAAATGAAAGACAAGAATGGTAGCATACGTACAAAGAAGTGCTGTCATCTGAAGATGTTTTGCTCAGAATAAAAGAGGTAGAAAAGGTCAAGAAAACTCTTCTAAAAAAGATGCAAGATCGAAAGGAAACTAAAAAGAGAAAAAAATCAGAAACTTGAAAGAAGCAGATGAAAGGAAAATAAAGTCTGACTGAGCATCTAATTGATAAAGAGAACGACGAAACTTTCAACGCCGTAGATTATTCAGACATTGAACTAGGAGATCTATTAGCTGTTGAACATTGAGAAGAGGTAGAAGAATTAAAAAGATTAGGCAATTATAGATGGAATAAAGTACATTCAATCATTTCTCCAATTAAAGAAATGTTTTCTAACAGTTGGAAAACTTATATTTGTTTAATAGGAGGTCTCAGGAAAATATTAAAAGTTACAGAAGACAGCTCAGAGATTAGAGAAATACAGAAGAGTGTGAAATTGTGAAATAACCTGCTACATATGTTGTAATAATGTACTTCTGGAAAGACGTTATTAGTCACATTGAGGCACCAAAACATGTGTCTAAGAGTGGATTCTATACCATGCCTGCCTTAGAAAAGCTCGGTTGGTTCTAATATTCTTTGTTTTTTAAAAACATTTTCAAAACCAATTGTTGATTTTTAAAAAAATAATTGAAAACAGTCAAGATGTATGTTTTTTCTTAATCCTTTACTCCATGCCCATCAATTAGTGTAATCAGGTATCCATAGAGTTTTTGTTTCTACTTTATGATTTACGGAAACGTTAAAAGCCGGAAAATTGAGGTAATTGTAAACTGACAAATGACGTAATGTAAAACATCATGTACAAATGGTGAGAATAAATAAAACAGTTCTTAAAAAAATAGACGAAAAAAAAATAAGGTGTATATATATATATAACATTATAAATTAGAAAATTCAGCTATTGCTGAAAAATGTTGAATCTTGCTTACAATTACTACAACTGACCTTACTGTATATTTTATTTTATAGTCGATTATTTAAGCTTTTAATAAATGAAAAATTAATGCTGTTTCATTGAGTCCTTCAGTACGTAATAAAACTGATGTTTTTATTACGTACACGAGTGTTCACATTGCGTGTGGGTTCTGATATGTCATTGCTAAAAACTATGCATTTTTCGCGTGTATTGTAATGCAGACAAATACTTTACATTATTGTAGATCAGTTTATAATTTGTTTTAAGTAAACAAAAAATAATGCTTGGAACTGTAAATGATTGCTGCATTACGCTTGCTGAAAAGTATAAGTATTTTTTTATGAAGTTGATAATAAAATAATAGTATAGATTTTTGAAAAGTCTAAGAGCTGTTATTTATAAACGGCTGTCAAGGTGTGCTTTGTATGTAGATCGTATCTCTATTAGAATTACAAGCTGAGATTTTCTCAACATATTCTGAAGAAGTTACTGGAAGCATTGCTTTCTCAAGTACACTTCATTTAAATGTCTCATACAGTTATCGATACTTCACAATTCAAATACATGTTATGTTATTTGTAAATACACAGGATACAGTTTATGACTGAGCCACATGTAGCTTTTTCAAGTTTTTAACTTAACTTCGATTTAGACTTATAAAGAAACTGGTATATACTGTTATCGGGAAATATGTAAAATACGTCTTGTAGGTCAAATATTCACGGAAGCAGTTAAAATTACTTTGGAGACCACTAGGTCTTGCTCTTGCTAACATATCGCATGAATTTCTATTTATATTAGGGTGCCTTTATAAGAGAGTGGAGACATATGGGCAATAAAATTTGATTGGTCGAAAAAATTTTGGGCAAAACGAATGTCCGAATATCTTGGTAAGTCTGCCATTATCGTCTAGTTAATGTTATTGTACCATGCAGAATTTGTTTGTTGACTTGTGTTATTTTTTATTCGAACTTGTCTAAGTGAGTACCGCCAAGTTTTGGAAAGCACATATCACGTCATTTGACAAAATGGAATGTTGGATTCCTTTCAACCCTTGGAATGAAGATATCATATCATATCATTGGACAAAAATTTCAATTGTAGCATGCACTCTGGGTACAGCGCCTAGAATACATAGTGTGAAAATCTGCTACAAAATAGTACTAAAAAATTGAATCCAATAAATGTACAACTTTGCTGAAAAGATAACGATGGGATCGCAGCGCCATCTGCTAGCTCTTCTCAACGTAAACATTATATTAGAATGTTTCGGCTGGTGGTAAGTATTTTAAATAATTAAATTGCATCCTTTTCTCCTCTGACTTATTGTGATTTTTATGTTTTTTTAAAATTATGAAAGCATGGCTAAAAAACGTAATACGCATTGTTTTGTCTCTGGTTGCAATACTCGATACAAGAACAGTAGGAGCATCGTTGCACAAATATAGGCTACAACTTTTTAGCACTTTTTAAAGCATTACTGGGATAGCCGATTTCCACACTATGTATTCTAGGCGCTGTACTCTGGGCCACTCTATCGCCACTCTTTTACAAAGGTGCTTTAGTTTAAGTTTGTCGAACAAACTACCAGCCAATTTTAAATTGGGTGGGCATTGTTATAACTAATAGAAAATTTAAGTGTACTTCGATAATATTAGAACTTTAATTATGGAATTACGAATCATAAATAAGCAGTCTAGAGAAAAAATATAGCAATCCGCATGCTAGAATACTTCCAAAATTACTGTTATAAACATAAATTAGGTAATGCATGAAATAAAATTGTTTATGAATAAAGAATAGCACAATGAAATATTTGGAGGTAAGTAGATTTGAAAATGATTCATAGATAAGTTAGAGATTAACGAAAAGTTATTGTAGGTAATGATTTTAAAACGGATCTTTTAGAATTTCCTGGATAATTAGTATGCAGGACGTTTTTTATTTTTCTTCGAAGACATGGTTTCTGGCAGTAAATACATATCTATTTTTTATTGTAACTTAGTACAAGGTCAAAGTCAAACCGGGTGGGGAGGCCTACCTTTCAGCTTAAGCTCAAGTACAAAGCAAAAACAATGTTTATTTGTTGTTGTTGTTGCTGTTGTTGTACTTTAAAGAATGCAGAATATCTATTGCATTTATTTCATTATGATTCCAACAGAGGTCTTGTAAAACATTTTTCGTTATTTAATGTAGAAATTGCATGCTATTCTTAACCGTTTTTTTTTTCTTATCTAGCACCTCAAAATATTTCTTTTTTGGTCCTAATTAACTAGAACAGTGAATTTTAAACTTTGTAAAAACTATAAGATTGGTAAAAGTAAATTCCTCTGGATTTAGTGATCGTTACCTTTGATTTAAAAAAAAAAATTCTTTATAATTTGTGTTAATGTAAAATAAATAAATAAAAAACTTAAATCTTAAATCTTAAAAAAACTGCAGAAAAGCTTTAGAAAGGGAAATTCACAAATATTACTTTTTATGATTCCTTACTAATGTAAACAAAATTTCACTAAAATATTTTTGTGGAGCTGTTCTAATAACTTCACAAAATATTTTTTAATTTAACATTAATAACATTTTTTTTTTTTTTTAGTCGCTATTTTTTCTCAGCAACCAATCTCTGGAAAACTTTTTTAATGGTTTGCAAATAAAAGCATTATTTATTAAATATGAATTACATTTCATAAGTTCCCATCCTTCCTATTTAAATATTGCATATTTCATAAAAAGTAACACTTTTTTTTTATACTAATAATAAAGGAACTGCTAAAAATAGTGCTAAGTAAATATACAGTTAATCAAATACATTTTTTTTCATTATACAAACAGTTTCTATGAATGGTTAATGCTTTATGTCGTGACTAAAGGTTATTTTATACAAAATTTGAAAAACGGAATGTAATTATCTACTATTGCAAAAATGAGAAAGATAAAATTAAGAACTCTCGAGTGAATAAACATGAGTGAAAAATGTCAGTTGAAGTTTGCTTTTGGAAAATTTATTTTCACTGTTATTGCAGTTTAATTTTTATGGCTGATAAAGTTTTAATTTTTCTGTAATATAAATCTTCATTTTTCTGAAGGTAACTTTTGAATATCTGTAAGCGCTTAAATTTATTATCTCATAACTCTTTCTTTTAAGGTACTTAAAAAGAATTGATTATTTATCTTACGGCTAAATGATGATGTAATTCTAAAAATATTTAACAATTTTCAGCTATTTCTATTCATGTTATTGTGAGCATGTGATACTCCTTGTGGATTTCCATAAAAATCTTTACTAAATTAAAGAAAAAGTTATTTTATCCAGCATAAAGTTGGTAACGTATTTAATTTCTGTCAAAAACTGAATTCAATTTATTCAATGCAAGGGATTATTTTACACAATAAAAATGCTTACATTGTTTAATGTGGATGAAATGCCCCCCCCCCCTCCTTGTAAGTCCTCACTAACACGAGTTCACTGCATTTTCTATTTCAATAACAAGAACTTTAATTATCTGTCAGATGTTTCATTTAGAAAATTGTATTCTATGTATAAGCTGCGATTTCGGAGAATGAAAATGAAACATTTACTTGTAGGACTTGTAGGATATCCACTTTCTTATTTTTAGCACTTTCCAACCTAGTTGAAAAGTGCTTATGACTTCGGTTTGTCTGGCCGTCTGGCCGTCTGCCGTCTGGCCGTCTGGCCGTCTGCCGTCTGGCCGTCTGGCCGTCTGCCGTCTGGCCGTCTGGCCGTCTGCCGTCTGCCGTCTGCCGTCTGTCCGTGCTCTAACTCCCGTAAATATGCTCGGATTGCTCTGCAATTTTTATATGTTATTGTCGTTATCTATAGCATGTTCCCTATTTCAACGGAAGTGTGTAGCACTTATAGTTTTTTTACAGGTACACTCAAAAGAATTCCGTTACATTGCGGTCTATGGGGGAAAATCATTTGCGGTTTATTTAAATAATGTTTCACTACTTTAAACGCATTGAAATTTATATATATCACTAAGGTGCATTAGAAGAAGCTTAATATGGAATAGGGTGTGCATAGCACTTATAGTTACTTTACAGGGGCAGTCAAAAGAATTCCGTTACATTACGTCTATGGAGAAAAATCGTCTGCGGTTTATTTAAATAATGTTTCACTATTTTAAACGCATTGAAATTTATATAGATCACTATAGTGCATTACAAGAGACTTACTACGGAATATTGTGTGTATAGCAGTCATCGTTCATTTACAGGGACACGCAAAAGAATTATCTACTGTCTGTTAACAATAATTCCTGGAAGTGCGTTTTAAGTTATTGAACGCGATTTTAATTTTAACTTGCTTTTTGTCTATTACGTGGTGTGTATAAATTCTGTAGATCCTATACAGGGCAGCACAAAAGTTCGCGAACACATTTCTGTTTATTGACAAACTCCAGACGGAGAATTTTAAACTGTGCTACGCGTTTCCTAACTGAACTAAAATTATCATCCTATGTAGTATATATACAAATCTATAGATCCTATACAGGGCTGAATAAAAGTATTCGGATGTTTTTCCGAATATTGTATATGTTGGAAATTCCTGAAATTATGTTTTTAAATATGTTATGCGTTTTCTAAATTGTTTACTTAGATGTTAGCTTTTAGCTTATTAAACGGTATGATTTGTAAAATTATTTTGGAAGCGTTGGAAAGTGCTATATAATCTATGCTTGACGCATGATTTTTCGTTCTTGTTTAAAACTGCCCTCAGTTATATCGCGCTTTTTTTTTTGGCATGTGCGATATAATGAAGCGCTACTGTATTTCATATTTTGCTATTTCGTTGCATGTGGTTCATTATTTACCTGAAGAACATCAGCGCAAATTTTCCGGTTCAATACATGGGTTGTAATATATTGCGATTTATGGTAGTTGTTAGAAATAATACTTTCTTTACCTATATCCCAAAAGAATATAAAATCTAACTTACCCGATGTTTTTATGTATATTTTTTGTCCAATAACAATAACTACAACGATCGATCTATCGTCAATTTTATTAAGAAAATTGTTTTATATGTATGAGCTGAAATTTTGGAGGCTAAAAATGATCCATTTACTTGCGGGTTATCATTTATCTTAAAAATTGCCCTCAGTTATATCGCACTTATTTTTAATTCCCTCCACATGCGCCTGCTATATTACATAATTTTCTATGTTGCTTTAATTGAAAAAAACGTCTTCAGGGCTGCAACAACGATGTTTATTTTCTGGTCCGATGCCTGATTTGCAATTTATTGTGATTTATTGCGATTTATTGCAGTGCTTAGTGATAGTACTTTTTTTCCCATCTCCCAAAAGAAAAAAAAAAACTGTTTTGTCTTTTAAGGGTTATATTTGCCGATTATTTATGTAATTTAATGCTTATTATTTACAAAAGTTTTATTATATATATATATATATAATATACTGTCAATAACAATAAATACCGTTAATTGAATTAGGAAAATTTGTTTTTGTCTACAAGCTGGCATTTTAAAAACAACTGCAAAAATGCTTGTTGGTTATCATATTTTTTATTTTTTTTTAATTGTTTTCGGTTATATCATGTTTTGATTTTGCCTACTCAATAGAATGAGGGACCATTATATTACATGTTTTGTTATTTTGTTCCGCGTTATTCAATTTTTTCCTGAAGAATATCAAGCCTAATTTTTTCGGTATAAAATATTCCTTGTAATTTATTGTGATTTATTTTGGTAATTATTAAAAGTTCTTACTTTTCTCAATCACAATTTGTCTTTGGATTTTTTTTTTGTATAAATACGCACCAAAAATATAATTAAAAAACAGAAATATTAATAATTATGATTAATGGAAAAGATAATTTGTATTCGAATGATACTTGCATTCATAAAATCAAATATTAATTTTCCTGTTTTCATATAAAAGAAAAACACAGTAAAAGATACACAGAAATATCAATGAAAGAAAAATTCATATATAAAAAAATTATTTTTGTTTTTCATTTAACTTTCCATAAATTTATAATCACTTGTTTTTTTTGTTGTTGTTGTTGTTGTTGTTACAGACGAGTATAACGTCGGGCACCAGGAATATAGGCCGACGTTAGGAGGGGGGGGGGGAGAGGTTGCCCTACGTGGGTTTAATTTCATAGGAGAAAAAATAGAAATTTAAAAATATATATTATATATCTAATTAAAATATCTGTTTTTAATTTTTTTAACAGGTATATAAAGAGAACTCTTTTCTAAAATGAAGAAAGGTTTTGAATTTAATTTTGACAGAAATTCAAATATAATTCCTCATTTTACAGTCATCTTTAAAACATTGTTACCTGAAGAATAGCTTCTTCTGCATGAGATATCTTTCTGAATTTAAATAAAATGTACCAGAGAATCAATATAATATGTATACTGCATGTACATTTGCTCATGCAGATACTTGCTTTGAACCTCACGTCAGCGTCATAATGTAGTTCGTTGGATTCCAGACACGTTCTCAGCGTATGCTATATATCCCTTTGTATAGTCTTTCGCTTGACTTATACATAAAAGCATAAAAATAAATTTTCAAGAGAGCGTACATAATGTGTCCTGATGTAGTTCTTTTAAGTTGATAAGTTCAAAAATATTTTATATATATACTTTTTTCAGGTGCATATTCGATGTCTTTCTATGAGAAAGAAATATATGCATTGATTTTTTTAATTATATCTGTAACATTTTCTAATTTTCAAAATAATTTTGAACACACTTTTTTTACACTAATATAGAATAAGTAAATATATTTTTGTACAGTTTTTAATATATACACAATATTGTGATTATTTATGTAATAATTATATTAGCGTATATTCAGCAGCAGAGATCAACATTTCAGTACAATAATGCGTTTGATAGTCCCTTGAAAATATGTGCATTATATAAAAGCTTAGTTAATATTTTACAATTATCCTAGACCGTGTTTCAGATAATGTTTCACAATTTCTCAATTCGAGGAGTCCATTGTTCTGATTAAAAAAAAAATCTTCTAGCATTGAAAATTAATAAAATGGTGCATATTTTTTCCTTAAACTATTTTTATTATAATGATTTGAATTAAATCTGTGCTGCAAAGTTCGCAAGACATATGCGGGACTTTTCTTTTGAAAAATAAAAATTATGTGTCAATGTGAATTCAAATAATTGAACTTATTTGGTAACTTCTGCACTTTACTTTAAAGCTTCACAAACATAAGTTTTTCTGTTTTTTTTTTTTTTCATTTTACTGTCTCTATGCGTAAAAGTGTTAAATTTTATTCCAACTAGGAAAAAATTAATAGTTGTAAATCTATAGAAAATTATAATCAAAGGTAATTATAAAGCATTATAACCTCAAATTCAAATACGGAGAATTTTACTTGACGATATGAGAGATTAATATGCATCAATAGGACTTAGATACTATGCGATAAGTAAAGCTTCTTACTATAGGGTAAAAAGTATACCGAAGATAAACTTTGTTTATCATGTTGTTATAAAGTTTGCTACATACGAAATTAGACGGGACGGGAGTAGACAGGTAGAGGGTAGAGTGGACAGGAGATTAGAAAAGTCGAGAAGTATGTAAAATTAATTGTGCTACATAATTTTCATGAATTGAAAGATGGGGTTAGTTTTTGTAAGACTAATTACTGTAAGTTCTATAAAAAAGTCACAACAAAATAAGTTTGCAAAGTGAAAATGACTTAATAAGCTTTTCTTAATTCATGTTTTGTTTTTGATTTTAGTATGTAGACTTTCCAAAAATGAAAGCCTGGTTACAATTCCATGAACTTCGCTAAATACACTGATCAAAACAATTAGGGGAGCACATGGTTTTAACGAAATTAAACAAATACTTACACCGGTAAGTAACTTAAATTAAAGCATCCATAATATAAAGCGTAGTAGAAAGCAGAAAAAAAACTTCATATGCAAATCAAGACGTCAAAAACCAGAAAAAGGAGATAAGTGCAGAAATCGAGATTTCGAGGAAAAGTCTGTTTCACTGTCTCAGTTGTAAAATTCAATTCTCAGCTTTTGTTTCGAGAAAACGTGGCTTGAAAATGCCCCAACAACGTTATTTACCGGAATACATGGCGGAGGATGCTGTTGGAGTCGCAAGAAATGTCCTTGAAAGCTGTGGAATCAATTTTAAGAAACTGGATGTGTTAGACGTCGAACAGGGTAAGGCCAGCCACGTGCTACCACAGCAACTGATGACCGATATATCCTGTTAACAGCTCGTCGAGACAGAACAGGCTACTCAGCTCCAAAGACAGTTGCTCTTGGTAACAGGATGAAGAGTGTCCAGACAAACATACCGCAATAGGCTCCATCAGGGTGGGCTCTATGCACGTAGGCTAATGACCTGTATTCCGTTGACCCCAAGCCACTGTGCGGCCCGAAGAAGGTGGGCTAATGAACATAGAGATTGCAGGCAACGTGATTGGAGTTAAGTGCTGTTTACAGACGAGTCCCGATTCAGTCTGGATTATGACACCGACGTGTTTTGGTATGGAGAGAAAGAGACACTTTAAATAACTCAACATTCGTTCGCGAAAGGTCACATTGCAGACGAGTAGGGTTGATAGTATGGGTTGGAATTAGCATAAGTGAACGTACGGATCTGCGTATCATTAGGAATGGCACTTTGACGGCTCAAAGCTATGCAGACGAGATACTGAGACCTCATGTCGTAACTTACGCTGCTGCCATGGTGATTCCTTTGTTTCTATGCATGGTAATGCCAGATCGGATCGTACATAGCTCGTCTGGTGGAGAACATACTTGAAGCTGAACCAATATAGCGTATGTAATGGCCAGCATGCTCTACTGTCTGCAGCATGCTACTACCTGAATCCGATCGAGCATGTTTGGGACTCATTCGGACAATGCATTGCAGCGAGACCAAAGACTTCTTTTAGTGTCCGGGACTTGGAGAGTGGCAATTCTTGAAGAGTGGAACAATATTCCCCAAAGTCTTATCGATAACCTCATCACATCCATGGAGAACAAGTGTGCAGCTTCTTAGCTGTTCGAGGAGACCACACGCCAAATTAAACATCTTGCATCATTTCTAAACAGTACTTCTTTTGTCATTTACATGTAACCAAAATTGATGCAATAAACCATCTTTTCATGTTCTTTAACCATCGTTTCAAAGAATTAAAGTTACTTTACAATTTTTTTCTTTTTATTTTGCGTCTTTTTTTCTTTATTGCGCATTTATAAACTTGTACTCTCCATTTTATGGCCATACATGGCTGTCTCGTATGGTTTTCTTCATTTCTTTGCCTGCTCCCCTAATTGATGTTTTGAGCAGTGTAGTTTCAGAGTAAATAATGCTCTGAAATACGATTCATAATACTAAAAAAAATATTTAATTTTAAATAGTAATGTGTGTGATGTGGAATCCCATATATTTTTCTTAAATTAATCCTTTTCTTTAATTTTCAGTTTACACTAACTTTTAAATACTTAGTCATTTTATCCTAACTTTTATTTCAGCTCCCGCCTAATTCTCCTCCATTAAAAGAAAATATATTTAACATATGCCCTTAATCAATAAAACTTTCTCACATAGATAGAATTCATTTAAACGATTAATCTCCATCACTAGATATCCAAGAAAAAAGAAAGAAAAGAGATAAAGATTGACTTTGTATTCGGTTTGCTTTTTATTTCTCATTCCGTCCAACGTTCGTTAGAAATGTCTGTGTCTGCTTAATTTTTGAGTTTAGCCTTTTCGGTAAATCCTAAACATTTTCAGTACACGAGAGTTGTTTTGTCTACTTCAGCTAGATTCCCAAAACTTTGCTCTCAACGTACATTTGGCATTCACATTCTTGTTGTCTCACTTTATAGGACTGCTATTCTGGTAGCCCTGCCCTGTAATTCAAAAATTCTCCTAATTGCCTAATGCGTAACTGATAATTTTTAGCTTATATGACATCATTCATTTTCATATGCTCTTCCGCCAATTTTATGTTGCCAATATGTGTATGGCATGAAAATCGACATGTGTCGGAGGGCTCATTCTCTCTCTCGCACGCTCCTCTGATAAGAAGTTAATAATGTAAGCTCGCGTTGGTTAAAATGCTCTCAGGCACCATCCCATCCCTTCATGTACGTACTTTGTAATAGTACGCTTATAACTCGAAGTTTAATAAACTAATATCGTAAAGAATCTGTTCAGAGCATTTAATTCTACAGCCTACTGCCTTTTTATGTTACTTTCAGTGGATGCTTATCGAATCTGGATTATTTGTCACGCAATGTACTTTTAAACACGTAGTTTTCCGACACTATAAATCTTGGTGCCTGTACAGGGCATTCGCTGATATTTTTTAACTTCATGGGATGGTGCCTGCCTGTTAGTTTGCCTGCCTTTTTATTTTTTAAAGACCTGTTTACACGGATTCAATATTTCTACACTCCTGCCGGATCCCTAGATGTTTCTTTTACTGGACTAAGGATTTCTGTTCTCCTGCCAGATGATTGCTTGTCTGCCGGATGATTTTTTTGTCTGCCGTATGATTGCTTGTCTGCCGGATGATTGCTCGTCTGCCGGATCTCTTGTCTGTTTCCCAAATTTCATGAGCTCAAGATTTCCACACTGCAGCCGATTTATACCAACTGAGGCGGTTTATTCTTTCGAAAACAACAACAAAAAAAAAAGATGAAATCCCGATGTTCGCCTGCCTTCGCTCGCTCCCGCTGGACTCTATCCCTTCGAGGTAGGCCTAAGAAGCTGCGATATGGACGATTTCTGACTTCAAGTTCGCCTCGCATAGCGTTAATGGGTGCTCTACGATCATCGATATTGTGTTTTTTTTCTACTTCTGCTGGCTCTACATATCTCGTGCGTTTTTTTTTAAGTGTGCGTTTTTTTTTAAATATGTGAATGAGCATGCATTCATACGTCGTACCTACAAAGAAAGTTCGCTTTCTTCCCTAGTGTGAATAATTTTAATAAAAACTGATGGTACATCTACAATGATAAAAATACATTCGTCAGTTTTAATTTTTGGTGTCGTCACATGACGTTGGATTCCGCCTAACTTTCAACTTACAGTACATTTTCTATACTAGTACTGTTTATAGTGGATAAAAACAGTTTAGTGAACAAAACAAAAAACATATACAAGAAATAAAGAAAAATATTTTTCATTTATAGTATAGAGTTTCAGAAAGTTAAGAACTACAGGAAAGAAATTTATATATATTAACACGAATGGTTCGAAAAGTGAGTATGAGAAAACAAATATTAAATGATGTTGTATTTTTATAATTATTATTAGCTTTTTATTTTGACTGCATAAGTTTTTTTTTCTAAATTAATAACGTAAAATAATCTCTAAATATTTTCTTGTTTAAATTTTTTTTTTCTCATGCTCACATCTATTTTCTTTGAATAATAACATTCAAAAATAGTTTTGGATTGCTTAGAAAGATCCCTCGATACTTTTTTACCAATGCTATTTAAGAATTCAAATGAAAACCTAGCGATAATATTATGAAATAAGATTTTTCATGTTACTAAAATACTTACCGACTGTTCACCATTTTTGCTGGAATATGTTTCAGCAAGTAACGAACTGCATAAGTGACTTTAAGCTTGATATTTCCAAAAAAATCAAGATAATCTAGTGACAAAGGATTCAATTCAGGATAAGTATTGAATTAATCTCATTATTTTGCATTGTTATGTGTGTTAAAAAAAAAAAAAAAGAAAAGAAAAGAAGAACACGTTATATATATAGACTGATATGAGTACTTGTGGAAAATATAAAACCCTTTATTTTCATTTGTTACTGGCTACGACTTCGTTTTCAGGTATTTTATCCTTTGAACCACATCTCAGATTTTCGTGGCGTAGTTTGCAATGCTTAATTCATAATTTAATTATCCGAATGATATTAATAAATCTAGCAGTACAATTTACATTTTTACTAATATAAGTGTCTCAATTTTTAGGTAAGTTATATTTTATTATTTGTCTGGTATTCGCATTACTCAGACTTTGCATTTTTTGTGTGTTTTAAAAAAATACCAGGTTCTTTTTGGTTACATAATTAAGCATGACTAGTTAATGAAAAACTTTAAGGTGGATTATCCATCCATTATCTATTCATGCATAACTAGTTCTTACAGTTCGTATACTATAGACCGAACATGAAATATGTTGTCTTATCATTTTATTACGTTGGAAAAAAAATTTTTTTTTTTACTTTAAAATAATTTAAATTTAAATGTACTGCATTCAAGATTAATTTCCACCTATGATTATTATCTTGTGATAGTTTGAAATTTTAGGTTATTGAATAAAGAAAAAGGGGTAAGTTTTTTTTGGTGCATTCTGGTATTTCTTATTCATTTAGTTAAGAATTTGCACAAGAATGCTTGCAAATAATAATAATAATAAATAAATAAATAAAAAGAAAAAAAAAATATTTTCAGGTTCAACATTAATTTTCGTTAAATGCTTATTAATTTTCTAAAATCTGTGTAGATTATAATGTGTTTTGAACAGAACCCATATTTCATTAACGATATGTCAGGTTTTGAAGATATAAAAAGTAAATGCATCAAGTCGTATTTTAAATTACGATTTAAAGGTTCTTAAATATTTCTGCAAGTAGTAACTTTTCTATTTTTATTTTTGACTTCAATTGTTTAGTGTAAGTGTTTTAATGTGCTTATTTTTAGATTATTATCGGTAATATCTAAATGACATTTCTGATAAATGTGTATTGTTTCGGTATCCAAATATTATAGAGAAATTAACAACTTACATTTGGATGTGTTTCTGATGGTTTGAAACTGCCATAAGATACATGCAATTTTATAATATTGCACTTTTCAGATAAATTATGATTACATTTATTTTTATAGTTCAGGGATTTAGTACTCCCCCCCCACCCCCACCCCCCACTCTTCTCTTATTTCAAAATGTAAAAAAAAAAAAAAAAAAAAAAAAAAAAATACATATCGCTCTACAAATATTTCAGTTCATGTTAGTCATTATATTTTTATTTTTCAAGGAACAAAAATAACTCTCAGTTATTATAGCTGGTTAATCAAATCTTGTTGCATTTTCTCATCTTTTCAGTTTCACAGGTCATAACTTTATAAAATATGCATTTTTCATGTTATTTTTTTAAAAAAATTTGCCACATCCTTTAATTTCGTTATACATTTCGTTGACCAATTATCGTTAACATGAAAACACACGTACACACATGCTCACTTATTCATTGGTACATTTTCTTTGATCACATCTCTTTAGATTGGCGTTCTTTTTCATGATCTTTAAATAAATAAATATCCATAACTAGATCCTTTTTTTTCCCCCCTTTTTGCAAAATTTTACTTCTAATTTTTAATTAAATTATGGTTAGAGTGTTCTACGACTTCCCGTTGAGCCATTACTGCAGGGATGTCTTGATGAGGGTACATATTTCATATTTGGTTTAATTTTAATATGGCGCTGGCGTCAGACCCCTTTCAGTCGAATTTGAAATATGGTTTGTGTTGCACTCTTTCTCATAACTTTTTAAATATTTTAGAATGGTTATAGATATCTTTTCTTTCACAATACCATTTATTTAAGATTACAGATAGTTTTCATATTGAGAAATTTATGTATTTTTCATATTTTTTGCAAGGATTTTGAATTATTTTTTTTAACTTATGTAGGTACACTTTTACCTTTTTATTACTTGTACATGTTTGAGTGCCAACCACAGGTCATCATGTATGATAGTAATTGTGAAACATAATATTGTCACTCATTTGAGAATTACCGTTTGACATGTCATTTGTCATGGAGTTTATGTTCACTGGGGCTACGCATTATTGCACATACCTATGATTTTTCATGGTGTCTCAAGGTATACTTCTCATGGTATACACACGCTCCTGTTCAGCTCCTGTAGTACAATTGGTTACGTCATACACTTTGTTCTCAACATAAGGTAGCTCTTTTACAATATTTGTTTATAAGTGATTTCACCTACCATATTCCTTTTTCTTAAAGCTTACTTTTGACATAATTTGCTACCTTGGTAAATTTGTAACATTTCTCGACGCGAAACAAAGTTTATATTTACTATCAAAGATTTTCTTTCGAGTTTTGCTGAATATTTCATTTGATGCATTTTACACAAATTTACATGCTGTGTTTGGATTTTGCTACAAGGTATTACAAAGCATCAATGCACACAATTTTTTTTTTTTTTTTGCATAATCCATCATTTCATGTTTTTCTATTTTCACAATTTTCACATATCTTTGATACACGTATTTTTTTTTTTTTTGGTAATGCACTTTTATTAATTTTTTTCCATTTTATATAGATTGCTTTTTATGCCCTTTACACCTGATCATAATTCATATTTATAGATTAATTCATATTGGGATATGTAACAAGATATTTACTCTTTAAACATTTTTAAGGTTTTTGATTTTTTTTCTGTTATGATATGTTCACTCATTGTTCCTCTATCTCTATCTCTGATACATGTTAAAAGAAAGGTGTCAACAGTTAATTTTATATTTCACTTTCTTGAGATTTACCCTTTACCTATGACTTCTGTACAATTGCTTGGGAATTATATTCAGACGTCATTTGAATTTACAACACGAAAATTATCAGTATGATAGTTTCCGTTTTCTCTAACATTTTTAATTACTATGGGCTTTTTTTCATTTTTCAGTTGCTGTAAGAATTTCGCTTTTGCGTTCATAACTTTATTTCCTTTCACATACATTTTTTTTTGGTGTTGTCATGGACATTTGACAATGAAACATTAAATATTTGTACAGGTCATATTAATATTTATACATGACATACACAGGTCAAATATTTGTACATGTCATACATGACTTACTGACGCCATTTAAAAAACAGTTTATAATGCACATTTCTTTAGTTTCATTAGGATACTTATGATCTGCAGATGTACTTCGCACTACATACACTACAATATAATTTTTTTTCAATCAAAGTATATTTACACCCGTATTATCTGTATTGTCGCTGTACCTAATGAGCTTTCTACCTTTTTATTTAAAAATTTATCAGTTTACAAATTTTGATTATCTATATGTCAAGGTTCACACACTTTTTGTAACACCTGAAATCTTTTTACTCAATTCTCATCCTCCTCTAGTTTGCACAATATAATTCCACATTTGTTCACTGTTTAAATACCAATCAATGTTTTACACTATACCAATCAGGACCAGTCATTATGCCCATTTCCAATCATCGCTACACCCTCTACCATTCATTATTATATTTGTTTTCTTCATTTTTTATACCTTTTAATATTGATATTTTTTTCCCGTTCACATCACCTGCATTTAGTAATCTCATGGTATATTTGTAAGTAATAGTTACACCAAAATATTAAATGGATACATAACATTTGTTATACATGCCATTGTTGGTAAACAACTATACTTATTTACCTGTTGCATTCTCTGTAATGCTGTTAACTCATTTGTAGGTTGATAGCGATATTTTTTTTTATAAAAAAATATATATACAACATTTACTATTCTTCTTCTTCATTTTACATGTATTTTTTTTTCATGTATAATTTCACTTTGATAAACACATTAGTCAAGAGTAAATAAATAAACACATAATTAAAAATAAAATATCATACTTTTTCATTAAATAATACTTGTTTGCTGATGCAAAATAAGTGGTGCATTACTGAATCACGCCTTAATGGTACTTATATTATTTTAATATTGCGATTCTTAGAGATCTACTCAGATTTCTGTTCAATGCACTCATTTCATGAAACTTTCATGAGTAACGCATCAAATATTTCATCCTGTTAATTTACACAACTTCTTACACATACTTCTATCATCTATACTTAATGCACTCCATTTTATCATTTACAGTTTTTTTTACTAATCAATGATATACACTACTAGTTAATGCCTTA
Organism: Maratus michaelseni; assembly: GCA_963931845.1. NCBI lineage: Eukaryota > Metazoa > Arthropoda > Arachnida > Araneae > Salticidae > Maratus > Maratus michaelseni. Next base: position 243,125,991 of record OZ007589.1, read on the forward strand.
AATATTACCAGTTAATTAATATTACACAAATTACTAATCAATCATGTATTACCAGTTAATGTATTAACACAGTCATTCAATGTGACATTCTTTCTTTTCTCATTCATACATTTTAAAATTCATTGTTCTTTCACATTAGATGCATTTGATAATTTCAACGGTATTTGTAAGTTCTAGTTACACCATATACTATTAAACCTTAGGTGATATACAACTGGACTTATTTACCTTTTGCACTCGCAATAATGTTGATATTATTTATTTGCTGATTAATAATAACATTCTATCGTAAAATTATAAGCAGCATTTTCTTTTCCTTTTTTTTTTTTTTTTTGCACATACACTTTGACATCCATTTATTCCAGTTAGAGATACAAAGGTACAGTAATTTATTATTTTTTTTTTAGAAAAAAAAACCTTTTTCATTAAATTAAATTTGTTTACAGTTGAAATATAGATTTGTGCATTACTGAATCTGCCCTAGTGGTTTAAGGATATTATTTTTATAATATTAGGATTTACTAAAAATCTATTTTGATTTTTTGTAATGCACATGGCTTCATGAACCTTCATGATAAAAGTATCAAATATTTCATTCTGTGGACTTACACGAATATCTTACACGTTTCACTTACTATAACACTACATTCCATCAGTCACATTTTTATATATCATTTAAAATTTCTGTCACTGGTTCTACTTGTTGATTTTTATTCTTGACTTATTAAATGGTAACATATTTTAGTACAAATAATAGATAACTTTTCACTGTACATGTCCTAATATAATTTCTTTTTTCTTTTTTCGATTTATTTATTTTCTTCTATAGAGTATGTGTCGCACCTCAATTACACCCCTTGTCTTGCCCACTCAGTGCTCGCGAATTTACCTTTTTAAAATTCATTCAATATAGGTAATTTTTAAAGACATACATTTTTTTTTCGAATTTTTTCATACACTACACTTGTTTCTAGAAGTATATTTATTCACAGTTGTTATGTTATCACAAACTTTTGGTGTTTATACCAGCTGTATGTTCTGTCGAAATTACATATATGGGTTTGATACATTCATTTCTCACACATCTTTCACATATTTACTGTTTTTACATTTTCTACACTTTATTAAATGTATTCTAACCACCAGTAATTTTTTTTTTCAATCTAAACATATTTATAGGTGATAGGGAATGTAAGCAAACGAAAAACAAAATTACGTTTTGATACACATAATCATTTGTTACATTATGGAATTGAATGGCTTATGGCAGTGTTTCAAACATTTTTTCCCTTCACATACAGAAATTCAAATATTACTGAATCCTCATCTCTAATATAACTTTGTTTTAAATTCATGTTGTGAGTGTAAAAATAAAATTAGAAACGCATAAATTTCCAAATTATACCTTTATTCATTATTTTGGGGATTAATACAGAATCCTTGGTTATTTATGCTGTATTTCTGTTTATCTGTATATTATATATGTTATATATATCATATTACTCCAGTATTTTATAATGATTATAGTATTGATCATTATCCATATTTAGCCACATTTAATGCTTATTATAATACAAGCATATTTTTAAATTAATGCCAGCTGGTAACTGACCTGTAAACATAGGCCTAATGTTTGTTTTATTTGTATGTGCACAATTTGATACAGGTCAACGTCTGACTAAGACGAATTGAAAAAGTGATCACGAATTTTATTAAAATTGCTGCAGCTGTTTCTAAATAGAAACAATATATGATGTCACCTGTATGACAAATTTATGGTACCAATATAATTATATCATGATATACTTTTATTTTTGGATGGATGCCTGCTAAGAGAGATCTTCCATTGCTGTTTGCTTTTTTTGTCATGTTTAGTTTTATTTACATGTATCTGCTATAACTGATGTAATCGTAAGAGCATATGAAATTTTTTTTCTCTCGTCCTCAATTCAAATTTTTTTTTCGTCGGTTTAAGGGGAGATATATGTGATGTGGAATCACATATATTTTTCTTAAATTAATCCTTTTCTTTAATTTTCAGTTTACACTAACTTTTAAATACTTAGTCATTTTATCCTAACTTTTATTTCAGCTCCCGCCTAATTCTCCTCCATTAAAAGTAAATATATTTAACATATGCCCTCAATCAATAAAACTTTCTCACATAGATAGAATTCATTTAAACGATTAATCTCCATCACTAGATATCCAAGAAAAAAGAAAGAAAAGAGATAAAGATTGACTTTGTATTCGGTTTGCTTTTTATTTCTCATTCCGTCCAACGTTCGTTAGAAATGTCTGTGTCTGCTTAATTTTTGAGTTTAGCCTTTTCGGTAAATCCTAAACATTTTCAGTACACGAGAGTTGTTTTGTCTACTTCAGCTAGATTCCCAAAACTTTGCTCTCAACGTACATTTGGCATTCACATTCTTGTTGTCTCACTTTATAGGACTGCTATTCTGGTAGCCCTGCCCTGTAATTCAAAAATTCTCCTAATTGCCTAATGCGTAACTGATAATTTTTAGCTTATATGACATCATTCATTTTCATATGCTCTTCCGCCAATTTTATGTTGCCAATATGTGTATGGCATGAAAATCGACATGTGTCGGAGGGCTCATTCTCTCTCTCGCACGCTCCTCTGATAAGAAGTTAATAATGTAAGCTCGCGTTGGTTAAAATGCTCTCAGGCACCATCCCATCCCTTCATGTACGTACTTTGTAATGGTACGCTTATAACTCGAAGTTTAATAAACTAATATCGTAAAGAATCTGTTCAGAGCATTTAATTCTACAGCCTACTGCCTTTTTATGTTACTTTCAGTGGATGCTTATCGAATCTGGATTATTTGTCACGCAATGTACTTTTAAACACGTAGTTTTCCGACACTATAATGTGATTCAGAGGCAGTTTTTTATTTAAACTAATTATAACACGGCCAATAAACATAATTTTATATGCGAATACATTTTTGCATAGTGTTTTGAAGTGATTAATGTGCGAGAAGAAGTTAAAAATGAAAAATCAATTTTTGATGCAACCAAAGGTGGTGTAGTCTCTTAAATTAACATAAACAGTTATTATTTAAGATTACTAGAAGACTATTAAAACTTTTTTCTTTAGATCTTTATAAATTGAAAAATAATAATTACACGTAAAAGTTCATCAAGGGGATGTATATCGTTACATTGTAATATGGATTGGAAATGCTTAATTACATAATATAAATTAAATAAAGAAAATTTTATTACAAATACAACTAAATCCTTTCATATTCACAATGACATCAGTATGAATTCTAAGCAAATTAAAACAAAAGAATGTTTGACAAACCATTTTTTCTTCTTTGGCGTTTCAACAGCTAGATAAATTGAAGGTTAAATGCTGACTTTGAAAAATTTTTGAGACATCACAGCGTGATCTATCGGTTTCGTTTGGAACTATAACAAGAAAGCGTAATAAAGCAATTTTTGACATCACATATTAATCTCCTCCAAAAATGACTTCGATAGCTATCACCATTTACTTGTTACTGTATTTTTAAAATGTTCAGTCCATTTTTGGACACCCTGTATCTGCCAATAATACAAATATTGGTATAAATATTGCCCCCAACATTGGGGTGTTTACATAGACCTTCTAATACTAGTAATTTTTGCTCTGAGAGTGTTTACAACTTGAAAAAAGTCCTTCCGGCCTGTACCGGGAGGAAAAGGTAGCTTTCCTATATCTTCGTTTTAAATTTTTAGCTAATGTTACATGAAAACAGCAAGTTAAAATGCAAAGAAACGTTTACAAAAGATTCGTTAATACTGAATTTGAATAAGAAATTCGCCAAATTATTGAGCAATAGCCAAATTGGCTTCATTTATGAAGACTTATTTTGGTCGCCAAATTTGGCGATATTTCGCCTAATGTCGCCAATTTTGGCGAGAATTTGGCACTAACGGATATGAATATATAGTTTTATGCGTATGATTGGGAAAATTATTACAACAATGAAAGAAAATAATTTGCGAGTAATCGCGTTAAAGTGCTGTTTTGTTTCAAAATGTCAGCCACCCTAGAAATTCAAAGTGCTCTATCTCATCCATTTTTTAAGATAGAGGTAAACCAAAAAATGCTCTGGAATCCTCGTATCAAGGCCTAACACGTAATTAAAAAATAAATTTGAATTTTTAACTTTTTTGTATATTTATTTCAGTTTTAAATTTTTAAATGGCCGCCATCTTGAAACAAAATGGCGGACCAAGCTGGCCAACGAACTCGGTCGAGACATTGGTTAGCTTAATACACAAAATTAGTTTCATCCAAATTGATTTATAAATACGAGTGTTATCGTATGACATAGGTCATATATATATATATATATATATGTATATATATATCCATTTATATATATATATATATATATGACCTATGTCATACGATAACACTCGTATTTATAAATCAATTTGGATGAAACTAATTTTGTGTATTAAGCTAACCAATGTCTCGACCGAGTTCGTTGGCCATAGTGAATATGAAATTAAATTATTCAGATTTATTTTTATGTTTATTTATTTATTTTTTGTTTAGTTCTTTTGTGTTTTTACATTGCAAAAAGAAATTGTTGATTTTACGGTATAATAATGGGGTCCCAGCTGCGAGTATTATAACGTAAAATTAACAGCAATAAACAGTAATACACTACCGCGCATGCGTTAGAAATGTTGGTTTTACGTTAGAAATATTTGGAATGAAACACTAATAAATATTGCATAAAAACTAACAATAAAATCGCAAAATATTTCTAGCTAATATTGGTGCAAAATTAGGTAGCTTTCAATACAAAAAAGTATAAAGCTACCTATTGCAGCCGTTCGGAGGAAAGCAGTTCCGGAAAATTTCGATATATTTTCACCGATCATGACCCCCAGACCCCAAAACCACCCTCCGTTCAAATGCTGGTTTATATATATAGATATATCCATATATATATATATATATATATATATATATATATATATCCATTTATATATATATATATATATATATATATATATGGATATATCTATATATATAAACCATATAAACCATATATATATATATATATATATATATATATCCATTTATATATATATATATATATATATATATATGGATATATCTATATATATAAACCAGCATTTGAACGGAGGGTGGTTTTGGGGTCTGGGGGTCATGATCGGTGAAAATATATCGAAATTTTCCGGAACTGCTTTCCTCCGAACGGCTGCAATAGGTAGCTTTATACTTTTTTGTATTGAAAGCTACCTAATTTTGCACCAATATTAGCTAGAAATATTTTGCGATTTTATTGTTAGTTTTTATGCAATATTTATTAGTGTTTCATTCCAAATATTTCTAACGTAAAACCAACATTTCTAACGCATGCGCGGTAGTGTATTACTGTTTATTGCTGTTAATTTTACGTTATAATACTCGCAGCTGGGACCCCATTATTATACCGTAAAATCAACAATTTCTTTTTGCAATGTAAAAACACAAAATAACTAAACAAAAAATAAATAAATAAACATAAAAATAAATCTGAATAATTTAATTTCATATTCACTATGACATCAGTATGAATTCATAACAAAGTAAGACAAAAGAATTTCCGTCGTCAGAAAGTGCTCTGCATGAAATATCAAAAAACGCAAGCTTAGATTTTATTACCTAAATAAAAATAAATGGAAAAATACCCCATAGTGTTGAGTTTCTGATCCGTAAAACGAGAGGATTTTCTTTTTATGGGTAATAGAACGTTACCAAACTGTTTATTTCTTTGCTTTCCTATAAGATGGGGGCGTTCTGAGAGAAGGAGTATCAGGAAATGTCCTAGGTCTACATTATGTGTATGGAGAAAACAACTAAACTCTGGTGTAAAAATTCCAAAGAAGATGTTATGGGAGAGCTGAATGTGTGTACACAAATAAGAAAACTAATTTTTTCTAGGAATAAAGTTCTTCAATGGCTTTACAAGGGAATTGTTCTTAGGAGACAGGCGTAAATTTGGAACTTGCAAAAGTAATTTGAAGACATGGGCGAATAAAAAAAAAAAAACCTCGCCTCTCCAAAATATTTGGATTATTACTTTTGTTTATTGTTCTTAATTTACATTTGCTTTTTTATATATATAAAATTATTGTTCGTTGACATTAATGAATTTTTAAGAATACACAGATGAGAATTTACATTAATACACTTATGAGATAGGCATGAATTTAAAATTTGTAAGAGTAGTTTGATGATTTAGATGAATATCAGAAAAAGGTTAGTGTATTACTTTTGTTTTGTGTTTTTTATTGATGTTTCTATTTACAGATATAATTATTGTTCACTGAGCTTAAGGTTTTTTTTAAGGATATACACAGCTGTTTTTCATGTAATTAATGCACATATGTCTATATATTTACTTTATGATATTCAGCATCTCATAAATAGCTATACAGAAATTTTTATTTGGGTATTTGTTAATTTGTTCATTAATAGCATAGTTCATTAGTACATGGAGCATCCAGAAAGTATGTTCTGTTGCTTAGGTAAATAAACACAAAATGTAATCCAACAAAATATTTTGAAGAATATATTGAAGTACATGTCTTGGGCAATGTATATTCAGGATTGATATTCCTTTAGAGACACTTATCTTAGATATACATCGTACGTTTTATCTGTATATCGAAGAATTGTGGTTTCTTTCATGATAATAACATTTTTTGGCATAATCGTCAACATGAAATTAGTGGTAAACACTTAAAGCTTTCAGGCGTAGAGATGACAATCCAGCATTGAACTTAATGGTGGATATAGGACAAATATATCAAGAAATTATCACTTACTACGGCATTCACAGTGATACGCGCATTAAACTTTCGCACCCATCTCCGCGTCAATGAGTCACTTGAAATCTGTTCGCCATATACTTCACCAAAGTATTGGTGAATTTCAGATGATGACACATTCTGTGCATTGAAAACTGTATGACTGACCTACGGCCGACTTCAGCATCGGCTGAGGAAGCTCTTGGTCCTCAGAGGCGTGGCTAAGGACGGAGTTCATGACGTCAGATCACGTGATCTCCGCCTGTTCAATAGGCCGAGAAAACCGTCCTAAGACGGCAGAACAGAAACAAACAAGAGCTTTGTTTGTCACCGATCCAATCAGCCATGATTGGATCGAAAAGAGATCACGTGATCTGACGTCATAAAGTGCATCCTAAGGCGGGAGAAAGAAACAAGAGCTTTCTCGGCCGGTAATGAAGTTGTTCGTGACTGACCGCTCTTCACTCTCGATGGAAGTTTCAGATTTCGAGAAACTTATTTCAACGCATTACGAAACGTCTGCACTTCTGTCCTTTCTAACACTAATGTTTATGCTTCGTCGATGGGTACAACTAAGGCTCTTATAAGCTCTGAAATTTTAAAGCTATAGTAAAACAGGAAAGCTATTTTTTCCTCGGAATAAAGTTATTCAATGGCTTTACAAGGAAATTCTTTTTACGAAGCAGGCATAAATTTGAATCTTGCAAGAGTAATTTGAAGACTTTGGCGAATATAATGAAAAATATGGTATATTACATTAGTTTACACATATATATATATATGCTTCTTTATTCTGATATGATTTTCTTTCTCTGACCTTAATGATTTTTTTAATTATATAGTTTGTTCTCATATAATTAATGACAAACATTTGCCTTTTATTTTTTCGGTGTTCAACTTGTTGCATATATTCATAAAGATTTTTTTAAATTGTTTATCCAAAGATTTATTAATAAATTGATTAATTCTTAATAACAATGAAATTGAATATTTTTAAAACTATAAAAAGAAATAGAAAAACAATTTTCTTTCTTTCTTTTTTTGGAAGGTTAACCATAACAGGTCTGCGTTCTTTATCAAAAATTTTAATATTTTACGTATTTAACTCCGAACAGAAAATGCTTTTCGCACTTGTCATACAGTAGAGCTTTTAAAAACCGAGAAATAAACTTCTGATGTAATTTTTGCTCAAGTTTTCTTTTAATGTATTTTTTTCTGTTTCAGAATAATTTATCTTAATCCAAAACAGGAGTGGACCATTTTTCAGTTAAACAAATGAGCAAGAATTGCAGCGATTAATTCCTGGTCTAAGACCGATTTGTACTCAAAAGAACGATTTATCTCTTTCCCTTTTTCCTTAAAAAAATCAATTGAAAGGTGAACGTTTTCTTTATCTTAAGATTGGTTTCAGATTGATGCTTCATAATAGATTTTCGGTCAGTGATTTTTCTAACTGTAATGTGATGCCTGCAATAAACAGTGGGAGAGTAGAACGAATTAGTTTGATATGGATTATTATCAAGATAAATCATTTATAATGACGTAAATGTCGGGGATATATCTGACTTTTTTGTTAACGTCGAAATATCGATAGTTTTGTTAGTATTTTATTAATGTTACTTACTTTTGAATGGATTAGATGATATTGATATTTTAATAACATGACTATTTTATCGATTTTCATTTGCTTTATACGAGAAAATATCATTTAGGATGAAATAAGATTATGAATCTGTTACTCTAGTAATTTGTTATAGGTCAGTCTTACAAAAGTGTCATAAATATTGCATACAAACTACAGAACTTTATGAAAGGAAAATATGTGAGAAAGAAGTGATTATGCGGTGTTTTTTTTTTTTTTTTTTTTTTTTTTTTTTAGTTGCAATTTCATGTTAAAACAAAACACTAAACATAGGAAGTTTTAAGTATATTACTTAAGATTAAGCAATTATATATATATATATATATATATATATATATATATATATACTATTATTAAATATGTTATTTAAAAAAGTTTGTCTGTATTTTGTGTTTAAAAATATCCAAAACTAAATGCATATTTTTTGCCCGTTTGTAAACGCAAAGCAAAACGAACAAGCAAACAAAAGCTTTGATTTAGCCCGTTTTGAAATTACATTCTATATATATACATATGTATCGTTTATTCAAATTGATGTTTATGGCTATTATCTCTGAAACCGCAGATAACAAAGATATATTTCCATTTACAAAATGCATTCAACCATCATGAGCGTATATATTGCGTTTGTTTTACAAAAGGCTGTATATTTATTTAAAAAATTAATTTAATTTTTCATATAGCCCATTTCCTATAATTTGCTAAAAAATTTAGCCTGCATCTAAGATGTATATTAAAAACTTACCGGTATAAGATTATAAATTATACTTTGAATTTTATGAAATTTCACTGTTTTTCGTCTCTAAAAGCGCGTTTTTCCATTTTTAACTTCCAAAGACACTGGAAAATTCACTACATTCAAATTATCATGATTCGGAAATTTTATGTAAAAGAATGGGACTTTTTTAATATACGTCTTAACTCTTCTTATTCAAAGCATCATAACTGAGTATTGTTATACAAAAATGGTTTTGGTGATCATCTTAGACGTATGGCAGCATTTTTCTGAATATAAATTAAAGGAAAAGAAAGCCGCTTAAAAAATTAAATTTCGTATTTTAATACATTCGCAGTATCTTGTGAAATAAATGTCATTTCTAAAAGTTAACCTATTAGTCGCCGCTATATATATTAACCAATTTTTTTATGGAACAATTTTTTTTTCTTAATGAATAGGAAGTCTTTAAAGGAAGTATTTTAATAAAATTCAAATATTTAGGAATAACAGCATGTTCCCAAAATGGGAGCATTTTCGCCTAAAGAAGGTAAATGTTTTGAAAATTTTTACTTATGCATTTATGGTAGTTATTTCTCATTTTATTTTAGCTATAAAAGGGATAATATCATTCTGAAACTAACATTTTACAAATAATCTGTATAAATTAGTCCAACATCTACATTTATTATAAAATAAAAAATAAAATTATCGATTCCATAAGCATTTTCATTATCCACCTCTTTATTTTTGATCATAACATCATTTTTGTCTTATACAATTTTACATGAAAATGATTGATAATTTTTTATGCAGCGTATTGCATTTTTTTCGTTTTCTGAATTTTTTTCTTTTCTTTTTCATTTTTTTTTCTTTTTGCATTTAATTTAGTTTTTTTTTTTTTATATTCCGATTTGAAGATTTTTCTGAACATTCGTCTAAAATATCAAATCAGCGTTTAATACTTTGTCTTTTTTAAAACACTAAATCAGATATTTCTTGATTGTCTGTTGATTTAGAAACTACAGAAAGTTCTATTCCACTAGATATATCATGGAGTAAGTAGTCACATAAGTTATTTTCTGTTATATCTTCCTCATCTGTTACAATACTGCGATCAGGTGGCAAACAAACGATTTCCGGAACATCCAAAAAATCCTCCTAATCTAAAATAAAAATTGTTCAATCACCTTTTTATGTAAAATAGTTCCATGAAAAAATCTTCCATGAAAAGAATATGCAATAAGAAAAATAAAGAGATGATAATAAAAATGCTTATAGAACTGGTAATTTAATTATTATTATTATTATTATAAATGTAGAAGTTGAACTAATTTATATGAATTCTTCTTAAAATATCAGTTCCAAAATGATATTATCTCTTTAATAGCTAATAAAGTGAAAAATAACTACCATAAATGTACGGAGGCGTATGCAAAAGTTTTTAAAAAAATTACCCTCCATTAAGCTCTATTGCTCCCATTTTGGGAACACTTATGTTTTCGGTAATTGTGATTGATCTGTTATACATATTAATTCCGGATTGCAAGTGGGGCAGAAGTGGGAGCAATGGTGCCTAATGGGTTTTAACTTACTTTTAATAAATTTAGTAATTGGCAGTATGTTTCTACCATCCGCTGTTTAAGATATAAGCGCAATAACTTCCATTTTGCATCACTCTGTATATGTCTCAAAAATCTAAACTAAAAGTACATGTAGTGTTAAGACTATCAAATACATAAAAATGCTAAAAAACGTGTATAATGGGTAATAAAAATACAAAAGCATTTAAAAAAGATATAAAATTTCTAACGGTTTCGGCACAACGCACTTGGCCATCATCGGGATATTTCAAATGTCGAAGTGGTGAAGACTCAAAAATACTAACACACTATAATGGAGGGAAGAAACACAGGAAGGAGAAAAGGGACAAGAGAGAAAAAATGGGGAAATATTTTAACCACTTATGCCATCTGTTGATGAAGAGAAATATAAGCCAAAGTTAAAACCTTCGGAAAACAGAAAAAAAAATTGCTGAAACTACACTTTTGGCAACTTCAAAGTCTAAAAAACCTCTTGCAGTAATTTTTTTTCGCTCTAGCTTAATCACTTGCGCTGCAAAGATATGCCACTCACGTCGGGATGTGTTTTTAATTAGTTGCATGGTTGCCAAGTCTTGTTCCACTAATTTTAATAGTACTCTTTGTAATAGTTAATCGCAGAATTTCTGCCATTAAATAAGACGAAAATAATTTTAAAAAAAAAATAGAGGTACGAGAGTATTAGGAAGCTGTACAACTAATTCACAAAAATATCTCAAAGTGTGTTACACGTCTTTCCAACGCAAATGGTTATAAGTAGGGGTGTAAGGGATTGAGATTTTACCTCTGAATTACCCCACGGAGTGAGTAAAGAAATGTATTTCTTTTTTAAATGTACCTTTTTCAAATATTAAAAAAATTTCATGTTTAGTCTGATTTTATATGTAAGGCTAGAGTTACTTCTAATCTGCTTTAATTTTTTATTGAAATATATAGATTTTGTTTAGTATATCTATTACCCAAGAAATAATTTTTTATTTAGCATAGCGTCATTATATTGTTAATTACATTTTCTAACTGTAAAAAAATCCGGTAACCACTTTCTTTACAAAGCCAATCTGACAATGACACATTAAGATTCAATGTCCAAATAATGTTATTGATATATCTGGGCAAGAAAAAACGAATTTTTGGAAAGTTTTACCCATTTTTAAGCATGTTCCATTTAACGGTGTAATTTTCTATAAATGTTTCATTTAATATGTAAGTTGTTAATGGTTAACACTCGTAGTTACAATCTTGTAAATATAGTGGTTTGATTTTTTTCTAATTTTTCTAAGCATTCTGTAAAGGTATTCAAAAACATTTGGTACTATGTTATACATAATGTAACTATATAAACAGATATAAGAAAAAATAATAACCAAGTGCAAAATGTACTTTACAGATTTAATATTAGTACCTATTTAATCCAAACGAAAAACATTGAGTATCAATAAGATTAATAGCGTACATCAACTTAGGACAACAGAAAAAGCAGCAGATATAATTATATATATGATATATTTATGTTCTATATATATTTTTTCTTATATATATTATAAGATATTCGAATATATACCTATATATATATATATATATATATATATATATATATATATATTTGAATTGAAAATACAAGAAATCTTACTTAGTGCTCCTTATCTTTCAACCACAAGGGGATTCTCATTTTTGATCGAAAGAAATTTAATTTCAAGGAACGCTCTGTATATTTCACTAAGTGTATAATCTAATACATTCATTTTAAGAACCGATGAAGAAACTCGCAAGCTAAAGTTAAAGCTATTTTTGCGTTCTTTTCAAATTTCTCCTTTGCATTTTAATATTTTTAATAATTTCTTTGCATTGTATAGCTGAGAATGATCTCTAACCGGATTAGTTTTTACTAATTCGAGTTTGGTTGCACCCTTTTTTTAAAGTGACTTTTATTTTCGAAACCGATTCCGAAAAGTAAAATAGCCTTATTAAAAAAAAATAATAATAATAAATTAAAAAAAAGTAAAAAAAAAAAGTAAAATCGGAAAAGTGCAAACTGAAAAAAGCAGAGTTGGACCTCACCTCATCTATCCTATGTAAAAAAAGAAAAAAAAAATCATTTAAATATATTAAAATACAAGTGTGAAATTTAAAAAGAACCTCTGATAGGTTTAACATTAGTTAGTGAGTTTCTTCGCATGACTAGCGTAGACTGTAAACAAGCCGCTAATTACAGAATAAAAAAAAAAAAAAAATGTATGCTTATGAATAAAGGCGTTACAATAACGATTAAGAAAAAAAACTGGCTTACGTTTATCAGCAGAAGTTATCCTGTATATAATTCATAACAAGAACGAAAAATCATGCGTCAAGCATAGATTATGTAACACTTTTCAACACTTCCAAAAATACTTTTAGAAATCTTTAATCCTTTTAGATATCCGTTTAATTTAATGTATGATGTCTAAGTAAACAATTTGGAAAACGCATAACTCATTTAATCCAACAATGCACTGAAAAATATCCAAATTATTACGCGAATCCCTGTATAGGATCGCTAGATTTGTATATATACTACATAGAACGCTGAACTTGAGTTCAGTTAGGAAACGCATAGCACAGTTGAAAATTCCCCTTAAGTAACTTCTGTCAATAAACGTAAATCTGCTCGAAATGTTTTGTGCTACACTGTATATGATCTATAGAATTTATACACACCATGTAATAGACAAAAAATAGTTAAATTTAAAAACGCGTACCGCACTTCCAGCAATTATTATTAACAGACAGTACTTTAACCGAATACTTTTGTGTGTCCCTGTAAATGAACGACAAATACTATACCCACAATGTTCTATAATATTTCTCTTGTAGTACACCTCAGTAAAATATATCAATTTCAATATGTTTGAAATAGTGTAATGTCATTAAAATAAACGCAAATGATTTTTCCCCATAGACCGTAATATAACGGAATTCTTTTGAATGTCCCTGTAAAGAAACTCTACGTGGTATATACTTCATTTTCAATACCTAACATGCTACAGTAAACCTCACTAACATATTTCCATTACATGACGATTCGAGTATATTTATTCGAGTTAAAGCACGGACAGGCAGACAATACAAGACAGCCTGGAAACGGTCGAATAACTCGAGAAATACATCGGATTGAAAGACGGAAAAATACGTGTTCAATAGTTTAGGAAAAGGGCAACTTTTATATCCCTAAATAGATTTTTCTAAAATATTGAACACGTATTTTTCCATTTTTCAATCCGATGTATATTTCTCAAGTTATTCGACAGTTTCCAGACGTTTCAATGGAAATGATTCTCATTGTATTTCACTCCATTACAGCACCATCTACGATTTTTCGAAGACAATGTTAAATATAAAAGTTACGTATTTTCTCCCATAGAAACCGAATCTGCAATAAAAAAGGGAGTTATCATTTAAGATTTCAAAGTCGCCCCCCTATCTCCCAGGGGGCAGAGTAGTGGGAAATGATAGCAGACTTTGATATCCTTAAAAAGATTTTTCAAAAATAGTGAACATGCATTTTTCCGTTTTTCAGTCCGATGTATATTTCTCGAGTTACTCGACAGTTTCCTGACTTTTCGGAGACTCTGTATATCAATTGCATGTCAATCGGAGTATATTTCTGCGAGTTAGAGCATTGATAGTCAGCAGCCGGCCGACAAGTTGCAAACAGGTAAACCGAATTTATTATTTTTAGACTTTTCAACTACAATAACTAAAATATTTTCTTAAAACACCATCAAAATTTTTAAAAAGTGCTAGGCCTTTCGAAAGATCTGAGTCTTTCTTCGTCAGGCGCAAAAAGACGTGCTTCTACTATGAAAGCAGCAGCAAGACTGAAAGTGTTAAAAAGGTTTTTAATTATTCAGATTTCACACTAGTATTTTCTATTACTGTTCTGGTGTGTATGTTTTTTTGCTAAAATTCACCTTTTCTGTAGGACAGACTTTACAAAATCTCTATGTCGTTACATATTAGATGGGTCGCGAAAAAAAATTAAAATTTAAGGTGGATCATGGAAAAATTTTAAACTTTAGGTTGGGTCTCGTAATAATAAAGTTTGGGAACCGCTGTTCTATGCTATTGTTTTTCATTAAATAGTATAAGCATTTATCAGGCACCTTAACGACTATCGAAAGTATTTAAATTATATTCGATGTTTTAAGATGGTACAAAAATATTTACAATTATTTCATAAACGATTTATGAACACAACCATATGTTTTTTGAAACACCAAAAAAATTGGAGGGAGAGAACTTTAACTTTTCACAAAGTTCTTCTTTGACTTTTTATATGTAGAGTGTCGTCATGCAGCAAAATCAAATTTCAGGTATTCTCTTTGCCTCTCTTACCATGACTCCATTTCACAAATTATCCTCTGTAAATCTGTAGTAAAATGCACTTCCCCCGTTTACATGGTCGGTTGGTCACAAAACCAATTTTCACCGCAACAATGTCTGCTCGCGTTTCTTCCCTTGAATACACCCACCTTAAACGTAATTAATGGCGGTGTAGTCCAGACTTTTAGCTCAAACTTGCATTTTATATACAAGTTTAGAGTGATTGCTTTTGGGAAAGTATGTGCCCAACATTGTTTATGGAAGGTATAACAAAGGACCTCTTTAATTGCATTTTTTATCTTTTTAAAATGAGTAAACTTTGCTGTAATCCTAAAATTAGTTTTGTCTCATATAAAGTAATTTAATTAAATTATGTTCATACAAAGTGATTTTCCTTAAGGAATTTATCTTAAGATAATTTTACGTTAAGATAATTGTGACGAACATTCTGCGTTGTTTTAAAATTCCATTTTAATTGAAATTACGTACTATGCCTTTTGAAATTATACAGTACGATATGTACTAAGATTTGCTGAGTTTTAATAATATAGAGATAAGATGATAATATAGACTCAATAATAGATTTAATATTAAAATTTGATAATAGATTTAATGTTAAGATTTAATAATAGATTTATTATTAAAATTAGCTGACCCCCGCCGGCGTTGCCGTGATAATAAATTTAAAAAGAAGCATCGAGTTTTTATTATTTTATATCTATAAGCGGATTTTGTATGAAATTATATCTTTAAATGAAAAATTCGCGAAAAAATATTGATATTTAGTGATAAAAGCTCTCATTTTCTTGTTTTTTTTTTTTTTTTTTTTTTTTTTTTTTTTACGTAGCGTCGTTTCATAGTTTTAAAATAAAAAGTTATTTTTGTCCGAACTCTTTGAAATCTTTATTGGTGATAAATAAAACGGTTTTACAGCCAGTATAAAAATGTCGTGAAAAAATATTGTTATCTAGTTGTAAAAGAAATGTTTTCTTCTTGCTTTTTTGTTTGTCTGTTTGTTTTCGCGTCGGCTCATTTAACATAAGCAATAAAAAAATTGTTCTTATCTTCCGAACTCTCTGACATTTCACACCGTTATCATATATTCTAATACGAGCAAATCTTGTGTGTGGTTATGCAAATTTTATCTTAAAAACGGCTCTAACGATTTTGGCAAAATTTTGTATCCTACCGTTTTGGGGCACTAGAAAACGATTGGGCTAGGTCACATATTCAAGAAAATTTGATTAGTGGGTCATTTTGGGTCAACATGGGTCAGGGTCAAGCTAAGTATATCTAAAAAACGGTTCAAACGATTTTGACTAAATTTTGCATTCTACCATTTTCAAGCTCGATAAGAGTATTGGGCTGGGTCACATGTTTCGAGAAAATTCGATTAGTGGGTCATTTTTGGTCCACTGTTGGTCAAGCTAATTTTATTTAAAGAAAGACTCAAACTATTTAGACTAAATTTTGCACCCTATGGTTTTCAAGCACGATAAGACTGTTGGGTTAGGTCACATGTTCGAGAAAATTCGATTAGTGGGTCATTTTGGTCATGGGTCATTATGGGTCAAGCTATTTTTATCTTAAAAACGGCTCAGACGATTTGAACTAAATTTAGTATCCTACAGTTTTAGAGAACGAAAAGATCATCGGGCTAGGTCGCATGCTCAAGAAATCCGTTTAGTGGGTCGTTTTGGTCATGGGTCATTATGGGTCAAGCTATTTTTATCTTAATAATGGCTCAGACGATTTGAACTAAATTTTGCATCTTACGGTTTTTGGGGACGAGAAAATTATTGGGATAGGCCACTTGCTCGAGAAAATTTAATTAGTGGGTCATTTTGTTCATGGGTCATTATGGGTCAAGCTATTTTTATCTTAAAAAGGGTTCAGACGATTTGAACTAAATTTCGTATCCTACGGTTTTTGGGTACGAAAAAATCGTTGGACTATGTCACATGTCCGAGAAAATTAGATTAGTGGGTCATTTTGGTCATCCATCACAATCGGTCAAGCTATTTTATCTTAAAAACGGCTCAGAGGATTTGAACTAAATTTAGTATCCTACAGTTTTAGGGAACGAGAAGACTATTGGGCTAGGTCACATGTTCGAGAAATTTCGATTAGTGGGTCATTTTGGTCATGGATCATTATGGGTCAAGCTATTTTTACCTTAAAAACGGTTCAGACAAATTGAACTAAAATTTGTATTTTACGGTTTTGAGGCACGAGAAAATCATTGGGCTAGGTCACATGCTCGAGAAAATATGATTAGTGGATCATTTTTGGGTCACTGTGTGTCAAGCTAATTTTATCTACTAAACGCGGCTCAGACTATTTTGACTAAATTTTGCATCCTACAGGTTTCGGGCACGAGAAGACAATTGGGTTTGGTCACATGTTCAAGAAAATTTTATTAGTGGGTCATTTTGGTCATAGGTCATGATATTTGAACTCAAAGCTAATTTGGACCGAGCATAGCTCGGTCCTCCCTGCTCATAAATATATAACTGTACCCAATCTCTCTTTAAAATTTTGTGAAAAAATATGTATATTTAGTAGTGGAAACATGAGTTCTTAAACTAAGCTTTAGCTTTCAATCTCAGAGCAAAAATATATTAGAAGGTCTATGCTTTCAGTGCCATGGTGATTCCA
The DNA here is from genome assembly GCA_963931845.1 of Maratus michaelseni. Lineage (NCBI taxonomy): Eukaryota > Metazoa > Arthropoda > Arachnida > Araneae > Salticidae > Maratus > Maratus michaelseni. The sequence continues at coordinate 243,143,815 of OZ007589.1, forward strand.
TCCGTTTTCAATCAACCCTTTTTAAACTCCCTAGGCTAAACAGTTGTGGGCTACACTGTTAAAAATAAATCCGTAAATTCACGGTAAAAGTACTGGCAGCGAAGTTGCCGGACTTTTTCCGTTCTGTTAGTAGATTTTCCGTTTTGAAAAATAAAAGAAGGAAAATCGCCGTTTACAGAAGCGGTAACTTCCCGTTAACGCTCTCAGAAATCACGGAAATATTCCTCGTAGAACTGACAGAAAAGGACATTTTCCGTTTTAGATAAACTCGGTTTAAAAAAATCTTGACATCTCACTTGGTGCTGCCATCTGTCGACTTTGCGGGAGTATTTACTATCTGACATACGTCAAGAACAGCTTTTGGTCGACATTGGGTTTTGAACCAGGGGTGATAATGCCTCGAGTCCAGCGTCTTGCCGGTTTGACCAGCGGGCGCTTGCTAGATTAGCAGTTTGAACGGATCATTTGGAAATTCTCAAAATGGCGGCTTAGAACAGACATAATTTGGGGTTTAGAAGCTTGGTAATTTTGAAGTTAATTGCGAGGAGATTTCGTTATGAGATGATGTTGATGTTTTAAAATTGTAATATTAATACAGGATAAAAACATGAATTATATATATTCTTAACTTGATTGTTAGATGTAAAATATGAATATTATATTTGAATTAAATTCGATAAAAAATGTTTGCTTGTTTAAGAAAAGTGATTTTTTTCCCCAACTATTATATATTTTTTAAATGTGTTCGCTTAGAATATATTTTCAGTGCGAGTACTTTTTATTACTTTAAAAACTAAATTGCGAATAATTTTAAAGGAATGAGAAAAATATTATTTTCTTTTTATTTGAAAGCATTATTTTTGTATGTTGCTTTTTTGAGTAAAATAGATTTTTTTTTCACTTAATTTAACTATTATGTATATATTTTAATCTGCTTGTTTAGAATATATTTTAAGTGCGAATATTTTCTTATAACTTTAAAAAATAAATTGCAAATAATTTTAAAAGAATGGGAAAATTATTACTTTTTTTAATTCGAAAGTACTATTTTTTTTTTCTTTTTTAAATAAACTCGAAATTTTAATTTATTAAATTTTTAGTTTTTCTGTGCAACAACATGTCAGTTTTTTAAACATTGAAAATAAATATGCAGCAGATAACATAACGGAATATCTCCGTTATCCCCTTTCGTCTCCGTCCGTTCCGTTGTTTTCAGGAAATATGAGGAAATTTTCTGTTTTTTAACGGAAAATACCCTTTTGTCGCAAAAAAAGACTTTTTCTGTGAAATTCAGGAAAAAAATACCCGTGAATTTCAGATTTTTTTTAACAGTGTAATCCATCAGGTTTCCCCTTTCTGAGGGGAGAAGTTTTCAAAACACGTTGACGCATGCGCAAAGAGAAGATATTTGTGTGCAAATTTGATAGAATGCGCTTTTCGTTTTAAATATATAGATTTAAAAATAGATTTAATATTAAGATTTAACATTTAGATTTAACATTTAGATTTAATATTAAAAATATACGCAAATTTTTATGGAAAAATATCAGTGATAATTCTCAGACATATTTTCAAACTTTATTATTTTTATGTTTACAGCACTTTTAAGAAAAGTCATGTTATCTAATGCAATTATTATTAATTTTCTTATATCAAGAACAATATAATTATTTCAGAATATTACCCCTTATCTTTAAACTTTTGTAGATGCTGTATCAAACGACTATAAACGCGCCATTTATCTTCCGGTGGTATATATATAAAAAAGAAAAAAATGCGAAATCCTAAATTTTACAGAACATCTTAATTTACTGTGATCCAGTATTTATGTCTTGGAGTTAATCGAGTCATTAAAGAATATTTTATATAAATTACTTTTTAGAAGATTAATGACAAATAATTTATGTAAATATAATGTTGAATATCTCAAAGAAGAATTAATCATTCCATGAAATTTAGAAATTTTCTACATCTGTCAGCATTGCAATACTATGAGTTCTCATAAATGATTTGTATAATTTGTAATGAAATAAGTGCAGATGTGTGTACTAATGGTGTTTAAATCATCGCAATGAAAATACATATTTTAAAAATTTTGAAAATATATTTTCAGATTGTACTTTTCTTAAAATTTTAGTAGAGATTGTAGTAATTGGTTTTTCTTAAATTTTGAGTATTATCCCTTTTAAAACATTCTGCTGAAGCTTCTAATAATATAAATATCACTATTATGTTTTCTGGGAGTTGTTCTATCGTCATAAAAAAATAATATAGTAAAACATTTTCATAAAACGCAAACGTTCTTTTATTATGAAGAAAAACTATGCTTAGAAACTTAACTATATTTTTTATTTGTTATTCAAATGACATAATAACGATTATCGCAGCAGGCAAATTTCACTGTATAATACATAAAATTTAAAACTGACGCGAAAATATTATTAAAAAATATTATGATACATTTTGGTAGGAGAAGGGAATTTTTACAGACAGTTTATTGAGCAATATTTACTTATCCCTTTAGTAATTATTATTTTAGTAGATAAGTGGTCTTGTTTAATTTTGAGCATAATACCTTTATAAGAAATACAAAAAATATTTTACTGGATCCTCTGGAAATGCAATCCTACAAACAAAAACAAAATTATTAAAATTTCGTTCATCCATCCAGATGCAATCAGCTATTGATCAGTTGATAATTTCCTTTTCATGCATTATTAGCTGTTCGTGTTTAATGATTACAGGATAGATTGCAACTTCCTACTACTTTGAATTTAAAAAGTTTATTTAAAATATCAATTTTATAGCAACAAAATTCGAAAGCTATTACCCTTTTTTTAAGGCATTTCTCCCACCTCCATATGGGGTTCCAGAATACTTTTAATACTAAAAAAGTATTGTAAACAGTCTAGAATTTTACCAGTTATGAACATTATTGTTTGTTTATATAGCAATTTCACACAATACATAAGCAATAAAAATTCTGTCATCAGTTTTGTCATCCAAGAACAATGTATCCCGATTATCAATACTGTCATTCATATCCCAAAATTTCTGTATCCGCAAATAAAGAATGAGAAAGGTAATCACAAAGTACAGTTTTTCTAGATAGAGGAGATCTTTACTCACTCATGTCTTTTATTTTCTTTGCAAAAACCACGGAATGTCAAAAGAAACTTCTCCGTGGATCTATCGCTCAAAATTGTTCCCCTCCTTCATAACACCCTAGTGGAGGCTTTCTAAGTTATTGACTGCCGTCACGTACTACTATGGCTTTGAATGCATTTCTGTGATTCGTAACAATCGGCGAAATGTACAGTCTTCTTCCAGCTAGCTTGACACATCAACTTACTGAAGAAAACACGAATATTTTTATTTTCCTTTCTATTTCCGTACAATGGTCTGAAAATAATACTTTTTAAGCAACATTTTAAGGTTCCACTTTTTCTCTTTGCTTTCATAAAAATTTCACCCTGTAACCTTAACTGAAATAGAAACTCACGAAACAGTCTGAAACTATTGTGTAAGGTGACTAGTATAACTCAACTTCTTAAATGTTGCGTACGTTAATTTAGAATTATATACGTATGTTAATTAAAAAAAAAAATTCTGAGAGTTTTTCGTAACTTTTAAAAGCACTTTGAATTAAAATATTCTTAATTATATATTATATACATATTCCCTCAAAAAATATTCGTAGCTTTTAATATTCTAAAATTAATCTGCTTACGACGACTACTCATCAATGTAGTTTTCTAAAAAGTTTGCCATTACTATTTGAGTTCAGAAATATTTCCCTAATATTTTTCTTCAGATTAAAAATGTTCCTTTGATTAATCGGATAATTTGTAATATTTTTTGCTAATCAATAAGGCTAAAAATTATTTTCAACAATTGAGTTTGAACTGTACTCGACCTCTTAGTGTCAATAAAAAGTAACTTTCTAAATTTCTCCGAAGATTAACAATAAATAACTGAGAAAGTAAATAAAAAATAACATTATTCGCTTTATATTTGAAATAATGTGTGTATTTCTAATCATAATATACAGCAAATATAAATGATATATTGATGATAGTTTTCGTTGGAAGAAAAATCTAATATTTATAAAAATAATCTTTTTACACCAGTTTTCATAACATTGCGCCGCGAGATTAATATTCTAAAACACAAGTAATAATAAGGTATTCTATTAAAAAATGCATAAGGTAATATTTAGAAATAAATCATCTAAAGTTGATAAAAAAGAAAAACGTTTCACTCTAGAATCTCATTCTATATAATTTCAAGATTATTATATTTCTTTGCTATTTCGCTAATGGGTAGTGTTACTAAATATATTATCACCTTCTGTTTTTAATTACTGCATCAATTAACTATCTGTTGCACCTATTCATGTTCCTCATCAAAAAATTTGATAAATAAATTTAAATTTATTTTAAATATATTAAAAGTGATTTTTATTTATCCGAAGAAATAGCTATACCATTAATCTATGCTTGATCTGTGCACAATTTCGAAATGATTGCAAGATCTTCCTTTTATTCGTAGTAACGTGGGTAACAAAGCAATACTTCCTGAATTCGGCAACATAAGATACAAATATAGACCTTAATGTAAATGTATGAAGCTAAACAGGGTCTCAGAAACAAAGAAAAACGCACTAATGTTTAGACAACAAGTTAACATGAACAAGGCTAAATAAAAATTTGAATTAAATAATTACATCTTTTTTTCTTTTAATTTATAAAATTCATCCTTGGTGAAAAGAATAGAGTTGATTGACCTTTATATTCCTAATTTGCAAATACTGAGAAAAATTTAAAGCTTTGTTTATGGGAAATAAAGTTTGATAATAATTATTCTGCTCAGATCTATAAATTGACTTTCCTTGTAGCTGTAATCGCAATTTGATTAGAAAAGTGTTTTATTAGTCAATTTTTTTAGATAACAATGAAAATTACTATTGTAATTAATTTTTTTAATTAATAAGCATGAACAGTACTTTATATATTCTTTTAAACACCAATAATGCGGAAAATAACGTTAATAGATTTTTAATTTTGGTGAAAACTTTCAATGATTTGTCAATTTAGTTTGTGCCTTTTAAATTATATTCCTTTAAAAGGTAAATTTTACACTTAATTAATTTCTCATTTAAATTTAGAAAGGAATACAGGGCGTCCGAAAGTCTTTTCCTGATTACGAAATGTATTCATATATATATGAAATGTTTTTCCATTTCATAGTGAATTATATCAACATATTAATTCTGGTATGCGATGAATTTGTAGAATAACATATGTTTTGCTGTCGACGGCTCCAGATGGAAGACTATGTTTAAGAAATACACTAGGAATTTTCCCGTAAAAATAACAGGAAGCTGCATTATTATCAATACATTTATTGACAATTCCACTAAATATCAAGTTGAGAATTCATAATTTAGCTGTGCTACGCCATAGGAAAAAGCATGAAGATGTTACACATTATTAGAGATATACACCAATTTAAAGACGCTTCTCCTCCATTTGGCGGGTTTTGTTTAGCAATTCAAAAAACGTAAAAATTCTGAGCTCCAAGGTTGTATAACGCGCTTTATACTCCGCGAGGCGTAGGAATCTTTCGCCAATGCAGGGGTAATTTAACCAATGAGCGGGTTGAAAGGCTGTGGGTCTCTTCATTATACTCGACATAATTTTAAAGTGAAAAAGTTGGATGCGGGAGTTGAAATGAATCATGGATATCGAATGATAATTTTAATTAAAAAATGATATTAAGAGACGTTCTAAAGAAATAAAAAATTATTAATATCTCAAAATATGAAGGAATAAATTAGTGGTTTTTACAAAGAAGTGTAGCTTTTAACAGATTAAGATTTTTAGAATAAGAATTAAAAAAATATGTTGATTAAAGATATGGAGTTAAAATATAATTTATATTTGAGATATGATTATAAGACATGGAAAAAAGGTAGAATTGTAAGAATTTGGAATAAATTAATTAACGTAAAATGGTGAAATTTTTTTATGATTACATATATATATGTGAAACTGGTGCCAAAATATTGGAAAACTAACCAAATTTTTTTGTTGCAGGTTTCCTTAACGTATCTGTAGTGTAACAGTGTCAGTGTCCAGGACACCGAAAATGTTCACAAATCAGGGAAAAGTGTGTGTCCATCTGGTATCACGAGATCCTTTTGAAATACAGTAAAACCTCCAAAGTTGACCACCTCTCTACGTTGACCACCTCTCTATGTTGACCGAAATTTATTAGTTTGAATGGTCACAACGCATTTTCAATGGAGATTTACCTCTCTATGTTGACCACCTCCGTAAGTTGTATATTGACCACTTTTTAGTAGGTTTTACTCTCTGTAGCTTGACCACTGATGTTTTCTTGAATTTTCTTTTTCCTCCGTTTGTTCCCCATAGGAATTTCTTTATCAGTCATTCGGCTTATCTGAGCAACACTCGCCCCCCTGGTTGTGCTCCATTCATTGTTCACTTCCAGTATGATACAATGGGCGGGAAATGTCAGAATTTCTGGAATCTGTTGAAAAATGTCAGGGGAGGGGGATGTGCGTAGCTGTGTAGCTATACAGAGAATTGGAAAATGTGTATCGTTCACATGTGAAACACATTCTGCTCTTTTTTTCTGGATGTCGTGTCGTGACGGGACCGGCCGTTTATTTGCGAATTTTCATTAAACATGACTCAAAAAAAAGCTCTAAGAGAACTTAAATTAAAGGAGAAAGTGGATCTTCTTAATTTTCTGGAATACAGCAGCCAAAGAAAGACAGCGGTGAAATTTGGTGTGAGCAAGACAACTGTGAGCAATATTTTAAAACGCAAGGAAGAATATCTAGGGACCCCAAAGAAAACGCAGGAAAACCTGTCTCGACGCTGTCAACAAAGCCGCGTTTCGTTGGTTTAAAGAGATGAGTTCAATCAATGCAAGAATATCGGAACCTATGCTTCAGGAAGTAGCAAAAAAAAAAGCAAAATAATTCAAAATAGAGGACTTCCAAGCGTCAGCAGGTTGATTTGAAAAATTAAAACTACGATACGAGATTTCTCAAAAAGTTTTGTGTGGGGAATCGAATGAGGTTTCAGCTGAAGTGGTGCAGAAGTTTTTTGAAAAATTCCCAGAGTTTGCTAAAGGTTTTGAAGATGAGGACATCTTTAATGCTGATGAGTGTGGTCTCTTCTTTAAAGCAATGCCTGATAGAAGTCTAGTAATGAAGGGTGACACTTTCAAAAGAGGAAAACATTCAAAACAGCGTTTTACTGTTCTATGTGCTAGTATGACTGGGAAAAAATTGAAGCCTACGGGGATCAGCAAATCCGCAAAACTTCATGCATTTAAAAATGTAAAACCTGAAGACTTCCTGTTTTTTGGAGAGCGAATAGATCCGCTTGGATGACCAGTGCTTTTTTCGAAGAGTGAGTTAGAGGAATTGACGCAGAAATGAGGAAAAAGAAGCGGTCTATTCTACTTACCGTGGACAATTGCCCCAGCCACCCGAAAGTGAATAATCTCACAAATGTGAAGCTAAATTTTTTGCCTACAAACACAACTTCGAAAACCCAACCTTTAGATCAAGGCGTTATTCAGTCCATCAAAGTGCACTACAGAGCTCAACTTCTAGAATGGGTGATCATGAAAGCACAAACCTGTGGTCCTTCTGCATTGGCATCGTCAACAGCTGCGTCAGTAAATGCTTTGAATGCTGTTCATTGGATTAATTCTGCTTGGAATAAAGTTACGCAAACCATGATTAAGAACTGTTTCAAGAAAGCTGGATTGCTACAGCTACAACATCGGTGCAAGAGGATGAGTTTCCTCTGTCTCTCTTACTAGTTTTTGATGGAGTTGATTTTGAAGATTATGTTACCATGGACGATGAGTTAGTAACATGTGTTGAGCCAGACCCAGAGGCAATCTTCAATGAGATACTCTCTGCAACTAAGCACAGTGAGAACTCTAAGGTAGAAGAAATGGACGGCGAAGAGGATGATGATCCAAGTGACGACGAAACAGAAAAGTACCCAACTCTGAAGGAAGACGATGAGCAACTTAAAGATTTCGCTGCAGAAAAATGCCCAAGTATGCTTAATGAACTTGTAAACTGTGAAAGTGCTATTCTATTCAATGGTTCGAGTATCATAGTTGAGATTACTCCAACCATTGAATACAATTTACCTAGTATACTTTCCTCTGGTCATTATGTGAAAGTACTTTTTGTAGTTACCTAATGAACAAAAAGAGAGCTCAAACAAAAATTGAATTATTCTTTCAAAAATTTTAAAAATGTGCTGTACCTTCAGTAAAAATAAAAATAAGTAAGTGCTAATTTTTTTCTAAATTTTTCCTTAAAAAATACTAAAAAAGTTCACTAAATTTTTTCTAATACTGTACTAAATATTTTCTAAAAACTCCCTAAGTTGACCACCTCTGTATGTTGACCACTTAGTTACAGTCCCTTGGGTGGTCAACTTATGGAGGTTCTACTGTATGTAATTCTCGTAAGACCCGTACGCACTGATTTCTAGGGAATTCGCACAAAAGACTGGCTCACTACCCTTTCAGCTGAGGTTGATGGTCGGCCAGTTCTCGGTACATGGTCCAATTTCTCTGAATACTTACACTACTACACTACACAGCCACGTTACAGAAACTTGCAACAACAACAACAAAAACTTGGTTAATTTTCCAACATTTTGGCACCAGTTTTACATGTTTATCTTATATATAGCGGATATGAATATATTTTGTAATCAGGTAGGGAAGACTTTTCGAACACCCTGTATTTTTAAGTAACTTGATTGGAATTTTTTCCGTTTAAATTATTAAAAATTGCAGTAAATTTGGTTATCTCCTGGATAACAAAAAGAGATGGATTTTCCTTCTTATTTGTTACATATGTTAACCTTTTGACTACGGCTCGGGACATATACGTCCCAGTGGACTATTTTTTATTCTATTCGTACCACTTTTTGAAAAATAATCTTTGCCTTAGACGTATAATAGGATATTTTCAAGAGCAATCTACCACAAAAAATATTTTTGTAAAATGTGGTACAATTGGATATAAAAATATTCGCCAGTACTGACCGTAATCAAAGGGTGAAAAATAAAATAAAACATAACTAAAAACTATAGTCATACTTCACGTATTGAGCCTAAAATGTGTATGTGATGTATATTCTTTTAATTGTTAACATGAATTATTTCTTTTCTTGCTCCGAAATTTAAAATGCTAAAAATATGTAAAAGTTTCATGCAACAATTTTTTTTTTCGATAAATCAAAGCTGTTATAAATAGGAAACTTTCTTTCTTCCATGAATTCAGTTGATAAAAAGTAAAGAAAGAAACTGTAAAACGAAGAAAAATTTGTAAAACGCAAACGTAGAGCATTTTTCAAGGTTCAAATTAATCAAAAATTTCCAATAAAGTACATTGTATTCAAAATTATTTTTTAATTAATTATATTCCATTTTAATAAATTTATTTTACCTCTAAATGTAAAATTTCAGGAAAAATTGTTCCTGCATTTTCGTTTACGCCGCATTTCAGTTAATTTTCTTTTCCGAACCTTTAAAATGAAAATAATGAAACGAAAAATATCATTTCACGACATAAATTAATCCTTTGCTCTTTCCTCGCAGTTTGTTCGGCGCAATTTGTTTCCCCTTACTTACGCCAACAAAAGAACTAAAAGACGTCGAACATGCTAGGCCTTTTGTCTCTAGTAATTGGATTAAAACACTTCTGGAAAGAAATATTCCATTCACATTTTTAAACATATTTGCTGGAAGACTGGATCACTGAAGCTTGATAGATGTCGAGTAATTAGCGACAATAGTGTCGTCTCACGCGAGAGGTAATTTATAAGGCTGCATCACGTGAACGTCTAATTTGAGCAATTGGCTCAGAATTATTTCTGCAATGTCGATATAGTTATGGTATTTACTGAACGTTAATCCTTAATCCACATTTGTACGAACAAGAAAATAAAAGAAATCTTGTGTCATCAAATGAGTGATTATAAAAGCAGGCACATTACATGAAGTTGAAAAACTTAACCCATTAACGCCGACTTATTTTACACTTCTTTTAATACTTCGATACCAGTTGACACCAGTTTTCCCATACTATTATTTTAACTGATTGAATCTCTGATAGTTTCGCAATAGATAATATGAATTTTTTCTTACAAAGATACTGGTGTTCATATTTAAAAGTTTCGTATCACTTAAATGGTAACTTTTCGTACCAACCGGCATTAATGAGTTAATATCTGTAATGCATTTCAAAAAATCGTATTTGTAAAAACAAAGGCTTCGAACTGTAATATTTTTTGTGCGGTTATCGTTTCACTGCAGTTAATATAGAATATCGTACATTCCGATGTATAACTTGCTCTCGAACATGACACGCATTCAGAATTTGAAACTTTACTTTCCTAAAATAGTGAAATAACGTGATATTACGGTGTATAACTTGCTCTGACGCATTATATGCAGTCAGAATTTGAAAATTTTCTTTTCAATAATAGTGAAATAATGCGATTTCCTGGTGTATAACTTGCTCTGACGCATTATACGTAGTCAGAATTTGAAAGTTTTCTTTTCGAAAATAGTGAAATAACGCGATTTCCCGGTGTATAACTTGCTCTGACGCATTACACGCTTTCAGAATTTGAAACTTTACTTTCCTAAAATAGTGAAATAACGCAATATTCCGGTGTATAACTTGCTTTAGCGCATTATACGCAGTCAGAATTCGAAACTTTACTTCCCGATAATAGTGAAATATACACGATTTTTTTACATCCCTTCACTATTTTTTTTAATAATTAAAATGTGATCTTTTGAGCTGTTTTTTATTCTTTTTTCATTTGTTGTAATAAATTGTTAGAAAACGATATTAAAAAAGATAAATCTGATGCATACACGTACGCACACACACACACGCATACAGTCAGTGTAGGTTCATATGTGCGTAAGCTTTAGTGATTGTAGGTGAGTTAATATGTGTAAGTCAGACTGTGAGACTTTATACAGTAGTATAAATTTCGTAAGGATAATATTTTACGCTTTTCGAAAATATTAGAAACGATTTATTTTAATTGAAACATGTTACGGTGTATATTTTACTGCTGATATAGGAAAAATATTCAAAATTTTCTTTCGCGTACAGTTTTGATACAAATTGAGAATTTCTGACTAACTGGTTAATTAAAAATTTAGGTATACGACATCAACATTTTTAATAGGTCACTTTTAAACTTAATCAAAAAGATACTAGATACCACTAAACATCATCAGACTACTGCTCAATTCTTCATAGGAAACAGCTGAAAACAGTGCACAACACAGACGTTTTTCATGGTGTGGGGAATGTATATCTTTCTTTATAAAAAACATTATAATCATTTTCTACTTTGAAGCAGCTATAGCAAATTAAAAAATATATTATAATGTAAGATTCAACTCATTTGTAAAGGATTTTTGAATAAATTTTTCCAACTGTGCTAGATCGTCTGTCTCAATGTAATCTCAATCGTTTATCTTCGTCTTCACTTTTGAAATAAACTTTATATGATACAGAGTAAAATTCCACTTTTTTTTTTTAACTCAACGCGTAATACAACATTATAAATACCCAAAATAGTGCAGAAAATGATTAATGATTATACTTTTGTAGGCTTGTGTAACTCACACTTTTACTCTAAGATAGAAACTGAATTAGTAGTTATATTCTCAGAACAATGCATAATGTGCGTGATAACGTGCAATGCATTATAAGACCCTTTCCCATCATCTAAATATTTCATCTAATATAACTTAAATGGAATACGTAGATATAACTGCTTAATGTTCTGTAATTTATCAAGTTAAATTAAAGTGTTACATTCACAAAATATTATCATCTCTTTCAACACCACTCATAAGAGAAGCAATTTCAAAGAAATATTTAAATTATGTGTCACATGTAAACATTAAATTATTCTTGACACAAAGTTTGATATTTCGGATAGTAAGCACTGCATTTCGACTTCTCTAACAAAGCATAAAGAAATGTAAGAAATTTGCATTTATGTGAAACACCATCTATAAAATGGTGGTATTAGAAGTGTTTAAAAGTAAATATTAAACAGATTTCATGTATTGGGTGAAACATTTGAAATGAAAATGAATAATTACGCAGTATTTGGTGTAATAATTACTTCAACGTGAGATGAAGAATTCGGCTTACATAAAATGAAAATAAATAAAAATACAAAAATAAAATTTATTTACATGATAGAGTGACTAATATTAACAAGAAATTTTTAGTATTTAAATTATCGTCATGCTGAATATTCCATACTTATTCTTCACAATGCCACAAATGCATGGCACTTTTACTTTCTAGGTCAAATGTCGCGTACCATATTGCTGTTATAATGTGAGAAAAAAACGAAAAAGGAATTTCACATGTCATTATATAAGTACTAGTTTATCAATAAGTAAATAATTTTCATGGGGAAATCTCGGGACGAATCTTATGCTGAATGACTCGATGGAAAACTCCATATGATTCGCAGAGGAAATAGAAAAGACTGTACAGTATGCTCTGACCTGAATGTTCTAGGAGAAAGATTTGAAACTAAAATTTTATTATTATATTTGCAATTTGTACCCGCAAGTCATTTATACATGTTTTATAATGCTTTAAACTGCATCACATATTCAAAGAATGTAAAACTGATATCATCTCAATAACTTATAACAATATATCAATCATTTTTCATCTTATTAGCTTTCTTTTATCTATACTAATAAACGAAAGTATTTGCGTGTGAGTGGGGGGGGGGCGGATAGCTAGAGAAGTCTGTAGCACGTAGAGCTCTGCAAATTTAGTTCTGAACAAACGAATATGTGATCTAATGTAACTGAAACTCACATTTTAGATTTTTTGTTATTTTATGTTAAAGGGATAATTTCTCGTATTTTTTAGATTTTCCTAATAAACCATTTTGAGTTAGTCGTAAAAGCAATCCAAATTAAATCTTTTAGACTAATATAATAAATTTTATCTTCTTTTGAATGAAGCTCATTCGTAATTCGTACAGCAATTTTCGAATTTTTCACAACTGAAAAAAGAAAAAAAAATTCCAGCGAAAACGAAAACTTTGTTTTTTATTAAACTATTTCAATTTGAAATCTTTGGAATCCAGTCTTATATTCTATATCTCTGTATGGACAAAACATCCAGAAAACTTAAAAAAAAACTAAAAAAACATTAAATTCTTTAGCAAATTTTTAAAGAATGTAATAGCGATTTGATTTTTTCGCAAAAAAATAATGAATTTTGAGAGGATTTTTATTCATCCCGTGACTGAATCTGAATTGGAAGCATGCCAAAGCGGGACGAAGGGCAGGATTATACAGATGAAGGATTGAGTCTATATATTAATTTGTTTTTTATTTTATTTTCGTAAAATTAAATTACGAATTAGCCACATATGAAGTATGGTGCATTTATAAGTCTCTAATTTTATTATTTAAGCTCCCATTAGTATTTACTTAAAATTTGAATTTACTCTAGGGATTGTAATTATTGGTGAACATGCCAGAAACAACTGGATTTCGCATATTAATGAAGACCTCGTTATTGCGATTGCCATTTTTAGGAACACTCAGTAAGATGATGAAGGCAGTGTTGCTCCTACCACTAGGTGGGTTTCCCACGTTTGTGCATTATATTTAATGTAATTTTAAGTATATAAGGTGACGTGGAGCAAATATAAATTCTGCTATTATACGGTCATTTTGATAGAAGACTCAGAAATGAGTAGTTATGTTATATTTCCTCATAATAATGCAGAAATTAGTAAACCATTAAACTCAAAAAACTAATTTTTCTTACAAGTTCAATATTTCTTAAAATTTACACGTTAAATTTACGCGTTTATTCAGTGATTTATTCAAAGCTTGTGTAAGTTCATATAGCTATTAATAATATTACGCTCATAACATAAAAATTAAATTTGAGAACTAAAATTCTGGAGGGGAAATGCGCATTTATATACGCGTAAATGCAGTCTATGAAAACTTTGATGTATGAGCTATTTTAAGGAATTCTGTGATCTAAATTAATATAAAATCTAAAATACGTTCAAACAAAATTGCATATTCTCCACGGTTTATTTGATTATACTTCTATGGCGCACATTCAGAATTCGATATAAGCAACAGACAAATGGTAATTAAAAAAAATGTCAGTTATGTTCTGAAAGTTAGATAAAAGTAGAGATAAAAGAAACAGTCAGAACAACGCCAATAAACACATAAAACTCATTTAAATTTCTCTGCAGTGTTTGTATAACTATTAGTAAGTTCAAAGTATTTATTCAACTTCAGTCTATCACTATCAACTTATCATATTCTCCATGGAAAAATATGTTTTTTTTTTTTTTTTTACATTCATTGCCAAATGCGTGTGTCTAATGTAAAGGTGTGAAAAGTACGATAAAAAAGCTAATTAATACTCTTAACAGCAGTGTGGCATCAATTAATTAAAAAATATATATTTGATTCCGCATTATATGATGAGTTCAGCGATATTTCTACACAAAGGAAAAATATCACAGATTATTTCTTTTACTGCAACCAGAAAACTGTCCTCGCCAAGCTTAGATGATAAATCATGCAAATCTTCCTTGAAATATATTACAATTAGAATTTTGTTAAATATGCCAATTAACAAAAAGTTTATCTTCAAAAGCTCTATAGCTGTCTTATAAACTTTTGTCTAAGATTCGCGGGCTTGAATGATGCTGTATCTCTTGCATTAGGATTTTGTTAGCCTGGCAGATATTTATAATCACTGAAATGGGCTGGTTTTTGAAATATACATTTCATAGACTCTAAAAAATGTTTTTGTACATGTCTGAATGCATCGATTATTTAGCCCCATAAAGTTACTTTTCCAAATGCTTAGGCTTGAATGATAAACTTTTTTTATAGTACGAGAGTCAATATCCCAGTTTTGGAACCAATTTTAGCGTCGCTGATTTTGGTATAAATGATAGATAGTGCAGATAACGAAACTGCTCGAAATCTGGTGCACCAGTTCCAGCGGGGAGAAGGGGAGGGGGTTGAAATATCAACATCGCACAGCGTAAAATGAATGATAACCCAATTACGAATAATGCCAGCTTAATCTTGGTAACATTCGTAATTGGTATGCGATACATTTCACTTTGCAGTGGATTGTACGATGTTGTTGTATCAACACCCCTCGCTAGTGCGCCTGCTGAATGGTAGTTTCGATATCAGTACTGTCGATCATATATACCAAAATCGGCGAAGGTAAAATTTGTCCAAAACTGTAATGCTGCCTCCCGGACTATTGATAATAATGTTTCGGCAGATATTTATAACCGGCGAATATTTTTAACCTAGCAGATATTTATAACCGTTAAAAGAGACTGGCTTTTTGAATTTGTGGTGCCAAAGCCGCCACGTGTGACAGTGCAGGCACTCACGGACATGTGCGCGCGTGTGTGTCAGTATATGTCTGCATGGTCACAATTAAATGGAAAGTTCCATCATCAGACCCATTCGCAATGAAATCTATGCCATATTTTAGCGAGCGTGATTTGACGCATAATTAACTCTGTTGTTATAACTATTAAACAGATGTGTCAACATTGCTGTTAGCTTTATTATGACGTCAGCATCAGCATTACTGAAGAACGCATTTGTCCTTCATAATGTAGATTCAAAAGAGTAAAAATCTCGCAGAAACTTTTATTTGATAGAGTTTAGAAGACTGTGACAATTTAATGAGCTATTTATTTTTATATGTCAATCATTTTTATTTTTCGTTTTTTACTATCCTGCATTGTTGAGTATCACATATAATGTTGAACAACTACTAAAAAATATTTTGTTCTTTTCAGAATAAAAATACCATCTCCTTATATGGTATTGAATAAACGCTAAAAACTTTTTTTCATTACTTTAACGTAGTATACAATCTATATTAATTAAAGAAAGTTCGGATGTGTGTATGTGTGTATCTATTTGTTTGTTTGTTGGCGATCGCTAAGGAAACCTCTCGTACTTAGAAATTCGCAAATTTGGTTCCAGATGGACGAAGTCCAAATGCACCTGTGGCACAAATTTAGGATTTTTTTTAATTAGATTTATCGTTATTTTATATTGAATGGAACGATTCGCCTATTTCCTGGATTTTCCTAGTTTGCTGCCAATTTTGATGTACTCATAAAACCAGTCCAGATTACATATCTTAGCCGAATATGGTAAATTTCGTCTTCTTTTCAATAAAGTTTATTGGGAATTCTACAGCGATTTTTTAATTTTTTGCGAGTTTTTAATGCCCAATTCAGAGAAAATGAGAAGTTTATATTTTATTAACCAATATCTATTTGATATTTGATACTTTGATTTCCATTATTATGTTTTATATCCCACTAATGGTTAAAAAAAAATAAATTGTGAAGCAGTTTCTATAGTTAATTATTAAAGAAACGATAGCCGTCGATTTTTTCGTGAAACGCAGCGAAAAAAGAGAGGAAATTTCCAACGTTGGTTTCCAAATTATAACCACTTTATCGTCAAAACCTTTCTTACGTGTATTCAGCGTGTGTAAAGAATTTCGTTAGGAAAATCCGAACTGAGTAGAGAGATATGATTAAAGTAATCCCGAGAAACGATTATTTTAGGTATAGGGTAAATGTACCAATAGTCGGCCACTTAACTGTTTTTTTGTATATAAACCATAACGTAGAATTTTTAAAAAAAGACACAACATTTTTAACAGTGATATATGTTAAAACATACGTTTCTTATTATGTTTCAGCAATTATTTTTAAAAAACACGGTAATAGTTTTTTTTTAGACAAAGTTAAGTTCAAAAAGGGCAAGTTCTCCAATAGTCGGCCACTTTAAAGCTAATGTTCGGCCATTACTGCACCAATAGTCGGCCACTTCAGAATTTTGTCACTTTCTTCTATCTTTACAAGAAGAAAGTATTGGATTCATGAAAATTTTCGACTTCTGGTTTTCGACGGATTTATATGTTTTAGAAGGTCCTGAACACGATTTGACTGTTTTTAAAAAATGTCTGTCTGTGACTCTGTCTGTCTGTCTGTGACTCTGTCTGTCTGTCTGTCTGTATGTGACAACAATTTTGTGGGCGCTCTATCTCAAGAACTAATACTAGGAATTTAATAAAACTTTAGATTCAGTTAGTCACTGATATAAATTGGTGCTAATTAGTTTTTGGTAAAAATCGCCCGGCAGGTGGCGCTGCTATGCAGCATTTTTCGCGATTTCCGCAATAGCTCTATCTCAAGATCTAATTCTCGGAATTTAATAAAACTTTATATTCAGTGAGTCCCTGATATAAATGGGTGCTGATTAGTTTTTGGTAAATATCGCCCGGCAGGTGGCGCTGCTATGCGGCATTTTTCGCGATTTCCGCAATAGCTCTATCTCAAGAACTAATGCTCGGAATTTGATAAAACTTTAGATTCAGTTAGTCCCTGATATAAATGGGTGCTGATTAGTTTTTGGTAAAACTCGCCCAGCAGGTGGCGCTGCTATGCGGCATTTTTTGCGATTTCCGCAATAGCTCTATCTCAAGAACTAATGCTCGGAATTTAATAAAACTTTAGATTCAGTTAGTCCCTGATATAAATGGGTACTGATTAGTTTTTGGTAAAAATCGCCCGGCAGGTGGCGCTGCTATGCAGCATTTTTCGCGATTTCCGCAATAGCTCTATCTCAAGATCTAATTTTAGGAATTTAATAAAACTTTATATTCAGTTAGTCCGTGATATAAGTTGGTGCTGATTAGTTTTTGGTAAAAATTGCCCAGCAGGTGGCGCTGCTATGAGGCATTTCTCGCGATTTCCGCAATAGCTCTATCTCAAGAACTAATGCTCGGAATTTAATAAAACTTTAGATACAGTTAGTCCCTGATATAAATTGGTGCTGGTTAGTTTTTGGTAAAAATCGCCCGGGAGGTGGCGCTGCTATGCAGCATTTTTCGCGATTTCCGCAAAAGCTCTATCTCACGAACTAATACTCGGAATTTAGTAAAACCTTATATTCAGTTAGTCCCTGATATAAATTGATGCTGATTAGTTTTTGGTAAAAATCGCCCAGCAGGTGGCGCTGCTATGCGGCATTTTTCGCGATTTCCGCAATAGCTCTATCTCACGAACTACTACTCGGAATTTAGTAAAACCTTATATTCAGTTAGTCTCTGATGTAAATTGGTGCTGATTAGTTTTTGGTACAAATCGACCAGCAGGTGGAGCTGCTATGGAGCATTTTGCAGGATTTACACGATTTTAGCGATAGTCATATATCAAGAAATAATGCACAGAATTTAATAAAACTTGAGCTTCAGTTAGACCTTGAAATAAATTGGTGCTGATTCATTTTAGTGTATTTGAAACCTGTGTGAGATAGAAGAAAGTTTTGGGATTGACACATCCAACTAGTTTTACCTGGGAAACGACGCTAACAAATTTTACTGAATTTTGCATTCTACCATTTTCGGTTATAAGAAGGTGATTGAGCTATCTCACATGTTCGAGAAAATTAAATTAGTGTGTCATTTAGGGTCACTGCGGGTAAAGCTAATTTTATTTTATCTGCTAAATGGCTTTAACGATTTTGACTAAGTTTTGTATCCTACATTTTTGGGATACAATAAGACTATTGGACTGGGTCGCATGTTCGAGAAAATTTCATTAGTAGGTCATATGATATGGGGGTCACTATGGGTAAATAAATTTTATCTAAAAAACGGCTCTAACGATTTTGACTAAATTTTGCATCCTACCGTTTTGGGGTACGAAAAGACCATTGGTTGGGTCACATGTTTGAGAAAATTCGATTAGTGGGTCATTTTAGGGTCACTACGGGTCAAACTAATTTTATCTAAAAACGACAAACGATTTTGACTAAATTTTGTATCCTACCGATTTGGTGTACGAAAAGACTAATCGGCTGGGTCACAAGTTAAGGGTCATATGTTAAGGTCCAAGGTAATTTTATCTTATCAAATAAGTGTCTTTAACGATTTTGACTACGTTTTGTGTCCTAACTTTTTGGGATACAAGAAAACCATTTGGCTGGGTCACATGTTCGAGAAAATTCGATTAGTGGGTCATTTGGCGGTCACTATGGGTCAAAGAATTTGCATTTAAAAACGGTTTAAGCGATTTTGACTAAATTTTGTATGCTACAGTCGACTGCAAAAAAAAAAAAAAATAATAATAATAAATAAAAATAAATAAACGCTGGTACCCCTTCTGGTCGCGCTCAAATTGAAGTTAGATTAAAGTGGGTTTTGAATCGAATTATGCATTTTGAATCCCGCAGTGGAAAAGCGAAGGGAGGGGCAGTCCCAACTGCCGCAATCCAATCTAGTTGTTTTAACACTTTTCAACAGAATTGAAAAGCAAATAATGGGGGTACCAACTGCCGCATCTAATCGAGTTGCTTTTAACACTTTTCAACATAGTTGAAAAGCAAATATGCATACATTCGTGCATCAGCGAAGGGGCGGTCCCAACTGCTGCATCACGTCATTCCGATCGAGTTGTTTTAACACTTTTATTCATTTTGAACATGAAATATATTTAGTATGTAGTTATTAGTATACGAGTTCATTTGGAACCCCGCAGTGGAAAAGCGTAGGGAGGGGCGGTCCCAACTGCCGCATTCCAATCTAGTTGTTTTAATACTTTTCAACAGACTTGAAAAGCAAATAATGAGGGTACCAACTGCCGCATCTAATCTAGTTTAAGAAAAAGCTACTATGTACGAGCATTTGCGACTTTAAAGTAACCCCGATATCGAATATCAGTTTTTTATCCCTATTAATTCTAAATAAATCCTAATTTAGAATGATAAACAACAATTACTGATAAATTCAATTTTTAAAATTTAGAATTTTATAGAAACCATTCTTTGCGAGAGCTTACATCTTAAAAGAAACCCCCATGCAAAATTTAAAGTTTCAAAGCCACAGAAATTGCAATTTAAAAAAAAATTTAGTTGCTTTTAAATTTCTAATTTTTTAGAAACTGTTCGGCTACGGTCAGACCACTTACGTATGGAAAAGGTTATCCTTGTCTAATTTCAAGTTTCTACTCTAAACTTTATTAAAAAAACATAATTCAGAACATTTTCCTCCCATTTCAGCATTCTAAATTTCCAAATTTTTAGAAGCCTTTCTGAGCCGGTTGTTTATATCTTAAAATTGACCACCATGCCAAATTTTAAGTTTCCAGCAACAAAACTATCACAGATTTTGAAACTTTAGAACGTTTATTTGGTTCTGTACCCTTTGAAATTCCGTTTTTTTAAGAAACTATTTCGTACCAGCGTTTACACATTAAAAATGACAGAATTAGGAAATTTTAAATTTCTCTCCCTAGTAATTCCATATAAATCGTAATTTAGAATGTTTTTAGAATATTCACTGTTTTTTCATTTTCTAAAATTCACCCTTTTTTTAATTGCCTTGATCCAGAATTTATCTCTTAAAAGTAACAGACATGTTAAATTTCAAGTTTATATTCTTAACAATTCTACATGAATTGTAATTTAGAACTTTTTCCACTCATTTCGCACTTTTAAATTTCGAATTTTTTAGAAAACAAAAACCATGCCAACTTTCAAGAGGGCAAAAAGGGCACGTTTGGAATGTTTTTTGCTCATCCATCTACTTACGAAAAGTGGCCCTGACGTAAAATATAGTCTATGTCGGAGCAGAGACTGCCACCTTTACTTTTGAAATTATTTCGTTAGTTCTAGTAGTTTCCCGTACAAACAAACAAACAAGCACGTAAAAAAAGATTTTTTTTATATAAAATTATTTTAGATGTAGAGATAAAGTTATATCTACCAAACAATAAAAAAAAGTGGCACTCCGGGAGTGCCGACAGAAGTGAAAAGTTGAACAATTACGTGTGTATTTTTTTATTCGTCAGGAAATGTTTTATTGTGCAGGAAATACTTTTAAATCAAGTGTTTTTTTTTTTCATTATTATAAACTACTACTACAAAAATTATATTACAATTTTCATTTAATGCGCTATTGTACATGAAAAATCATGCATATTATTTTACATACAAAAATTTCGGGAACCAGACTTCAGTCGCACTATACCGCTCACATTTTTCTGCGTTATTATACCGCTTACTATACCGCTTACATTTTTCTGCGTTACTATACCGCGTACATTTTTCTGCGGTACTATACCGCTTTCTATACCACTTACATTTTTTCTGTGTTACTATACCGCTTACTATGCCGCTTACATTTTTCTGCTCTTAGTATACCGCTTACATTTTTCTGCGTTTACTATAGCGCTTACCTTTTTTTTCTGTGTTACTATACCGCTTCTATATCACTTACTATACAGCTTACTATACCGCTTACGATAACGCTTACTATACCGCTTACATTTTTCTGCGCTTACTATACCGCTTACTATACAGCTTACTATACCGCTTACTATGCCGCTTACATTTTTCTGCGTTACTATACCGCTTACTATGCCGCTTACATTTTCTGCGTTACTATACTGCTTACTATACCGCTTACATTTTTCTGCTCTTAGTGTACCGCTTACATTTTTCTGCGTTTACTATAGCGCTTACCTTTTTTTTCTGTGTTACTATACCGCTTACTATACCGCTTCTATACCACTTATGATACAGCTTACTATACCGCTTACTATAACGCTTACTGTACCGCTTACATTTTTCTGCGCTAACTATACCGCTTACTATACTGCTTACATTTTTCTGCGCTTCCTATACCTTACTATACCTCTTACATTTTTCTGCGCTTACTATACCGCTTCCTATACCACTTGCATTTTTTTGCGTTTACTATACCGCTTACATTTTTTCTGTGTTACTATACCGCTTACATTTTTCTGCGCTTAACATACCGCTTCTATACCGCTTACTATACAGCTTACTATACCGCTTATATTTTTCTGTGCTTACTATACCACTTACATTTTTCTGCGCTTACTATAACGCTTACTATACCGCGGTGCAATAGCGCAGAGGCAAGCTTGCGCCGCGCCCGTCCCGTCCTAGATCATACCTAACTATACACAATACATGCACATACTTATATACAGAGGTGTCGGTTACAGTAACAGTGTCGCGAGTTCAATGGTTTTTTCCCATCTCAAAAAATGCCCAACGCGCCTAAAGAAGTTTTCACTTCAATAAACTCAAAAAAGTACAATAAGTTATGTATTCATTATTAAGCTCCTGGTGGCCGACATTTGGATATGTAAGTAAAATTAATACCCAATGGTCGGCCACATTAAAATTAATTAAAAGCAACAAATTTATTTAATTTTTATAATTAAAAACATTAGTTTATTTACCCTGCTAATATTCTAGCCTTATAATTTTAGAAAAAAATAAAAAATTAATTAATACTTGCCTTTTAAAATAATTGCCATCTGTTAACGAAAAAATAGGGAAAATGGCGATTTGACCTCAATCTTGAAAAAAAATGGCTGATTACAAATTTAATAAAAGTACCCATAATTCTTTGGTGATGGTTTATGACTTATGAAAGATGGTTGCATGTAACCAAATTGTAATATTTCATTTAGAACCAAAAATAAGCTATGCGTAAGGCATTTTATCTCAATGTGGCCGACTATTGGGGGGTAGCCGACTATTGGTACATTTACCCTATTTAGGGTTATTAGCTCGAGCTCGGGCAACGTCGAGCGGGTCTGCTCATATGTAATAAAATGTACATGATAAATATTTAAACTATTTCGTATTACTATTACAACACAAAATTATTAAACTAATTATTAAATATTGAGATTAAACTATTAATTTCAAAATTTATTAGATGAAAATTTTGTAATCACATTTTTACTATACATAAAAATAGTCAAGAATGTCATTCTCATATTTTTTTTTCTAATTAAAGCGCATTATTCCGGAATCATTATGGATTATTTTTATATTGTTCTTAATAGCTTCACTTTTACAAAATAATTGCAAGTTTTTTTATATGTTAAGTTAATTGTTACAGACAGAAATGATTTTCTTAATTTAATTAAGATTGAATTTATACAGAATACAATTTCATCCTTTGTTAAAGAATACTTGTCCCCATGACAGCAAGCACTAGAGACAGGAATTTTCGATGTCATATACTAATTAAATTTTACTTGATTTGTTTGAGAATTTACATGAAACTTTTCTCCTTCATGATTAAAAACAATGTAAAAGAATTCAAAACTTTTCTGCAGAGAAAAATTACAGTAGACAGTTTCAAACTTCCTTTTAATTTAAAATTGAAATATACAATGAACAGTATATTTAATAATGTTTAATTTAACTATTAACAATTACTTATAATATTGATTTAATAACATTTAAATAGCTTTTTCTACATTTATAATAAGAAAGCATTGGATATGGGATCCATGTAGATTTTTTATTTCTGGGTTTGATGGACTTACAAGTTTTGGTATATCCTAAATATAATTTGACAATTTTTGTACCGATGTATGTCTGTCTATCTTGCTGGTTGCATGTAGATTATCTGTATTTCACACAAATTTTGTGGGCGCAATAACTCAAGAGCTAATGCACGTAATTCTATTAAACTCCATACTTAGTTAGATATTAAAATAAATTGGTGCGGGGATTACACAATAGGTGATGCCGCTATTCTGTCTTCTTCACGATTTGCGTAATTGCTTTACCTCGGTATCTAAGCGATGGATGAAACACTTCGAAGATTCAATTTTGTCTTTGATCACTCAACATGAGGCATTGCTACGCTTTTTTTCTGTTTTGAGATGAACGTTAAATGTGTATAAAAATTTCTATTGGGTAGAAATGCGCCAAATTTTATACTTCATTAATTAAAAATATGCATGTTGATTTAATCATGGCTTTAAATACCCAAAAGAACAGGGCGCTGTTTTACTATGCCTTTTTTATTCACTGATCACTGTAACTCCACGTTAAATTCAAAGAAACATACTGTAATTAATATTAATAATTCATGGTATGAAATTAGGTTATTTAAACCCGATTAGAACGATATAGAAAACGTTTTGTGATAAACACGCAGTTTTGGTTTGGTATTTATTAAGGTTTTACTATTTGTGTGATATGGACTAAACCACAACATGTAAAATAATATTTTTATTAGTATTAAGTACTATTTTAAAATATTGCTATCTCGAACTTTTCAGTTTGAATTTGAAAAAAAAATCTAGAATTTACAGGAAATGAATAATTCAGATGCAAAAGGAGATGGCAAAACCGTAACAAATATAAATTCCTTACCAGATGAAGATGATGAAAAATTATTAGAAAGAAATTCTAAACATGTGGTAGTGAAACAAACAAACAAACAAACAAACAAATTTTTGTCGTGTCAGCCTACGCTCGAAAATTCTACTTTCGATTACCTGGATCTTTTGTCTTAGTGAAAGTCTTTTGTTAAAACAAAATTTGGTATTTTTCAGTTTTCCTTATGTTTTCACGCTATTGGAAATATATAGCTATCTTATAAATGACTGTCTGCTCTGGTTTTAGAATCATTTTAAATTTTAAATGCACTTTTTCTCAAAAAAAAAAAAAGTTAAAAAAAAAAATCTACGTTTATCAGCCCAGAAAATTGTCCAGATAACTTAATGAAATTTTTGGAAAGTGTTTTAAATATTATTGTCAGTAAAAGTAACACCATGATTTGATATACATGTAGAATATCTCTTTTCTTAGGTGTTTGTTTGAAAGTAAAAAGTTGAAAATTTTGGAAAAGTAATATGTTTAAACATACAATTTCACGTAAGTTTTAAAATTTTAATTATTTTGAAGAGACGTTATATCTTTCACGCGTAAAATAGTCAAACTGAGACAGTTATTATTGCATATTTTATACAATGCTAGCTGTTTTGGTCAAATTTCACTAAAGTTTACTTGAAATCACTCAACTTTGCAAAGCAGTATAATGTTTAATATTAATCTTTTGTAAAATTCCATGTTTTAAATTTTTATTTTATCTAAAAAAAAATCGAAAAAAAT
The DNA here is from genome assembly GCA_963931845.1 of Maratus michaelseni. NCBI lineage: Eukaryota > Metazoa > Arthropoda > Arachnida > Araneae > Salticidae > Maratus > Maratus michaelseni. The sequence continues at coordinate 243,168,958 of OZ007589.1, forward strand.
AAAAATACCTTTTTTCGAAAAAGTTGTCTTAAAAGTAGCCCATTACATTCTAATCTAGTGAAAGTAATGATATGATATGATATATTCTAAAATTGCCTTAAGTTAAATTTTCTATGTTTAAAAAAAGACTTACACGCATTAGACAGTTTTAACATATTATATTGCTAACGGCTGCTGTAATATGCATTAATTTATTTTATTTAACTAAATAACGAAATTAAATCTTGATACAATTTCCATTTTTTGATTAAAAATTTAAGAAATTAAATTTAAATATATACATCTATAGGACAAAATAATAGGAACACCTGTGAAAGAGCGCAATTTTTTTTATTAATAGGGGTTGGGCCATCTTTGGCCTTTATTATAGCTTGCATTCGATGTAGGATTGACAAAATAAAAGTCGTGCACAAAGTTCAAGGTATTCGCACCCATTCCTCGTGTAGAACGGTCTCGTGCTCAGGTAGTGTGCGTGGAAAAGGAAAACGAGCACGGGTTTTGTTCTATAAAAATAACCCACAAAGGCTCAATGATGTTGAGATCAAGGGACTGAGACACCACGTGAGATGTACCACTTCATTATCATGTTCATCTAACCATATTTGAACAAAGCGAGCCGTGTGAACAGGAACGTTGTCATCTTGGAACACAGGACGTTTTCCAGGAAACAGAGTCTGAAGTACAGGGATGACCACCTCAGGAAACCCGGCCTAAGCCTTAGAGTTTGTGTGCAATCCTGAGGGGCTGACACGCCTCTATCACCAGCGAGACCACAGTTACAGAATTATGTATGCAATTTTTACAATATAATATTACACATGAATTTTGTCTGATAATACAGTTATTGCTTTCATACATACGATTATTATTATTATGTCTCATTCACCAATGCAATTTTTGTTAGTGCCCGATTCTGAGCTCAATTGTTATATTTTCGATGAAATGTGTTGTTGCCATGGAAATAAGGAATTCTTCAATATAACGGAGACTAACCCCCCTTAATATAGATATATGGGTTTTTCAAGCAAAATTATCCAATTTTCTTCAAATTTTATATATATGTTCATTGTGATAAGGCGCTTCCCTGATTAGTTTTGGGGGTTCATTGGTTAAGTATAAAGGGGGGACGGGGGGTTAACCCCCCTTAATTTAGATAAATGGATTTTTCATGCAGAATTATCCGATTTTCTTTAAATTTTGTATATAGGTTCATTGTGGTAAGGCGCTTCTCTGACTAGTTTTAGGGGTTCATTGGTTAATTATAAGAAGGAGAAACAGGGGGATGGTTCCCCCCTTAATATATTGTCGATTTCTTCATTTTTCGAGGGCTTATTTCAAATTCTTTGAAATAAGAATATAATTTACAGTTAGTGTGAATAGCCTGTGAGCTCAATGCCGTCAGTTTAACTGGGCAGTTTTCTTTTATTCCTATTGTTGCTCTGACTCTCCCTGCCTACAATATTGATATCATACCGTCTCAGTTCAGAATCGGGCCCTAACAAAAATTGTATTGATGAAAGTGACCCACTCCATACATGTAACCTCCTGATTTCAGTTTTGGTCTCGATTGAGTGCCTATTGCTCGCAGCGCCATCTATTGATGATAATTCGAACTAAAACCGGGAATCACAGTAAAAAAACTCCTGACATCGTACATAACCCTCCTGCAAGAATTTTTTAAATATCTGTCACCGTTTGTCAGTTATTGAATTTTAAAATCAGTCAGTCCTTTTTAGGACACCCGGTATGTAGTGTAACGATGTTGCTTCTGATCCACAGATACAAAGTGCTGAGTCACTTCTGTTAATTTGGAATAGGTGTTGTTGAAATGGTCCATGATTTGTTAAAAATAGGTATAGACATCTGTTGTGTATTTCTAGTTGTTGCGAGACTTCCGGAAGGAAGTCTCTTGTGTAATGACCCACTTGTGCTGTAGACCAGCGTTATTGCCAACTGTCTGTGATTTGTTTTTTTAATTCTATTTTGAGTGTGGACGGTGGTACAGGAAGAAAAGTTGTTTCCAGTGTTTCATCGTTTGTTGTTGACCGCGCCAACTGATCCGCCAGTTCATTTCCAGCTACACCCGAATGACCTTTGACCCAATTAAAAAAGAAGGTTTTGGAGGATAGATTTATACGTACTAAAATTTCCTGAACTAAATAATTATCTATGTCAAATTTTGAAAGAGCCATTAAGCTTGATAAGCTATCCGATGAAATTAGAAAGTTGAACGGATCCTCTTCCATAGCCCAGCGCACAGCTTCTCCAATCGCAAGTAATTCGGCCTGGTATACTGAATTACCCGAGTCTAGTTTTGCACGCCACGTGTGATGAATTATATTATTTTTATAAGCACAGAAAGCCGATGCTGTACCTTCAGCTGTTTTTGAACCGTCTATAAAGATATGGAATTCCCCATTGAATTTTGAACCCGGACAACTTTTTATTTGATCTAGAGTTGGTGAAATTTTATATTTTGAGATCTTTGTGGTTATTGTTCGTGCATTAATACGCGTTGATGATATCTCCAATCTAGTGACTCTAGCAAATTCAGCCTCTGCTTCCAGTTGCAAGTCCAGGGGCGGGATACCCGTTAGGACCTGCAATGCCGCTGTTGACGTATTTTTATACGCTCTTGAAATGAGTAAGAGTACTTTTCTCTGCGCTGCCAAGAGGTGAGTGCAAATCATCGGCGAGAATATTGCGATAATGCGCCTGTGATCTTTTCCCTCAGAAAGTTGGAACCAGGAGTCAACATGAAATGCTTCTGGCAGTGTTCGCCAGACGAACACACGTTAAGTTGTTTAAAATAATGTAAATTATGATTCGTCAGACCAGATGACCTGTTAAAATTGCTGTTCTGTCTAGTTTTGGTGATCTCGGCACAACTGTCGTCGCATCATAGCATTCCGCGGTGACACTAAAGGCTTTGAAACAGCCACTCTGCAATGAATGGACGTAGCAAGCAATGTCCCGTTGAATAGTTTTGGTGGATACGTGGATACAATAAGCACTACGCACTCTATAATCTACAGAAAACATATTATAATGAACCTCAGTGATGCGTTTATGATGCATTTTATTTCATTAAGTTTGAAGTTGTGTAACATCATTGAAATATTCTAAAAACAATTTTCCTGAAAGATCATAACGTAATGGAACTCTGTTGTGCCTCCCTGTACACGAACTGTAATTTTCATTTAATCTATATATTCTATAGAAAGCATTTTGTAGCCCATTTCAGGGTTGCATATCAGTTTCATTATATTTGAGGAATTGTAGCATAATTAAAATACACCGCAAACAATTTTTCCCACATAGGCGATAGTGTAATGGATATCTTTTCTGTTTTCCTGCAAACGCACTGTAACAGCTACTCACCAGGGGTGCAGAAAATGTTTTTACTCCCAACATTTTCCCCAATCCATATGAAAATTTCCCCAAAATGTTATGATATGTTATAGGCTTACATAGCCTTCTGTATTACCGTAGGTACAGTAAATTTTGCAACATACAAGTCGCATCTTTAAAAACCTATAGACTGAACTTGTAACATGCCTACTTATTGGAAAGGTAAATTAAGTTAATGCAATGTAAGTTTTAATCTAATTCTTATGCCTAATATTTATTAATAAATACACAGTTTTCACCAACAAATACAATGTTTTTGATTAACTTTTCTGATAAATTGTCAATTATTGAGAAACTGCAATCTTCCACTCTCTTTGTGGATGTTGTCAATCATTTTTGATGTTTTGTAGATCTTGAGTCTGTTTCTTGAAGAAAATCTAGTAAAACGATAATTTGCACCATGAAAATGTCTGTTTAAGGATGCTTTTAATAGTTCTGTAGCTTTATGCACTAGTGGTCATTCCATATAAACACTTCATGAAAGATATCAGATTTTAGGGTTCTGTTATAAATGTGTTTTCCAATAATAGAGCCAACAGATCCACAAACACAGTCACTGTAAATTTTCAAGCAGTTTTCAAGGAGCTAAAGTATTTCTGGTACCGCTGTCTTGATCTAGAAGTGATGGTTTCTTTTCAGAATTTAGGATTATTTTATTAAATTAAGTTTTTAGAATAATTTTCTTCCAAGTTGTCCATAGATTAAAAATATTTTTCTCATTATTAAATTTAAATTATTTTCTATTTTTGCTCACCCATTCAGTGAGAGCTTGTAGTGAGTTTTCCACCAGTGATGGGTGTGTGATCTTCTTGATTTGATTCTCTTTCTAAAGTTTTCTCTTTCCTGATTTTTTTTTTGTCAGAAAATTATTATCTTTTAAAAAAATTTCTAAGGTAATTCATAAGAAAAGAACTTAGAAATTTCGATTGTTGCAATTGCATAATTACTCCGGAACATCGGCATTTTTCTACTTCAAAAATAAATTTCGACCTTTTTGTCCCATGTATAAAGTTGACCTCCCTCCCCTACTTTGAGGCAGATTATTTTTCCAAAATTTCTCGACTTATACGTGAGTATATACGGTACATATTATTCTCAGATCGATTTTGTGAAAGTCGCCATACAGATCTTTTTATTTGTAGGGAAACATTTTTCTATCTCGAGGAATTATGTAATTCATTGTTAAAATTGAAATCGTATATTTTTTTGAAAAATTTCCCCAGATGACTAAAATTTCCCCCAATCCTAGATCGCCGGATCGGACATATTCTGCACCCCTGCTACTCACTTCGTTTTCAATAAAGAACATGCTATACCGATTCTCAATAATAAATATCAATTACATGGCAATTTGAGTATACGTATTTACGCAATTTAGAGTACGGACAAACGGAAGACAAGCCGGAGATAAATATTTTTTAACTATTTTGAAAGTGTCAAAAATAGAAATACTTCGCTAAAAATGTTTTTTTTTTCTGTAACAATCCTTTTTGTTTCTGAACTTTGTTAGAGAATTTTTATCAATCTTATGTTTGCGTGAGTTAAAAGATTCTTGACAGAATCAGGCAGAAGCAAAGATATAGTGCTGTAAAATAATGGTCTTATAGCAAGGAAACAAACAATTATGTAGAAGTTTCTTCGCGTTCTTACGTATTTTAGCTATGTGATAAAAATATTTTACTTGAATTATAAATGAAGGGCGAAGTCAAGAAGCACACGGAAATAGTCGATTACAGCAAGAAACATTTGGAACGCTTGAAAAGCGATTTTGTTAATTTCGGTTGCGTGATGTATCGTGCCACGATTTTCCGAATGTGTTGAATAAATCGCAAGTTAAGGCATTTTCAATTCATTGTCGACATACTAATAAAAGGAACAAAAGTCTTTTTATTGTTTAATTAGATGAATTTTTATAATACAATACCATGTTATATATTAAATATATTTTTCCCGAAGATGATTTATTTAAATAAATCATTTAGTTAAATTTTTATATTCTCCATATTTATCCTTTTAAGAACGAATACTCATAATTGTAAGGACTCTATTGAATTTAGACACATTCTGGAAAATATTCAGTCCTAAAGATCTGTGTTATCTAGAAATACTAAATTTAATAGATGTAGTTCTTACAGAATGGTTGAACATATAAAAATGAATTTACCTGGCTTTAAAAAAGATATATTTCTTTTGTTCCGAAAATTTCCCTCACCTGTCCTAAAACTTTGTCCGACACCGATTATCACAAAGTGGCTTTTTGGCAGATATTTACAAAGTGGTTTTCAGTGTTTATCGAATCGGTTCACAATTCCCAGTCATGGAAATGTTTGTTAATTTTATATTTTTTTAATTCCAAAATATAAAATGTTAGTTATTTTTAAACACTGAACGCCAATCTTAAATCAATAAACTTCTGAACATGCCTGGAGGGGACACTGGATTCTTTTTTTAAGTACATAATAATAAATTATCAGTAGTCCCTTTACATAGCATTAAATTGTTTTCAATGACAATATTGTTGGCACACATATTTGTGTACAATATGTTAAAGGGTTATCAGGAGACAGTATTGGATTTGTGAAAATTTTAGATTTCCGGTTTTGATAAAATTATAGGAAGTGGCGAAAGTAGCGCGTTACAAGTAGGGAAACTACAGTAGCGCCTTTTTCTAATAGTTTGTAGTGTAACGCGCTAAATTTTGAAACAATGTAATGTACCTAGCAGCGCTTAAAAAAAAAAAAAAAAAAAAAAAAAAAAAATCAGTAGTTTGTAGCGAGTATTGACACGACTTTTAACGTTACTTCAGGAAAAATATTGAGGCATTCTATAAATTGCACATGATCGCAACTTTTTTTTGTGGAACACGTGTTCTGAGTAACGTCAACGACAGATCTCTGCTGCACCGTTTAGCAAGACATCGGTACTTTATAGAATTCCCTATTGACACTTTTTGGTAAATTTATGTCCTGACCACCAAAGAAATTTGTTTTCTTGCTAAAAAAACCTGTTAGTCATTATTAGATTTTCTTGTTTTAATGCCGGATTTCTTCTTTTGGAATTACTTTATTTGCAAATTTATTATTTTTTCATATTATGATAAATTAATATTGAAGTGTCTTAGGCGGCATATACGAGTATTTTAAAGTTATCGAACAGCACATATCAGGGGCAATTAATTACCTTCTAACTTGTAAATGTTGACCATTTAAAAAGAAAGGTGATATGCAAGCATTATGCATATCCTTTACATGAATGTTTTTCATATCCAACCACAGTCCCACAAGATGCAGCTACAAAAATTGAGTTAGGAGGTCTGTCACTACCCCTATAGTGGTACCAACAAAAGCAGATAAAGCTACTTTCCATTGAAATGGAAAAGAGAAACCACTTTATATAGAACGAAAGACTACTGCGGAAAAAAAGTTATTTTTATTACATAATTATATATTGTATGATAAAAAATGCCAAGTGGCCTTAGCTGATTGAATAGGTAATACTACCGGATTACTAACAGACCTTCCGACCTCAATTTTGTGTCGGATTTCTTCGTTTTTTTCAAAATTTTCTGTTCTGTTTTATTTTTCTTAATTTTTAACGTTCTCGGTTTTATCGAAATGTTTTGAGTGTATCCTGGTAGAAGCGATATAAAAAGATGCCACTCTATTACTCAATCAGGGCGCAAAATTTCGAGCGTATATTGAATTCTTCGACAAAATATGAAAATAGTGAAGTAGTGACTACTTTTGAAAAGTATTTTGTAATTATCACTTTTAAAAAGGAGTATTTGTAGTTGTAGGTAACTACATTTTAGATAAAGTAGTTGTAGTTATAGCTTGCTACAAAAGTTTTTACAATTACCGGTTTTAGGATATCATGAGCTAAATTTGATAACTTTTGGGCGGATGTTTGTCTGTGTATATGTGTCAGATTTCAAAATAAATTTTGTTGGTGCTTTAACTTAAGAAATTTTGCACTTAATTCTATGAAGCTTTACATTTAATTGAATCTTTATACAAATTGGTGCTGAAGTTTTTTTGGTACATATCACCCTACTTGTGGTGCTGCTAAGATGAGCTTTTCACGATATGCGCAATAGTTATATCTCGGCAGCTGTTAAATGAAATTGCACCAAGGTTAATTTGTAAGCTGTTTATTACAAAAAACTATATTGATTTAATTTTGTTTCTGATCTTTTAAAAGGGGCCGTTGTAATGCTGTGCTTTTTGCGACAAATATTACAGCTGTATCTTAGTTGCTGCAAAGTAGAAATGTGCCAAATTTTATATTTGAGATTAAAGGATATATTTTGGTCTAATTTAGGTTTTGAATAACCAACGAGGAGTGTCTTTGCGATAAATTTTTTAAATTATTATTATGAAAATATTTATCGCAATTACATATTAAATACAATCAAATACGCTATAGCCTTTTCAATCCTGAGACCAATATTACTGAAGGTTACAAAAACCATTTTCAAATTACTATAAAAAACATATACATGTTTCATAGATAAACATGTGCTAATAATATGATTCAATTTGTTAACAAGATCTACCAGTAACATCGACAAATCTAAAAACATTATTATTAATTAAAAAAGTGTCTCCTTCAAGATACGCCACGACTGAGAAAGATAAGTCATATTCATATCTCTTAGTGTGTAAATTGACTATCTAAATTAATATATTAGAACAATAATAGAAAAAGGCTTTGTGATAGCTACAGTATACTAATTTGAATTGTTATGTAGATCAAATTTTAAATTCAATTGCCTTAAAAATAAATAAATTAATTCCTATGAATATGTCTTTAAAATTCCTTGTTTTTATTTATTTTATATTTTATTCTGAATAAATGTTACGAATTTTAAACCTGCTCTACATGTAAACAAAAATTCAAAAACTTAGAGACAGTTAAATTTCGAGTATATCTAGCTATAGGCCACAAACAAATCACTTTTTGATATCAGAAGAGAAAGAAGCAAAAATGGTTTTAGTATTTGCATTTATTTCTTCGGTTTAATAATGCACAAATATATTTCTTATAAACAGTGAATTTTGTAATGGATATTTCCATTGCATTTTATTTAATTTTATTCAATCAATGTTATGCCAAAATAGCCTTTTTATTAAAAATTTCGCTTCATACTAATATATTATGTTTATTAGGTTATAATAATTGACAAAACTACAAAGAAAAGAAAATTACCTCTATTAGTTTAAGAATTAGAAAACAATACAAAGGTCGTGTCTTCATCTTGACCGCGTAACTGATGGTATGATAATATTCAGGATTTCTTCGCAGTTATTTAATGCATTATCTTGCATTTCTTGCACTGTCAGAAAATTATAATTTCACAATTTTTTTAATAATAAAATTATACATCTGGTAACCAAAATAATTTAATTATTTAAAACAAACGTTATATATTTCAACGAAAATATTTTTGTTAATATTTACTTTTATAAAAGATAAATTTACTTTAAAAAATGTGGTAATTATATTTTTTTCGCATCATCAGCAGGTAATGAGTTAAATTTGCTATTTTACAGTATTTATTATCGTATTTAATTTTGCTGTTTTATAATCTTTACTTGTCTTTATCTTGATCTCAGAACTGATGGTATGATGATATTCAGGAATTTTTTGCAGTTATTTCAAAAGGGAAAAAAAATCACATAATACCATTGCTGCTTATTGTTAATTTCAAAGTGATTAACAAGTTTCTTTTCCCCACTAAATTGTTCATCTATTCTCTGTTATGTTATTTAGTAGCGATTAATTTTCTGTCATGAATATGCTTCAGTTTATAAGATGTTTATCAAATAAAACTATAAATGCACACATTAACTTTTGAAATTTCGTTTGAGATAAGCTTTTAAAAAACTAATATATATATATATATATATATATATATATATATATATATATATATATATATACATATATATGTGTGTGTGTGTATATCATGAAAAAATATATATAAAATCAGTGTGGTGAAAAGTAGGGCTGTAAAAATCCGCGAACATGATTTGTCATACTCAGTGAGCGCATTGTTTTATGAAAAATTAATATATTTTATTATTTGGTTAATTGCATGTATTATATGGTTAAATTACATTACATTTCCGTTATTACATAGTACTGTAAATACGATGACATTTTAAATAACCCGTTATGTACGTTCCTCGGTTTATGACTTATAAGAGATTACTTAAAATATTTTATAGATGCATGAAACTGATTTATTTAATTAAAACTGGCGTTTTGAAATACCTGTTTATTTAAAGATAAATTTATTTTTCTAACTAATATATGCTCTTTACTTTCTCGTTAGTCTGTCTCGTGTATTAATTAGCAGTATTCACAGTAGTTAAACTAATGAAATTTATCTCTAATGAAATGTTTCGATTTCAGAATGGCAAAACACATACAGGACAAGTATATGTCTGGCGTTGATTTTGAATTTCCCAGACGTCTTTATATGATTCAAGTATATGACATCGAAATGCACTTAAAGTCACTCATTTCGTGAATTGCTTTTGCAAGTTACAGATTAATTAGTTACGACCTAAAGTCAAAATCGACTGCGGGTACTTGAAACAAGTTGGGTAGGGAATGGTCCCACATGTAGGTCACACGCTGTGAAAATAGATGGACTTTAAATAACGAAATACAAATATTTTACGTTTACATAGTACAAATACGGAAAGTGTTACAAAAATAAATCCTTAAAATCCAGCTATGTAGATTATTTTAAATGATATATTTTTTGTTCATTTTTGATGTTTCCGTAGTTATATAAAATATAAAGAGACTTGTTATATAAGAAAAAATATATATATACGAATAATATACAATACGATTTTTATTTAATTTTGAATTTAGTGATTTAATACTTTAATAGTATTAAATTTCTTATCATAATTAATTAATAACCAACTTTTGAAAAAAAAATGCTCAGATTAATTATTTTTAAATTGATGAAAAGATTTGATTCTCAAGGTGATTACCTAGTGAATTTTATTATATCCATTTATTGCATGTGTATTTGTAAGTCTGCCATACATCTGGGCTGAAACGTTCACAACAATAGACCAGTTGCAACAAAATTACTATATTTTTTTAAGGTACACTGTACTAATTTAGAATTAAAAAATAGTCGTCGGATCACACACAGATACACACACACACACATGTACAGGTAGTTATCAAAATAATGGAAATATCTGTGAATAAAAGTGACATTTATGAATGCGCTTCGTAAGCATTAAAATATAATTCTAGCTACCAGATTTTTTTAAATATAAACAGTATATATTATGGTACTATGAGGTAGCTTTTGTGAAGTTGTATACGTCTTGGATTTTTGTCAAACGTGTAAAATGTTAGAACTCAGAGACACTCAAAAAGGCCAAATTGTAGGAGCCCAACTAGCTGGAGCAACTGTGACCGAAACAAACCTGCGTTTAGGAGCGTATAGGGATGCGGTGTCTAAAGTCATAACAGCGTACACACAACGGAGCAAGACAAGCTTGGCAAAGCAAATTAGTAGACCGAAGGAGAAGCTGTGTGAAAGAGACCGACGGGTATTGAAGCGGATTGTAATGTCTAAAAAGAAAAAACTGCAGACAAAGTGTCCGCAGAGCTTAATCATCGTCTATATTCTCCAGTGTCAGTAATTACAGTTAGGAAGCAGCTTCATAAACAGACCATTTGCAGCGGAGCAACAATTCCCAAGCCACTTGTCACAGCTGATAATGCCAAACGTCGTCTACAGTGGTGTCACAACCACAAAACCTGGTCCATTGATAAGTCGAAAACAGTTATATGGTCAGACGAGTCATATTTCACATTTTTTTTCTCACAACAGGAGTGGTGTATGTTTGGAGGACAGCTGCACAAGCATATGATCGTGATTGTCTCCTTACAACTGTAAAGCATGGAGGTGGATCTATCATGGTATGGGCCGACGTGTCGTGTTTTTCTACTGGCCCAATCGTAACCCTGAATGGAAGGATCACTTGGGAGAAGTATAGAGAAGTTTTAGCTGACCAGGTGCATCCTATGATGCAAACTTTGTTTCCTGAAGGAGATGGAATTTTCCAGGATGCTAATGTTCCTATTCATGCAGCGGGACTTGCCCAATCATGGTTTGATGAACACGGGAATGAAGTGCAACATATACCTTGACTCGCACAGTCCTCAGACCTCAATGTAATCTAACAATTATGGTCTATTTTAGAGCGATGAATCAGGAATCGATAACCTCCGTCGGCATCTCTCTTGGAACTTTCACAATATCTCCACGCAGAATGATACAATATTCCTCTGAAGACTGTTTAGCACCTGTATGAATCGATTTCCAGGCGAATACAAGCTGTAATACATGCCAAAGGTGGTCCTACGCCATATTAGTAAAATATTCCTCATAAATCTATGGTATTTTGGTAACCACCTGTATATATATATATATACGCTGTATTAGCGCATATAATTATGAATGTACATTGTTCTACTTATGTAGTAATTTAAACTTTTAATAGAAATATTCTTTTTGAAATCATATTTCCTATTTTTATATGGCATCTTATATATACACTATATTGCCAAAGGTGACCGGTCACTTGAGATTTTAGACGTTTTGTTAACTATCTAGAAAAATACATGAGGAATTAACCTGGAACTGCAGGTGTGTAAACAGTATAGTATAAGTCATATATTTCCGCGAAGATTTTTTCATGAAAGCCCATAGGGGACTGTCAACAAATTGAAAAAGAACGCATATCTTTTGGATAACCCTGTAAAAACTAATGAAGCAAAGGCGTTCAAACTCGAGATTATTAATAAGTGGCTTATTGTAATATACTGTGTTCATTTTTATGAGGATAGCATGTATACTCGTAGAGAAATTAAGGTTTTTATAAAAACAGTCCCAAATTTCGCCTAGTTTTTTGCTTATAATTTGCAGAGTTCTTAATATAAAAAAAAGTTATTTCAGAAAATATGACAAACAACATTATACATAATACTCTGCAATCAGAATTAAAAAATAATAAAAATTGGATGAAAATGGGTAGGTTTACTAAAAAATGTTTCACTGCGCATGCGCGAATGCAATCAAAATATAATAGGCATAATGTATTAACTAAGTATATAGAGCAACTTTTGTGAACGTCTCAAAATCGTAGCTTGAAAATTCTGAAAATTATCGTCGATAGAATAAGCTCGAAATCCGTTGTTCCCAAAAAGAAGCAAAAAGATGAGAGGTTGTATCAAATATCTGTTGATTAGTGCCAAGATAGCGTACACATTATTGCACGTACACTATTCATATTTGGATACAACTCCTCATATTTTTGTTTCCTTTTGGTAACAACGGATTTATCGCTTATTCTATCGACGATAATTTTCAGAATTTTCAAGCTATGATGTTGAGACTTTCACAAAAGTTGCTCTATATACTTAGCTAATACATTATGCATATTATATTTTGATTGCATTCACGCATGCGCAGTGAAACATTTTTTAGTAAACCTGCCCAAAATGGGCAGGTTTACTAAAAAATGTTTCACTGCGTATGCGCGAATTCATAATCATCCATTTTTTATTATTTTTAAATTCTGATTGTACAGTATTATGTACAATGTTGTTTGTCATATTTTCTAAAAATAACTTTTTTTTTATATTAAGAACTCTGCAAATTATAAGCAAAAAACTAGGCGAAATTTGGGGCTGTTTTTATAAAAACCTTAATTTCTCTACGCGTATACATGCTATCGTCATAAAAATGAACACAGTATATTACAATAAGCTACTTATTAATAATCTCGAGTTTGAACGCCTTTGCTGCGTTAGTTTTTACAGAGTTATCCAAAAGATATTCGTTCTTTTTCAATTTGTTGACAGTCCCCTATGGGGTTTCGTGAAAAAATCTTCGCGGAAATATATAACCTGTACTATACTGTTTACACACCTGCAGTTTCAGGTTAATTCTTCATGTATTTTTCTAGATAGTTAACAAAACGTCTAAAATCGCAACTGACCGGTCACCTTTGGCAATATAGAGTATATTATGCAATATATAAATGGTTTATTTGATTTTTTAGCAATTAAATAACTTTTAAATATTCTACGCTAAGTTTACTGCTGCAGTTGCGCATTTTCTAGGTGTATTAACTTTACTTTTGTAGTTACTTTTGATACATCAATTAATAAGATTTACCGCAATGGCATGCTGTTTCATCATCTCATTGGATTTTTATTCATTATCTTTTTAAATATTTATTATTGTATACACTGTACGAATGTTTTTGACTTTGTTCCAATTGCAACTGGGTCCACTTGTTTATTGAAATTTTATTTGTGTGGGATATTGTCAAATTTATCTTGGAAAAATAATTTTTTTTTCTTCCTTATCTGGATATATTCAAAAAGGTTTTTGTTCTTCTTTAATTTTTATTTTTATTTCCCCATTTGTGTATGATGTATTTGTGTTGTCTCTTTACGTTTATATATATATATATATATATATATATATATATATACCGGCTGTGTCATAAGTTCGTTTAAATTTTAAAAATTCAATAAAAAGAAACAAATGAAGCTAAAAAATTGCTGTTTGCAAGAATGGTATTAGAGGGAGATTATTTTTCATAACGGAAAAAAACATTTGGTTCAAAAATTACCAATAGATGGCGCTGCATGCATATTATGAAGCATATTTATTCAAATCAGGCTGTCAATAACAGATTCTTCATACGATTCCAGCAGTATGCTATCATTGCCAGATCAAGCACTGTTGGTTAAACATTTGACAAGAACGAGGATTCAGCAACTGGCACATTGCGAAAATTTTTCACAACAAAGTGACTGAAGACGAGAGAAGGGCCTGTTTTATGTGCTGGGATACTGAAGCTTGTCAGACGCTTTGCAGAAATGGGTCTTTTACTATAAGCCTAATTTGCTTGCATCCGCTTCATATTATGCATGTCAGCGCCATCTATCTCCTAATTTTTTTAACAACAACTTTTTTTGTTATTAAAAAATCCACACTGCAATTTATAGGCGTCTTAAATTAAGACACATATGTGTCTGAAAAAGAAATTCGGACACTTAAGTGTCTGAATCTGAAATTTCAGACATAATAGATGTCTGAATTTAAAACACAAAATTGTCTTACTATGATCATGGTATAAAATAACTGAAATAAATGTCTGAATAATGCTGATATGTCTAAAATTAAGACATTTAGAACTTCAGAAACTTAAGTTTCTGAATATTATACAGTTGTATCATATACACGATGCTTATGATACAATCATGAAATTATATATGGCAGCACCATCAGAGAATGTTTTCGAATAGATGATAGGCATTTAAAATACTTTTTCATCCACTAAACTTTGATTTGACCATCACTTGATAAGACCATTGAACGAGTGTCAAAATTGCAGATCAAATCATGGAACTAATTAATTTTGGTGTAGTATGTCAGAAACAAAATTGCTTTTCAAAAAAATATATAGTTCTCCAAAAATTACTTGCATTCATAGGCATAAGCAGGGAAATGCAGGTTCGCCAACCCCCCCCCCCCCCCCCACCCACCCACCCACCCTAAATTTTTAGAAATGGTAAGATATATAAGTATGAAATACTAAGAGTCAAGAAAGAAATGTAGGTAGAGTCAAGATTTTGGAATATATTTGCCGATGATCTACATGTACAGCATAATTCGCTTTTTTAAAATGCATATTTTATACATGAAATAAGCTAAATTATGATTTTTTGTCAGGGATCCTTGTGCAAACAATTTTTAACATGTAAGAGATGTAAAATTTAACAATTAAGAAATATTGAATGTTCAAAAATAAGTTTTGAACAACATATCTCAAAATAAAGAACTGAAACTTTTTTTTTCTGTCGGGAGTCTCTGTACTTCTGAATCTTCGGCTTAAGCTAAAATAAAAACACATAACATTAAAAGAAAGCATAATTTAAATTCTCTTTTAGAAGGGTTCAGGGAAGGGCCTAACAAAAAATGCGCAGTTTTTACTTTTGTTACTGTTTAAACATTCTGCAACCGTTTGGAAAATTAAATTTTATTTTTTAATAATCTCATATAAAGAAAATTTAGTTTATTTTTTATTTTTCAGAGTTCGGGCGGGAGGGAGATGTCACCGCAGGCATACTACCGCCAGAATTCGAAACTGTCTTGGACCACCCGTTTGAAATAATTTTTTCACACATGAACATAAAAAAAATAAAAAAAAAATAAAAAATTAAAACAGAACTAAAAAAATAACTTCCATGGTTGTAAAATAGACCCCCCCCCCCCCCAAGGAAAAATTCTTAGCTGTACTTTTTCTTAGGGTTCAATTATTTTAAGTTACTCGAAAATAATAAGTTTACGTGTTTTTTCAAAATCGATCAAAAAGAAAATTTAGTCAATCAAAATTTTAAAATCTAGGGAGCGCTTTTTCATTTAAGAAAGATATTGATAACAATCGAATTGAAAGTATGTATATTTCTTATCCCCTCCCCTTATATAAATAATAAAGCCTTAAAATCCTAAGCACCACCTCAAATTGATCAAATCTCCTCCAAATCCTTTTCACAGTTTCTAATTTTCTCAGCAGCAAATGCATCAAATCATATTCTAACCATTTTTTAAGCAAAAGAAAATTTACCTAAATACCTAATAAATTATATTAATGAAACCATATCCTAAACATTCATTAACCATAGAAAAACTCTAGTAATCAATTAACCTCAATAATTAAAAGTAGTAAGTATTATGTCAGCGCCGATCAATTACAATATTTCCAATAAGAATATCAACATGCAGCCCAATCACTACATTACTTGCATTTAAAATGAAACATTCCCATGGTACAGCTGGCATGATGGATAAAGGCATTAAGTTTCTGACCCAGAGGTCTCTGGTTCGATTTGCTCTTGGCGGAAAAATTAATTCTCCCGTAACGTAGATAAAATTCAGAATGCGTTCAGAGATGGCAGTACTTCTTTTCTCTTTTTGAAATTTTTTCTAGCTCTTTGCCTGGGTAAATGGAGCTTTTTGAGACACTTCATGTGTCTTAAATTAAGACACATGTGTCTTAAATTAAGACACATATATATGTCTTAAAAAACTAGACACTTTAAAGTGTCTCTTTTTTTAACCATCCGTTTCAGACACTTATGTGTCATTTTCAGACATTTCAGTTTATAGTACGATCTCCCTCTAATCCCATTCTTACAAACCGCTTATTTTCGCATCATTTGTTTCATTTCAATGATTTTTAAATTTTTAACGAACTTATGACGCACCTGGTATATATATGTACACTGCGTTCTTAAAAGTTTAAAATGCACTTTATTTATTTATTTTTTTTAATTTTATTTTACTTGTTGAAGTTAAAGTTGTTCTTCTTGTGAAGTTAAAATAGTGGTTCTATTAATTTTCAAATTGTCACACTTTATACATTTTTGTACGACCCTCCTGGGCAAAATTTACGAATTAAAAAGTTTTTTCTTTTGTTCCAACAAGATCATTACAAATAACTGCATATTTATACCTTTAAAGTTAAACAAATTGCAATGAAGGAAAAAAGCTATTTTTTTTGTACCATTTAAAATGCTGTTTCATCGGTAACAAGTCAGAAGTGCCAATCCCAAAATTTTCTTCTTTCTCATACATGTTCCTACACTGATGTCCAGAAATTAAGGGGCAGTGACCGATTTCAGACCTTTCATCGAATATCTACTGAAATTCCTGAGGAAATGCCGGAAATGCCTTTGAACTTTGAGGATGTAAAGAACATGTTTGACTTCATGTTTTCAGTGAAGATTTTGCCGAGCGGATAATTAGAGGGGGGGCAATAATTATTTTAATAATAAAATAATGTTTTCGATCACCCAAGTAACAGAAAATGCTAAAAATGTTCTGTCCCTGTCGCAAATGACTATGTAGATCCTGTTCAACATTTTTGTATATTTGTGTAAGTATAGCACGTACATTCGTGAAGATGTTAACGTTTCTGTGAAAAAGTCAAAAGTTTTTTTTATAGCATACAGAGTTTTCAACTGAATTTAACATCGATTTCTAAAAACTTGATAAAAATTTGAAGAAATAGTATACCACAATTAAAATATTAATATATTGAATATTTGATGAGATATGGGTATTTGTATAAAATAAATTTTAACTGCGCATGCGCGAACTACAGCAAAGATTTTTTGCCATGATTTGATAGTCAATGCAACTCATATAAAAAGACCAGTCAAATATCGTGAAAACTCAAAAAGTTACAGGCAATACAGTGGGCTAATTTATAAATTGAGGAGGAAATACCATATAATCCTATGGAATTTCTTGGGCTATGGTCAAAATTTGCTATTACAACACCAATAGAATCAATATTTTTCATCATTCTGTCGTACGTTAGCTACTTACACTGTATAAGCGCTGCCAGATTTAAAATGTCCTCAGCTATTTTAATGTATTATACAATTTTTTACATCTATATAAGATACAGTTTTGAAAATTGATATGTATAGGCAAAATCATATGCTGAATAAGAAATTCTAAAATTATTAAATATCATCCAGTACCTTTTTTTTATCAAAAAAACTATTTATTTCGTTTATTTTCGAATAGGAAAGAAAAAAAATCAATAATGCCGTGAATAATTAAAAAATCCTACTCACAAATTTTAAGGTACATTGAAATTTTAAAAACTATATAAGGTTTCGATTTGAAAATTGGCATATATTCGCAAAATTGCCTTCTATTTAAGAAATTCGAAAAATCAAAAGCATCAACTGAAAACTTTTTATTTTACCAAAAAACTGATTTTTTAATGTAAATTGAAATTTATTGTGCATTTACTTCTCGGATTCTAATAGTCATTATCTCTTCGAAACTGATTCCAAATTACTTTAATATCTTAATTATCACTTTACTTCTGACAGTCTTAAAGTTAGTTTATGAGTTAAAATTACCAGTTTTTCCGAATAATTTCAACAAATTCTTAAATTAAATTGCGGACTCAGCTACCCAGTCCAATTTTTTTACTAATGACTACAGTAGTTTTTATTAGTTATTTGACAAAAAACACTTGCGTCTCCTTCCCCCCCCCTCGCTCTTTCATCGTTTTTTGCTTAACTGACCACATCTTAATAGTATCTCGGCTTCTATTAGTCAGATTTCTTCGAAACTGATTCCAAATTTCTTTAATATCATATTTATAACCTCTGACAGTCTTAAAGTTATTTTATGAATAGCGGTTACCAATATTTCCAGTAGAAATTTCAGCAATTTCTTAAATTAAGTGCTGGACTCAGCTACCAGTCCAATTTTTTTTTTACCAAAGACTCCAGTAGTTTTAATTAGTCTTTTGTCAAAAGCACTTGCGTCTCCCTTCCCCCCCCCCCCCTCTCATCTTTATCTTTTTTTTTTTTTTTTTTTTTTTTTTTTTGCTGAACTGAGCCCCATCTTAATAACTCGACTTCTAATATTCCGATATGATCGAAACTAATTCCAAATTACATAAATATCTTAATTATCACTTCCCACATTGATAAAGCTTATTCATGAGTTGTAGAATACCATTATTTCCAAATAGTAACTTCAGAAAATTCTTAAATTAAGTTCCTGGCTTAGCTACGAGCCCAATTTTTTTACCAATTACTCTAGTAGTCTCAATTAGTCATTTCTCAAATAGTTTCTTTAGAGCATAAATCTTCCCCTGGCGGTGGAATGTGGAACTAAAAGATTTTTCAGCGCGTGCTCAACATATTCCGTTTTTGGGACCGATTTAGTAGGGTTTTTTTTAAGGAACTTCTTAGCACTCCAGCTACTATACTACAAAAATTTACTTAGCCCCCAGCATTAACACATGGGCTGATAAGTTTCCGGTCTAGTACAGAAAACACAACTTTTTAACATAACTTTAATTTATTAATAATAATTTAATAAATAAATAATATTAATAATTTAATAAATAAATAATAATAATAATTTAATAAATAAATAATAATAATAATTTAATAAACAAATAATAATAATAATTTAATAAACAAATAATAATAATAATAATTTAATAAATAAATAATAATAATAATTTAATAAATAAATAATAATAATAATTTAATAAATAAATAATAATAATAATTTAATAATAAATAACATAACTTTATAACGAAAAAGCTCCAAACAGTGCTCAGAATCATCGACTCGTTGTTGTTTTTGGTCAAAAGTCAACACGCGCGGCACCCACTTTGACAACAGCTTTTTCATAGACAAATGTTCATTCAAAATAAAACTTACACGTTCCTTGGATATCTTTAGAGTTTGAACTATCTCCAGCAACCTCACTTTACGGTTCCCCAAAATGATTTTCTGGACTTTTTTGACGTTTTCCGGAGTAACCACCTCTTTTGGGTGACCAGAGCGTGATGCATTACTGGTGTCCATACGACCACGTTTAAATTCAGCAAATCAGTCAATAATGGTTGATTTACCTTGTACAGTGTACGGATAACGCTTATCAAGCCAAGCTTTTGTTTGAACGGTGTTTTTTCCCATCAAATAACAATGTCTGAAATTCTTGTTTATCCATTTTTTTTGTTTATCAACAAAGTCTTTCAACTAAAATCACTCTAACGTTTTATCCACACAGCGAATCGTCATAACATTTTTTCTGCTACCTTTTAAAGGTTAGTATTTACTAAAAAAAGCATCGGTTCGGCGATTTCAACGTCATATGTGTACCAGACCGGGAACTTTTCAGCACATGTGTTATATAGATAATATATTAGATTTTATTATTACAAAACTAACTTAAAATTTAAAATTGCATAACTTTTTATCCGCTTAAATATGAAATGATTCGTGCATATTTTTCATACTGAATTTTAAAAATGAATAATTAAAATTTATCAAATAAATTTTTAAAGCGTTAATGAAAATAAAAGTAACGCTTTAATGATATATTCTTTGAAAATTTGAAGAAAAAAATCTAGAAAGACAATTTTAAACGAAACATTTTATTAAAAAATTTAATTTACTTTTATATTCATTGTAATATTTTTTGTTCCACTTAGTTTAAATTGAATTCGCTCCCTCCTGTTTGTTTTAAACGCTCTCTTTTTATAACTGGGTGTTTTTGTCATTGTAATCTCTCTGAATCAATATTGTTAATCCTATATGCGTAAAACAAAGCCTGAGGCGTTGAACAAACAGATAAAGACTTTAGCAGAAAAAGCGTTTTGTTACAAGTTGTTGGAGAGGGAATGATTTTCTCGTAGGCACAAATAGTCTTTTCTTGCTGGAATTTAAAAAAAAATTGTACATCTTTTGTATATCAGCAGATATTATGTTGATAAAGAGAAACAGAAAACTGTTTTTTATTTGTAATAGCTTTACTTCTCCAGCAAGAAAATATTGATCTAACAAATTATAATATGATATTAATATTTTATCCAAATACTTGACAACGAAAATACTGTTCGTGTGAGAATCAGTATGAAATATTTTTGACGACATAATTTGGTGTAAAAGCAAGCAAGAAATTTCGTTTAATCTTGTTTAAAGAAACTTTCTAAAAAGTATGTTTTATACAAATAGGGTAACCCATAATATGCCAATGAAGATTAAACGTCAATGTTCCAGCTAGTAAACTTTGTCCGAAAAATGTGTGATGTGTTCATGGCATCCAGGATTTGTGTTGAATGTGTTTGCATCAATTTGCAGGGATAAAATGTAGCCACCAATATCAGCCTACTGTGTGTTTTCATAATTTAAAAATACATTCGGACACTTGAATGTCCGGGACGAGCGAAATGGGCATTTCAAGTGAAACTGAAAATGATATTGGTCCCAAATAGACGCAGAATAACAAACTAACATGTTTAGTCTTTCCTTAACATTCGCAATGTTCCCTTGGAACCTTATTGTGAATGGCCTATTCCTTCTAAGCTGCACCGTAAAATGTTTCTGGATTTAGCAAAGCTTTGCGGAATTATATAACCACTTCGAGTTATCCTCGAATCTAGAAAAGCGTATATACAAAAACCTTAAAAATCAAAAGATATCCTAGATTTAAAGTAGTATTTCCGAAACAAAAATTTCTTTTGATGCACATTTAAAAGCAAAAAAAAAGGAAGAAAGGAGAAAACTAAAAAAAGAAAGAAAAACCGAAACGTTTCCGAATAGTTTCAACAGTATATTAATAATTTTTTTCACCATGAAATATCGGTTTCTTGTATACTATCAATTCTCAAGTAAACATTTTCATGTTCAACAAACATGTTCAACAGATCAATGCTAAATTAACAGCATCAACATTAATATTAAATTTAACAATATTTTGTTACACTTGTCTGTATATATTCTGTTACTCAGCTGAAAATGTTTATTTAAAAATTGGTAGCATCGGAAAAAACGACATTTCTTGCTAAGAAAACTGGTCACTGCAAAAACTACTGCAAACATTGCAAAAACTTTCGGTTTCTTCTTTGTTTTAAAAGTGGGCAGCGAAAGAATTTTTTTTTCAGAAATGCTTCTTTAAATCACGGAAATAGATTGTTTTCTGAAGTTTTTGAAGATAAAGGAATGCTTTTGGAAATAGTGCATAACTCAGTTTTGTTATGTTTTCATAAAGTTTTGCTAGATCCAAAAACATTTCTCTCTCTCTCTCTCTCTCTCTCTCTGTTTTTTTTTTTTTTTTACAGTGTGGTGATAATCCAAAACAGAGCTTGTTGTTTTGCATTTGTTCACTAAGTTCAAATCGCTTTTTAACATCTTATAATAATTTAGATCTGAATTCAAACCTATTGTTGCCTTTACTAAGTGTTTATATATATAACCATTAAATGAACGTTACAACCACCAACAAAAACTATGAAATTATGAATAAAAGTAAAATATCTAATTGACAACAATACAGATCCCCCCAACAAACTGAACAAAGATACCAAAACATAGTAATAATAATAATAATAATAATAATAATAAAAGGCAGAAATTGAATAATGTAAATTTGTGGAATTTAGACAGAATCTTCAGGTCGTAAATGCCTAAATTTCCTCAATTAAAATGTGTGGTTTCATCTTCATATTAGTCATAAAATAGCTAAAGAATATGATTTTTGGACAATCACACCCAGAATGTAGAGAAATACACAATGAAACAACAATTAAGTTCAAAATAAAACATGATTAAAAAGGATTGAGGAAAAAAAATAAAAACATGAAATTACCACATTGAAAGCAAAATCCAAACCTGAGTCACTTTATAATACAAGCATGGGAGTTTTAATATGTGATAAAGTGACATATTGGATCTTAAAAAGGCAGTTCGCGAAATCTGTTTAGGTTAGGTTTTTATATATTGACGCACAAGTATAGGCCGGGTGGTGGTATCACTCAGAAAATATTAATTTTTATTTTTGAAACGTAAAAAAACGGAAGTTATTGAGCGGAATAAAAATTAGAACATTAAAACATTGAAATATTATAAGAGACATTTTGATATTTTAATAAAAAAATTATTTTAAATCAATAGGTTTTTTAGAACGGGATAATTTAGGAATTATGGTATTTTAGCAATTAAGTAAAGAATTTAAAGATGTTTAATATACACGGGAAATAATAGTGAATTTTAATAGGGTTTTAAATAATAAAAGGGATATAAGTAGTTAGCGCCAATTTTAGATTTAAGCAATTTGGAAAAATTATTAGGTAGATTAAGATCTTATACCTTTACATGTGGAGATTGATAGATAAGTTTAAGAATAGGTTTTAATTTAATAAGCCGGTATAATATATGGAATATTATCAAAAGGAAAATTTATATAGTATAATGTTGAACTTGGCCAAACAAAAATTTTTAATTTTGTAATATATATATTTAAATCTTTTCTCCAAACTTATTTATTATCAGATTTCAAATAGATTCTCTCCTGATTTTTTTAGAACGTTATTATTATTACAACTGTTGGAAGTACGTATTCTTTAATTCTATTTAAATGATGTATAAAACACCATTAATACAATCTATTTATTGCTACTTTTTCTGTCCATAATATTATAATAATTTTGATCTAAATGCAAACTTATTTTAGTCATTAGTAAGTTATTTTTTAAATGCAATTACAAACAATTAAGATAAAACAATTATATAACAAAACATCACCTTAAACGCTTAAACATTCAGCAGTATATCAAAGCATATTTTATTTTATTACTTTGTCAAAATTATTTATTAAAAATTCTTCCGAAGTATGATTGTAGAATGTAATAACTTTTACAACTGTAGGCAATTTCCAATGGTTGAACTGACTGATTTTCCCCCTTGACTCATTTTCTCTTGTCTTCTAATCCCATTATGTAGACAAAAGCCCAAGGGTAAACATTGATGAACTCTTTTAATTTCATGCACAAAGATGCTTTTGTATATACAAATCATCACTGAAAGAATATGTACTGAGTTCAATCAGTTCCATCCAATTAGCAGAGAAATACGAGAGGAGCTAATAAAATGCTGATCTGATATTCAAACAAGAAAAATTAAATATCAACTAAAGCACAATGTATTTCATTGGAAATATTACTTTTCTTTTTATTTAATGAAGCTATTTTGAGCAGGAAAATTCATTAGTCATTATTACGATATTTAATGCACTTATGAACTTATCATAGAAAATTAGCCCCGAGAAATATTTTATTTAAAAAAAACGAAAATTTCCAGAGATTTTTTTAGGATATGGAAAGAATTACTTTCAGTAAATAAATAGTTCTTATAACATTTTCGGTGTCTATAAATGTAAACAATGTAATACAAATATGAAATAATTTAATATAAATATAAATCAGCTTATATTTTATGTTAGGTAGAAAGGTTAACTTTTAATTACACAAAAGAAGGATTATTATATTTAAATAAGTTTTTTTTTCTTTTAACTGAATGCAAACGGTTATCAATTACTTTATTTATAACAGAAAAACACATTTTATTAGTATTAAGCCGGAAGCGGCTACCAAAATAATGTATGTCATCGAATTGTAAGATGATTTAATGACATAAAAATGTATTATTAATAGTATGTGAATAAGATATTGGTCTTCCACTTCGTACCTTGGTAGGATGCAATCAGAACGGGAGAGGGGGGGGGTCAACTTAAAATCAATCTCTTGTTTTTATGGTCTGAGTCCGTGACCTACTAAATTACCTTATGGGATAGACTAAATTATTTATTACAAATCGAGATACATAAAATGCAGAAATTTTGTTTTGAAACTCAATGGCGTGAAGGTATCGCCAAAATGATGAATGGAGCCTTATGTTCATATTCTTCTAAGATATCACGGCATACCACATTTTTTTTTACGTATATCGTCATACTATCATGTCGAAATTGAATTGACTTTTGCTTTTCCCAACTGCCTAAGATTGTAAACTTAAAGATAATTTAGTGGTTGTAATAAAATGATGTAATTAAATTCATTTCTCCGCAATTTTGAATGCTCTATAAATTTATTTATTTACAGTTTTGAATAAACTAAAATTGCTCAGACCTTTAAAAATCTTTAGCAGATTTGTTGAGTTTTTAGTGTTTATTAAAAATATTACAGAACATTTTATTGTATTCACATTCACCTACAAACTCTTTTCTAAAACGTTAAAAAAATTTAGAACATACGGGGGGATTCAGAACAACTCTTCAATAATTTACAAGGAGGAAGAGTAGATAAGAACAAGAAATTTTTGTCTAAGAATCGAGAGTCGCAATACATTTATTTAGTCAAAAATACAGGGTGTTTGACTCCCTTCTGAACCCAGATTTTTATTTATAAATTAATATTTTGGTTGATATTCTAATAAAATTTGCAGCAAATTTACTTTTTTTTTTTTTTTTTGTAAAATGTGAGGATATTGTGGAAAGAGGTGAAAGTGACCACTATAAGTATCCAAACTTGTTGAACAAGGCGAATCATGCTTCAAAATGTAATTCATATTACATGCATTGTTAATTTACGAATTGCAGTGTTCCAGCATTTTCAGTAATGTCATCCCATTTTACATAAAGCAGAAAAAGTCTTTCTAAAATTTCGTTAAAGTACTTTTAGGTAGCTTTCAATACAAAAAAGTATAAAGCTACCTATTGCAGCCGTTCGGAGGAAAGCAGTTCCGGAAAATTTCGATATATTTTCACCGATCATGACCCCCAGACCCTAAAACCACCCTCCGTTCAAATGTTGATTTATATATATATATATATATATATATATATATATATATATATATATATATATATATATATATATATATATATCCATATATATATATATATATCTGACCTATGTCATACGATAACGCTCGTATTTATAAATCAATTTTGATGAAACTGTTGTGGGTTTTGGGGTTCTTTCTAAAACACAACTTACTTAAACTTAAAAAGCTCATTTATTACTCAATCTTCACTTGACAATTAAATATTTAAAAAAAAATAAGTATACCCTGACTAGCTCCACTGAAATCTGTTGCCATGGAAAAGGAAGCAAATTATATTAAACTAATCAAAATATCAAAACTTAAGAATCCGAATAGGTTAATACAACAATGATAATTTTGAACTCATCATTTTAAGACAATATTAAATGTAGTAAGGGGCAACAGATTTCTAAATCAAGTAGCATACTGAATTGCATAAAGAACACCCAACTCCACTCCAACCCGATCAAGCTCAAATCTCCATACACATTAAATTAACAAAAGTGTAATCATCATATAATTTGGAAAAATGCAGACAACCTGAAATTCCTCCAATATGAGGACCAAAAGGAGAAAGAGTTAAATCCGTTAATAGAATAGGGATATGATGATGTACTAAAATTTTAGAACAACAATGGAGATTCTGAACAAGATCAGATCGGTTAGCCAAGAATCGTATAGTGGTATAAAATAACTGAAAACCCCATTTTTTTTTGTTAAAAAACAACCATTTTGTTGTTTGTTTTGAATAATACTACAAAGAAAGGATAATTAAAAATTAAATTAATCAATTATAAAATTAGACTTAATTTTACTTTAGCAACAATTATCAGTATATTCAATACTGAGATAGGAACAATAATTACATCTAATAACCTTACGTAAACCCCAATTAATGTTCATTTAAACTATTGCTATGAATTTTAGATTTAAGAAATTTAAAAGTATTAATTTAGCAAGATTATAGCTTTCATATTTTTAATCACACTTACTGAGAGGTTAATTCCTTCTTATAGGTTTGTTGTAATTATAAAAATATTAATTATTTAAAAATTATATATAAAGAAAAACATACCATATTTGAGAATAAACAAAAACTTTCTTTATTTGAATAATTAAAAATTATAAAAGTAAGGTAGTTCTCAAACAAAATATAATAATAACACAATAACAAAGTTGATCAAAAAAAAAAATACTGAAATTACTTATTATAACACTTTACATTAAGCAGCAAAGCCCCTAAAATTACCACAATACCATGATTTAAAGATGGATCAACTTTTCAAAATTTAGTTATTGATTAATTTTCAATTAAATATCATAAATCTTAAACTATTAACAAACCAACAATTCAAATGTCGTTCAATCATAAACAAAAAGGTTACATGTTAATCATCTTAAAATACCAATAATTATATTTTTTTGTTTCTCCAGGTATTTATAAATATTACAACAGTAGACAACATGTAATAAAGAAGAAATATGGGTTACTTACAATATACTTTGATATTTACTACCGTCAATGTGGGCACACTTCTTTGCATATATGTTAGTTTGCCATAATCTCTTTTTTTTTTATCAACCTATTCTTTTCAGCTGCCTCTACGAGTCAACACCGTTACTCCATACATCACTTGGAGATTTTGATTTATTCCCGATTCAAAACGTCGTCACATCACCGATACCTTGTAAAACGGGCAAGTCTACTCAGCTAGTCACGCCAGCCTTCTTAGTCTAGGATTAATAATGCCCCATCTCCAGAAATGATGCTCGTCTAATCATTAATTCATTTTTCGTCAAGGCATCAATAACAACCGCCGCTTAAGAAGTCAACACAAGACAACACTTTTTCTAGGAACGCCGCTACTACATGATGGGTCAAACATATTTTCTTTTCATTCGCCCTCTATCAGATACAGATCCTTACTTCGAAAATGCCCTTATAGCCTCTTTTCATCATAACATCATGATTTACGATAATTAATGTAGGGCCATCAATGCCCCACTCTCAAAAAAAAATCTTCCAGAAACCTGTCCGCCTTCAACAACTTCGCGATCCAGCCCACAGGCCAGTCTTCGAGCCCCGTAATAAGTCGAATCCTTACGAGCCAAACGAGAGGTATATCGGCCAAGCAACAAGTGTCGTAAACATTCATTCTCCCGCGCTGCTTGAAAAACGGGACCGATCCACTCTGCCAGGGGTACGGGAATGGAAACAAAAGGGAAAATGGACTCTCCTTGAAGGCACCAGCCTGTCGTTCCACCCTGCCAGCCGCTTCATGGGGGAAGGCAGCCATGTTTCACCCCCATGGCGTGTGCTGAAGGGGGTCCTGTGAGCCTCTGTTGACCTGGGCGCCAGCTATCCGCCTGATAGCAGAGCCCATTGAAGCCTGTCGTAATCTTACAAAGCCTAATTGCGTATATAGTGCACTCATAAGATAACGTAATTCCTATACAGGGCGGACGGTCTTTCTTTTAACCAAAACTAGACTAGGTGACTACAACACATGATTCAAGGGTATGGGAGAAAACGTACACGACTGCCCAATACACTATGTGTGGTCTTTTACTGAGAAACCTCCCTCCCTGCTATCTATCTTTCGTATTTGAAAACAGGAAGCAAAGCTAGACTATAAACGTTGAATTTACTTTGCAAAAAGAAAAAGAAAGAAGAAAAAATAAAAACTGATTTTATTATTATTATTACAATTACTTTTATTTATTTAAATTTTTATTAGAAACAGAAGAAAAAGGAGTGCTTTTAAATAAATGTAGAGAAAGTGATTTAAATAATTAATGTAGATTAAAAAAAAAATTGGTTGAAACCAACCGTAACAAGATTGCTCCCCCCGGCTAATTAAAAAAAATTTTTTTGAGAAAACAAATTATTTTTTTTTGAAAGGTAACTGGGTACCACATGGCATGCTGGGACCTCAACACTGAAAAAACTGACCCACAAACACAGATCATACATCGATCCGGGACGGGATCCAGAGA
Organism: Maratus michaelseni; assembly: GCA_963931845.1. Lineage (NCBI taxonomy): Eukaryota > Metazoa > Arthropoda > Arachnida > Araneae > Salticidae > Maratus > Maratus michaelseni. The sequence goes on from OZ007589.1 coordinate 243,197,642, forward strand.
GTTCACCGCTGAAATACCACCCTGACAATATATTCCGGATATATACAACCAGAGCTCGCACATCCGTAGAAACCATTACCTAAAATATTACCTGAAACATGACCATAAAAGAGTACTACCAGAGGAGGGACCACAAGGCTGATTTTACCACTAAAATGACCAAGATATTCTCTGCACCTGTAAAAGAACACATGTTCCACCTGACTGTGAAACCTCATTTCCCTACTACTGTCATTCCTACGCATAACTGCATCCTACCTGAAATTTCTGGTAACAGAACTGTAAATAATACATAAATTGAATTTTGAGAAAAAAAAAATTAGCCGAAAAAGAAGAGAAGTGCCCACTGATTAATTGTCATTATACTGCTTATATACATAACTTCAATAATTGGCATCACAGTATATTACAACACTATCTATTAATGTAAATAAGTACTAGTAATATCATAGTTACAACACTGTAAATGTCAATGAAATTTGTAAAACACATATTAATTCTATTATACAAAAATACACAAGAGCAACTGGTGACACACAAAAAAAAAATATATACATATACATCTGTAAGACACATATTATGGTATCACAGACCATGGTAGGGAGTTACGCACACATTTATAACATTTTTCTACAAGAAGCCATGTTGTTTTTGAGAAAAGTCCAATGATTCGGTTCACTGTGTAGATTTTACAAATGCACTTACAAGTAATGTGCATGGGAAAGAGTATCTCTGCCTCTGTGCTACTTATAGCACAAGCAGTTTCGGGCCCCTTGGGCACTACAGGGAAAACATTCCACCAAAACTTAAAAAGAAGGGTGGTGACGTATGTCACCAGGAAGGAAAACACACATTCCACAAAAATAGGAAGTAGAATAAAGAAAATAGTTAATTTTAGCACTTTTAGCCACACACAACAACATATAGGCATGTACATGAGACAGTATGTACAAGAAAAAGAAAAAGGGTCCACACTCCTTAAAGTTAAAAGTTCAAATAAACCCACAAATTGCATAGTAAATAATAAATCCATCTGATTAAAGTGCATTAATTAAAGTAAACCCACACTTAAAAGATTATATACAAAACACAGATGCATTTAAAAAAGGAAAACGCAGAACAATTTTGGCAAAAGGGTAACCAAACATACCCTCCTAAAAAAAATTTAAAGTAACAAAAATTACATTCGTTTTTTTTTTTTTTTTTTTTTTGCAAAAATACACCCAAAATCTACGAAAACTGGGTGTGGACGGGTATATACCACATAATCTACCATAAAACAGACAAAAACCTTAAGTATAAGCATAAAAAGGGTTAAAAATGCCTACATGAAAGTATCAAAACACAACCAAAACAAACCTTTAATACGCTAGAAAAACTAAGTTCCGTTTTAAAATGCCCAAGAAAATAATTAAATATACATACACATTAACTAAACTATAAATAAATACAAATAAACAAGGTAAAATTGATAAAAATGCCTGAATAACGAAAAAAAATAGTTAGTATTTATAACTCGGACGGTCTCTTCTATCCCGTAGCGAATAGTCGGTTCTAGAAATCGATATTGAACGACTACTTCTATTCGATTTAGCAGCTGGACGAATCGATGAACGAGACCTGCGCGAATCGCTGTGCGCAGCAGCTGAACTGCTTTCTGCCGTGGCTGAATTTTTACCTACGCGCATCTCGCTGCCTTCTGCCGTTGCTAAATTTTTATTTACGCACATCTCGTTATTCTCTGCCGCTGCAACCTCCGGAGAAATGGGAGGTGGGGGAGAGGGATTTATGATTTCAGTCGCGTCGCTGTCTGTTTCCTCCACTTCTGGCGCTACCGGAGTTTCGCTATTGTTGACGTTCACTACTGCTGGTGCGCGGTTACTATCATATGGTGCCCAGGGAATGAATCGGTTACGCTTGCATCTGCGTACAGGAGGAGAATCGCGCGGTTGGTGTGGTGAATCGATGGTCACGTTTTCAGTCGATCCCAGGCCAATTGTTTGTTTTGGTTCACTGGACCAGATGGGGAGTCTGTCTTTGAAGGAAGACAACCTGTCAACATGGACAACCTGACAATTTTTGGGATTAGCAACTAGCGCTATTTTAAAATTAACTTCATTTAGCTTCTCAATTATAGTAAAAGGACCATTATTTTGCTTGCTTAATTTTTTTGTATTACCAGGGGCGACTGTGGGTGTAAATAACCACACAAGATCTCCTATTTTAAAATTTTTATCAACAGCTGTCTTTTCACGGTATTTTTCCTGCTGCTCAGAAACTTTAATTAAATTACTATGTACTTCAGTGTATACTTTTTGAAGAGCTGGGATTAAGAGTTCACAAAAAGAGGGTGCATCATTATAATTAAAAGAAGGTGGTTGAGAAAAGAGATTATATGGTAGATTCATATTTCTGCCATACATAACTGCAGCTGGGCTAAGTTTAGTTGATGAGTGGACAGCTGAACGCATAGCTAGTAGCGCAAATTTTAGTTTAGTGTCCCAGTCAGATTGATTTTGGTTGACTATGTGACAAAGTGCATTTTTAAGAGTACGATTCTGTCTCTCCACTTGCGAGTTGCCAGCCGGGTGATAAGATGAGGTCTTAATATGTTTAATACCAAACATTTTATATACGTGCTCTATCGCATCTGAAATTAGATTCTTCGCATTGTCCGTCGTAATAAAACAGGGCGCACCGTAGCGTGATATGAAATCAGCTAAAGTGTCCGCAATGACATCTGAAGTGGTTGAACTAACCGCATATGCTTCTGGCCATTTAGTAAATGAATCTATATATGCGACAATATACTTATTTCCCGAAAAAGTTTGCGGTAAGGGTCCAATGAGATCCAAATGAACCTTGTTCATGGGAAACTGGGGGGTCGGCATACGTTGCAGAGGGGCGAGCTGATTCGTTCTATAAGCTCTCTTCTGCTGGCAACTAATACATGACTCCACTAGATGCTTGACATCTGACGACATTCCTGGCCAATAGAAGTGCTCACGAATGCGATCAATGGTCTTTTGAAAGGCTTGATGACAAGCCGCTAGGGACTCATGTGTTAGTGCAAAAACTTGAGTAACCAATTCTTTTGGCACGACTAACTTTACAGGTTTATTCAAAATAGCTGACTCCCTCGTATCCTCACAAACTAAAATGTCATCTCTAAAAAAAATTTCATGTATTTAGGAGCAATTTCTACACCTTGGTCTAGTTTTCTTGCAATCTCGCAGCATTTCTTGTCTGATTTTTGTAATTCACCAATTTTTTCAAGTAGATTGGAATGAGGCATAAAAGTAACTTCCTTTTCGACTTGTATACAAAAATTACAATTAACAGTATCATTGGAGTTATCATCGTTGACATACCTCGAAAGGAAGTCTGCGACACTGTTACACTTACCTTTAACAAACTTGATTGTAAAATTAAAGTCTGAGAGAGTGCAGATCCATTTAGCCATGCGAGATGTAGGGTCGTGAATTTTTAACATAAATGTTAGAGGTGCATGGTCTGTATAGATGAAAAAATGGGTATTAGCAATGTAACATTTAAAGTGGGCAGTAGCCCAAACTAAAGCTAGTAATTCCCTTTCAGTGGTGGAGTAGCGGGTCTCAGCATCTTTCAATTTTCTGCTGGCAAAGGCAACAGGATGGAGCATGTTATTTTCATCTAATTGTGATAACACTGCCCCTAATGCTTCGCCACTGGCATCACTATATAAGTGGAATTCTTTCTCAAAATCAGGGAGTGCAAGACATGGTTTTGAAATAAGAGCCATTTTAAGGTCTTCAAATTCTTTCTGTGCATCTTCATTCCACGAAAATTTTCCTGTCTCTTTCGTTAAGTTGATTAGATTTTTAGCTCTCTTAGTAAAATCTGGTATAAATCTCCTATAAAAGGATAGAGTTCCAATGAATGACCTAACAGCCTTTCGGGTAGTTGGAGGTTTAAAATTTTCTATTACGGCAATATTTTTATTGATAGGTGATACTTGGCCACTACAAATCTCAAAACCTAGATATTGTATTTTATTCGAAAGGAAAGTGCATTTACTGGGCTTAAGTTTAAGTTTATGCAGTCTTAACCTTTCAAAGACCATGCTAAGCTTCTCAAAATGAGAATTTACATCACTGGAGGCAATTACAATGTCGTCGATATAAACAAGAATTCCAAGATTGCCTAAATCACCGAAAATAGCATTCATAAGTCTTTGGAAACTGTTACCTGAATTTGAGAGCCCAAAACAGTTACGGGTCCACTCAAAAAGTCCCTTGTGGGTGATTATTGCAGTTTTATGCCTATCCTCTGGGCGAATAACCTGTTGAAAAAAACCACTAGTTAAATCTAGCGTTGAAAAAAATTTAGCCCCGCTTAAAGCATCAACCGAGTCGGTGATGTTAGGTATTGGATAAGCATCTTTAACAAGATTTTTATTTAGTCTTCTGTAGTCAACAGCAAGTCGATAGGAACCGTCTGATTTCCGAACCAGAATAACCGGAGAAGCAAATTCAGACATGGAAGGGGAAATTATGTCCGCCTGTAACAAAGTATTAAGTTGGTCTTCCATTTCTTGACGTAATTTGTAGGGGACTCTATAAGCTTTGCCTTTAACTGGTTTATTTGAAGTTAAGTTAATTTCATGCGGGATTGTATCACAGCCGGGTAAATCTAAGACCGATGCTGCAAATACATCTTTGTTTTTGTCTAGAAAATTTTGCATTTTAAGTTTTAATGGGGGTTCTAAATGATCTAAATTAATTTCAGAGCTCCAAGTGAGATCAGCGTGATCAAAGTCACCAATTGGAGGGGCCAAATTTATATTATAGGTTAATTTATTATCAGTTACGGGTATATTTGACTGGTCTACACATTTTTGAATTTTGGCAACAAAGGTTCCTTTATTTAAATGAATACTATTGTCTGAAAAATTTGCAAATGAGATATATAGGCCATGTTCTTTAGTGCAAATGGCTCTGGAGGTAAGGAGACCTTGATTTAAATTTTTCGCCAAAGGTTCTAACATAACAATATCATTCTCCTTAATAAAATTTTCCTTATAGCTTTTAACCTGAGCTAACATTTTTGACTGCGGGGGAATTGAAATTTTGCTACATAACACAGCGAAACTTATATTTTTATTTTTATTGGTTTTATCACTACTGCTATCTTCATTGCTCTCCGCCTCGACTTCAGGTACCTTATCCTCTATACTTACCAAATCTTCACTTTCATCAATATTACAAATTTCAGTAGTCTCTTCAGCTAAATTACCCTGAGTTACCTGACTCGCTGCTGAAAGAATGTTGCCGACACTTTGAATACTTGAAAAATTTTCAGTGTTATTACCCTCAGAGCTACCGCCTGATGTTGTTTGCATGCAAAAGTTCTGCGCAACACTTTCAACTTCCTTATCTGACTCAGTTTGAATGACTATCTCAACATCTTTTCCCATATTACTCAACTGCGGGTCCTGAACTACCATATTTTCACTACTATGATTCCCATTTTCAATATTAACTGAGTCATGAACTTTCTCACATGCACAATTTTCAGGAGGGCTATTGGCATTACTACTTTTTGAATTCTCCCCTACTTTGTTGACACATTTTATATTTACCGAATTATTTTTAACACAATCATTATTTATACAATTATTATTAGAATTTACACTATATACAGAGTTAGAAATATTTACAGAATTAGTAGCAAGACAAGTATTACACCCTGAAGTATTACTTGGGGTTTCTACGCTTTGTTTACATTGGCCTGCAACTGGCACTTTAAGAGCGACAGCATTTGTATCACAATTTATACTTGCCCGGTACTCTTTCAAAAATGGCATTCCCAAAATCATATTAAATTCCTCTGCTAATTTACCTTCCACTACATAGAATTCAGCTTGACATTGAATATTATCAAAAACAAATTTTAAAAATACTTTCTTATTTAGGTGAACTTTCTCACCGGTGACAGTCATAATGGGGATATTGCAATTCTCCGTTTCAAAATTCTCTAAATAGTTACAATCCGTACCACTCAGGAGATTAATTGCAGAACCAGTGTCACATAATGCATTCAGGCAAACTTTATTTATGTAAATTCTTGCAGTTGGTAATGTATACGATTGGGGCTGAAACATACTATACACAGTTGGGGGGTCCAGGGGCCTGTTGGGGATCGACTTGACCACATTTGATCCGGCCACTAATAGTTTAAAGCCTCACTTTCATTGTTAGCTACTGGGGTGTTATTTACCGCCTGCTCTTCATTTCTGTTCGCAGCTGTGCTCCTATTGTTTTGGTAATAACCACCTCTTCTTCCCCTATATCCGCCTCGCTGATTGTGGTTCCCTCTAGGATTTTCACCTCTGTTTCTATAATTTTGCCCACGGCTCCTGAAATTTTGACCACCTCCCCTTCTAAAATTATAGTCGACAAAATTTAGTGGACAATCTCTGGCATAGTGGCCTTGTACGGAACACTTATAGCAGGTTACGGGTCTTACCTCTTGGTTTTTTTTCTGCATATCCCTAGCCCTAAGATCAACTAAACTGTCTATCTTTGCTGCTAAAACATCAATTTGTGATTTCAGCTGGTCTATCTCCTTCTTTTGTGAGCTATCTTGCTGAACAACTGCAGCACAGGGTAGGTTTTGGGTTAAATTTGGGTTGAGAATTTCCTCGCGGTGGTTGTAAAAAGGGTTAATGCTTCTATAAGCTTTTTCTTCCAGAAGTGCAATTTTGAGAACTTCTTCTGGGGATTGTGGATTTCTCGCAATTACCCCCTTTCGCACTTCTGGTGTAAGATTGCTCAACAGCATGGAGTGTAGTAGAGCCGTTCGGCTTTTATCGACTACTTCACCCTGGATACCTTCAATTACAAGGGCTCTTAATGACATATCATATGCCTTGTCATAAAACTCCTGAACACTCATATTGGGTGGCTGTTTAAAATTTAGAAAGTGACTGAGTGCAACATCTGGTGTGGTCTGTGAAGTATAACTCTCTTTTAAGATTTTTAATAGCTCATCAGATGTTTTTGCTTTGTGAATTTTTATTCGCCTAGAAGCAGCTCCTGAAAGTCTAGCAAGTAAAACAAACTTCTTTTCCTCCTCAGTCCAGTCGAATAATTTTGAAAAACTCTCAAATTTCTCAGAAAAATCTGAGAAGCAGACTGAGCTGGCCTCTCCATTGAATGGGGGAATGTTTGACAAATTATCCACTAAAGCATTTTTTCGCTGAATAGTGGCAATTGCTTCCGAGTGCTTATCAGCCATAGTTAGAGTTAGAAAATGACAAACAAACCAAAAAAAATGAAAAAAGGGGGGGGGACAGCTTAAAAATGAGAAAAAGAGAGGGGAAAGGAAAACCTTATAAATACATAAAACTTAAGTACAGGACTATGCTTTTTGTAAATAAGAAAAGGTTATGCTCACAAGGCATAATTTTGACTGGGAATTGTAGCTTACTAGCACAGAGAGAGAGCCTAGACCTCTTTTTACACTTGAACATATAAATAAAATTTTAATTGCAAAAACACCCAGTTGCTCTTTGATACATAAATACATACAAGTAAAAAAAAATCAATAACCCAGAGACCGAATTGTTACGGCTCCATTTGTTGTGGGTTTTGGGGTTCTTTCTAAAACACAACTTACTTAAACTTAAAAAGCTCATTTATTACTCAATCTTCACTTGACAATTAAATATTTAAAAAAAAATAAGTATACCCTGACTAGCTCCACTGAAATCTGTTGCCATGGAAAAGGAAGCAAATTATATTAAACTAATCAAAATATCAAAACTTAAGAATCCGAATAGGTTAATACAACAATGATAATTTTGAACTCATCATTTTAAGACAATATTAAATGTAGTAAGGGGCAACAGATTTCTAAATCAAGTAGCATACTGAATTGCATAAAGAACACCCAACTCCACTCCAACCCGATCAAGCTCAAATCTCCATACACATTAAATTAACAAAAGTGTAATCATCATATAATTTGGAAAAATGCAGACAACCTGAAATTCCTCCAATATGAGGACCAAAAGGAGAAAGAGTTAAATCCGTTAATAGAATAGGGATATGATGATGTACTAAAATTTTAGAACAACAATGGAGATTCTGAACAAGATCAGATCGGTTAGCCAAGAATCGTATAGTGGTATAAAATAACTGAAAACCCCATTTTTTTTTGTTAAAAAACAACCATTTTGTTGTTTGTTTTGAATAATACTACAAAGAAAGGATAATTAAAAATTAAATTAATCAATTATAAAATTAGACTTAATTTTACTTTAGCAACAATTATCAGTATATTCAATACTGAGATAGGAACAATAATTACATCTAATAACCTTACGTAAACCCCAATTAATGTTCATTTAAACTATTGCTATGAATTTTAGATTTAAGAAATTTAAAAGTATTAATTTAGCAAGATTATAGCTTTCATATTTTTAATCACACTTACTGAGAGGTTAATTCCTTCTTATAGGTTTGTTGTAATTATAAAAATATTAATTATTTAAAAATTATATATAAAGAAAAACATACCATATTTGAGAATAAACAAAAACTTTCTTTATTTGAATAATTAAAAATTATAAAAGTAAGGTAGTTCTCAAACAAAATATAATAATAACACAATAACAAAGTTGATCAAAAAAAAAAAATACTGAAATTACTTATTATAACACTTTACATTAAGCAGCAAAGCCCCTAAAATTACCACAATACCATGATTTAAAGATGGATCAACTTTTCAAAATTTAGTTATTGATTAATTTTCAATTAAATATCATAAATCTTAAACTATTAACAAACCAACAATTCAAATGTCGTTCAATCATAAACAAAAAGGTTACATGTTAATCATCTTAAAATACCAATAATTATATTTTTTTGTTTCTCCAGGTATTTATAAATATTACAACAGTAGACAACATGTAATAAAGAAGAAATATGGGTTACTTACAATATACTTTGATATTTACTACCGTCAATGTGGGCACACTTCTTTGCATATATGTTAGTTTGCCATAATCTCTTTTTTTTTTATCAACCTATTCTTTTCAGCTGCCTCTACGAGTCAACACCGTTACTCCATACATCACTTGGAGATTTTGATTTATTCCCGATTCAAAACGTCGTCACATCACCGATACCTTGTAAAACGGGCAAGTCTACTCAGCTAGTCACGCCAGCCTTCTTAGTCTAGGATTAATAATGCCCCATCTCCAGAAATGATGCTCGTCTAATCATTAATTCATTTTTCGTCAAGGCATCAATAACAACCGCCGCTTAAGAAGTCAACACAAGACAACACTTTTTCTAGGAACGCCGCTACTACATGATGGGTCAAACATATTTTCTTTTCATTCGCCCTCTATCAGATACAGATCCTTACTTCGAAAATGCCCTTATAGCCTCTTTTCATCATAACATCATGATTTACGATAATTAATGTAGGGCCATCAATGCCCCACTCTCAAAAAAAAATCTTCCAGAAACCTGTCCGCCTTCAACAACTTCGCGATCCAGCCCACAGGCCAGTCTTCGAGCCCCGTAATAAGTCGAATCCTTACGAGCCAAACGAGAGGTATATCGGCCAAGCAACAAGTGTCGTAAACATTCATTCTCCCGCGCTGCTTGAAAAACGGGACCGATCCACTCTGCCAGGGGTACGGGAATGGAAACAAAAGGGAAAATGGACTCTCCTTGAAGGCACCAGCCTGTCGTTCCACCCTGCCAGCCGCTTCATGGGGGAAGGCAGCCATGTTTCACCCCCATGGCGTGTGCTGAAGGGGGTCCTGTGAGCCTCTGTTGACCTGGGCGCCAGCTATCCGCCTGATAGCAGAGCCCATTGAAGCCTGTCGTAATCTTACAAAGCCTAATTGCGTATATAGTACACTCATAAGATAACGTAATTCCTATACAGGGCGGACGGTCTTTCTTTTAACCAAAACTAGACTAGGTGACTACAACACATGATTCAAGGGTATGGGAGAAAACGTACACGACTGCCCAATACACTATGTGTGGTCTTTTACTGAGAAACCTCCCTCCCTGCTATCTATCTTTCGTATTTGAAAACAGGAAGCAAAGCTAGACTATAAACGTTGAATTTACTTTGCAAAAAGAAAAAGAAAGAAGAAAAAATAAAAACTGATTTTATTATTATTATTACAATTACTTTTATTTATTTAAATTTTTATTAGAAACAGAAGAAAAAGGAGTGCTTTTAAATAAATGTAGAGAAAGTGATTTAAATAATTAATGTAGATTAAAAAAAATTGGTTGAAACCAACCGTAACAAAACTAATTGTGTGTATTAAGCTCACCAATGTCTCGACCGAGTTCGTTGGACAGCTTGGTCCGCCATTTTGTTTCAAGATGGCGGCCAATTAAAAATTTAAAACTAAAATAAATTAAAACTAAAAAATTTAAAACGTGGCGACATTTGGCGAAATATCGCCAAATTTGGCGACCAAAATAAGTCTTCATAAATGAAGCCAATTTGGCTATTGCTCAATAATTTGGCGAATTTCTTATTCAAATTCAGTATTAACGAATCTTTTGTAAACGTTTTATTTGCATTTTAAGTTGCTGTTTTCGTGTAACATTAGCTAAAATTTTAAAACGAAGATATAGGAAAGGTACCTTTTCCTCCCGGTACAGACCGGAAGGACTTTTATTATTACTAAGGTTATGAACAAAAATTCGAGTTTATAGTGAAGTGAGATACCCTGTATTTTCAACTAAATAAATGTTTGCGACCACAATTTTCTTATGCAATAATTGTTTGTTGTATGTTCTACCTATCTGCAAATTATTGAACAGCTGTTCTGAATTACCCAGTCTTTTTACAGAATATAATTTTTAATAGTTTTTATAAAAATGTGATTTATAATATTATATATTAATCTAATTAAATTTTAATTTTAATGCCTGAGGAAGACCACTCGGCTGAGGGCGAACCCAGCCGTTGAGCGTTTAATGTCTTCCCCGGCTAGCTCCCCGGCACGCAGGGATTAAACGTGGCAGTACAGACTTCGCCATGGCGGGTCCTGCCGGGCAAAGCCCCACGCGACAGGTGGCAGGAACTAAAGACACACAAAAAAAAAATTACAGGGTCTGTCGCTGGAACCAGCGTTCCTACGCGACAGGGAGCGACAGACAGGGTGGACGAGGTCCACAGGTGCGCCTGCACCAGTTGTACAGTCCGCTTATTTAGTAGAAGGGTGCAGTTCTTAGGTAAGACTGTACCATTTGTACAGTTCGTAAATGACGGCACTTGAGATGTGGAGGTGCCAGTGTGAGATTCCCACGCGACAAGGAGCGCCACACAATTGCGCTGAAACCCTCACACTGGATGGAGGCTGGATGCACTTTGTGTTAGAGGTGACGATACGTTGCTTGCTGACCAGACTTGCGGTTCCCGATAAGAATAGATAATTAATGGGGACTCAGCCCCTGCTAGGAAGAGAACATTACTTGCGGATGAGAGAAACAATTAAGCTGCAAAATAGCTAAAGGAGAAAGCTAAGCAGATAAAAAATGATGGAATGATTACGTTAATGACTAAAATAAGCGATTTATTATTAATTTATGGAGAAAGAAAACTGCTTTGAATGATTAAGTTCTGTTAGATAGGTCTAATAGTAATTTGTAAATTTCTGAAAGTTTATGAGTTAAGATGGGACACGTAATTATGTTCAGCAGCCAAGAAGGAGGTGCGTTAGAAGGAGCAGGCCTAAGATGCCAAGCAACAGTCAGTGGGCAGGAGAAGTAATAATGCATGGGGGTACCAATATCGCCGCACTCGCACACATTGGTTCGTGAAATTTTAAATTTGAAGAGGTAATTTTTAAACGGGCCATGCCCGGATAAGAAAGCACTTGTATAGGGAGTGAGGTTAAGTAGCTCTCTGGAAACTTTTGGAATTAGGTTGTAAGTGTGTCTACCTTTTGTGGAGGTGTCCCAGTAGATTTGCCAGTTGGGGAGTATTTTAGATTTGAGTTCTCTGCGAATAAAAGATGGGGGTACCGGAAGAGAGAAGTCTATTGATTGGCGTTTGGTGGCTTCTTTTGCAAGGCTCTCCGCCAGCTCATTGCCTGCGATACCAATGTGTGCAGTGACGTGGTCAAGGGTAACTTTTTTGTACAGTTGGTGAAGTTTGGTTTTAATTTCCAGTATGAGAGGGTGTTTTGTCCGTAAGGCAAAAATTGCTTGAAGTCCAGAAAGACTATCACTGAAAATTTTTAAATTTTCCTGCGTGGGGGAGGCAGCAATCCATTCCAAAGCCTTCATAATTGCAAACAGTTCAGCTTGATATACTGAGTTATCGTCTCCAATTCTGGAGGCCCACTCATAGGTCGGCACTCCATTTACCATGGCGCAGAAGGCTGCGGCCACGCCAGTTTCAGTGCGCGACCCATCAGTGTAGATGGTTGGATGCTGCGAGGGTCTGTGACTGCTCTTGGCGATGCATACCTGTAATTGTGATGTCTCCTCCGCGGGGTGCAGGTGCCAACTTGGAACTTTTCTCTGAATAGTTGTTTGTGGAAAGTATTGCGTGGTTGTTGGTTCAAATTCTAGGTGTAGGATTCTGTTTTTCTGGTGCTCGTATTCTAGTGATATTAGGATTGGAGGGATCCCCGTTAGTACTGTGAGTGCGTCCGTTGAGATAGTCCTATACCCTCTCACCATTTGCAGCAAGAACATCCTTTGAATCGAAACCAACTTTTCCTTGACTGCCTTGGTGAGATTTCCTCCCCAGACGCCCACACCGTAAAAGAGGATCCGTTCTATGATTGCGTGGTACCAGATTTTTAACATTGCAGGTTTAATTCCCCAAGACTTAGAAGTTAATCTGCGTGCATTGTGTTCATACTTAGTTAATTTTGTCTTGAGGATGTTGATGGGTTCCGTCCAACTCCTGTGTTCGTCTATGACGATTCCTAGTAATTTAAGGTGTGTGACATGTGAAACGCTTTTCCCATAAATTCTCATTATGGGTTTGCGCTTAAGCTTCTTGGGTTTTGCGAATGTTAGGGATTGTGTTTTATCTGTAGAGAGCTGGAGGTGGAGACGTTCCAAAAGTTGACAAAAGACCGGGAGAGCTCGAGCTGCCGAGTTTTCCAGGTCCAAACGCCTGCGGCCCGAGAGTACAAAGCTAAAGTCATCGGCGAAGGCATACAGGACGAATCCCAATTTTTCTAACTCTACTAAAAATATATTTGCAATTATTAGCCAAAGGATTGGCCCAAGGCAGGAGCCCTGAGGACAACCTTTCTGCAATTGGTGTTCTGAGGACCCAGAGCCCCAGTTTATAAATATACTCCTATTACTTAGATAAGATGCGATGACTCCCGCTATGTTGCCCGGGCAGTGAATCTCTATTAGTTGTAACAAAATGTCCCGCCACTCCGCATTATCAAAAGCACCTTTGAAATCGAGGGAGACGAGCGAGGTATAGTTGCCTTCCTCTATGCTTTTTGTGCATGTAGAAAGGATGTCAAATAGGGCCTTGTCACATGACCGACCCTCTCTGAATCCATACTGCCTGTGGTGGAGTAGATTATTGCTTTCCAGGAAGTGAACTAGTCTGATGACTACTAGTTTCTCCAGGAGTTTTCCTAGAGTTGGAAGCAAACAAATCGGACGGTATGATGTGTGTTCAGAGGCATCCTTTCCTTGTTTGAGGAAGTATACCACTTCGCCCTGTCTCAAAGTGAGCGGGAAGTAATTGTGCTTAAGGCACAGGTTGGCCCATCTGGTGAAAACACCGGGTATAATTTTGTGCGTGAGTTTTAGGATTTTGAAATCCACACAGTCTGGGCCTGGAGCTTTTTTGTCATTTAATGTTTTGAGTGCATTTGCTATTTCAGATTTTGAAAAGGGTTTATCTGGAGGTGAGTCGAAACGTAGGTCTGAGTTATCTATGTTTGGATATTGTGATGGGCCGAAAAGGGTTGTCGTGAGGTGCTCCATATTATGCTGTCTGGATGATCTGCTAGGCGGCAGTTCGAGCTTTATTTCGTCAGGTGTGAAGTACTTGCCTGAGAAAAATTTTTGTGCTGTGCCGAAAGGATCTGTTTGGTTGCTGCAGAAGTTTCTCCAAGCCATTGTTCGTGCATCCAGAACACTGCGTTTGTATTTTGCCGAAAGGTGTTTGTATTTAGCACTTAGATCACGGAAGTATTCAGTGTCTTGGTCTGTGTTGCGCAGTGCTTTAAGTTTTTTACGAAGTGCCGTGAGATGGTTTCTTTTCGTTTTGAGGTCGGATGTCCAGAAAGAAAAAATAGGTGTTCTTCGAGTGTTTTTGAGTCTAAAGGACGCTCGCGCTTCTGTTTGCATGGTTTTGATTAGTGTGGATGTAAATTCGTTAAGTTGTGCTGTGTTTGTAACGTCCTTTATCTGACTGGTGAGGAGTGATTTTTGTGTTTTGATAATGTGGGTAAATTTTTTGAAGTTGCCTCGGGTTGTGTTAAATCTACGCTGTGTTGTATAGAGTGGTGTAATTTCGAAGCCAAATTCTATGTATTTGTGATCCGAGGCGGTGTGAACATCTGAGACACGCCAATGTCTGATTTTTTGGAGTGCTTTGGAATTCACCAGGGTGTGATCAGGGAAGCCCTGAGCTATTATCTCACCTCTGGTGTTTGTTTTGACAAAGGTATGTGATGTGTTGTCTATGTTAGCTAGGGATAGTTTATGGATTGTCAGATGTTCAATAAGGGTATCCCCACGAAGGCTTTCATGATCGTAACCCCATAAGGTGGAGCTAGCGTTGAAATCACCTCCGCAGATAAAGAATAGCCTTTGCGTAATAAGTGAGCTCCACTCCTCGAGGGAATCTTCAAAGTTTGTTTTGGGTGCTGCATAGGTGGAACCAACAATTAGTTTGCCCTCCTTTGCATTAATTGTGACAAATGCACAGTGCATGCCTGTGTAGAGATGTGAGTACTGTAGTGATGTGTTCTGGATTACTAGATGTGCACCCTTTGCTTTGGATGAGAAGATAGCCCAAGATGTGGGTATGTCCCCAAGAGTGCCATCCGGCCCGCAGTATGCGTCCTGCAGCAGGGCTATATCTATTTTATTATCGATTAGATGCGCCTTAAGGGCCGCATTTCCCACTTTGCAGTGGTTAAGGTTGATTTGTAGAATTTTGATGTGGCCGGAAGGTGGGGGGTCCTCTGGATTGGAGGGGGACGGAGAAGACATTGCACAGATAATAAAAATAAATTAACTAACAAGCTAAAGATAATAAGCAATAAGATTTCACTTACTAGATTAAGTTTGAATTTGTTTACAGTGAGTTGCGGGGACCGCTCAGCTGATCCATTGGTGGCCTGAAGAGGTTTGGAAGATAGGGCGAGCGGGAGTACGGATGGAAGTAGGGGAACCAGAAGTTACTCCATTCATCCTGGTTTTGAGTCGGCAGTGGGAGGATTCCCTCTGGTGGGGGTCTCGAGGTGCTGCCTTCTTGTGGTCGTGATGATGTGTTTCTGTCTTGGCGTAGTGGTGGCTGTGGCTGTGGTTGGTATGTTGGGTTTCTCAGTGTGGGTGGTGTTGGTGATACTGGGGCAAATTCCTCATCCAGACGTCTTCTGAGGGTTGCATATTTTTCCCTGTATGTAGGGCAGGATGAGTCCGACGCCTGGTGTTTGGTGTTGAAATGTGCCCCGTGTTCTTCATTGTAGAATTTGCAGTTTACGCAACTGGGAGACTTTGCGCAATTGGGGTTGGTATGTTCTTCTCCACAGTTGACGCAAGAGGGTGCGACGCTCGGGCAATGCTTTTCTACGTGTGTTAGTGCCTGGCATTTACGACATCGGGGTACTGTGGTGTGTGGCCGGAGCTTGTGAGTGTTAAGTCCTATAGTGAGCCCCCCGTCTGTAATGATGGAGTGTCCCAAGGTTTTAGGTAGAAGCAGGATCACGTCTTTGGTAGTGTTGTCTCTTCTGTTGGGGAGCTCCTTTAGGACTGTTATTTCCTGTGTTGTGATCTCGTAGTGTGCTGTAATTGCTTCCTTGAGTTTTTCTTCTGTTATTGTGGTGTTGATATCTAAGAGGATCATTTTCTGTTGTGGGAGTGACTTGCGTACTGCGTTGAGTGTCTTGTTGAGTTGTCTGTGTTGCTGGATGTCGTTTTGTAGTATTTTTAGGCCATTATTGGTCTTGCATTCTATTTCGATTTGGTTTCTCTTGCGTGTGATCTTGTTGGGGCGAATTGGGGCTGTGTATGATGTTTTCTGAAGTGTTGTGTCTATATCTTTGGCGCTGAGGTCTTGTACTACCTTGATTATTAATGTATTTCTTGTGTTGTGGTTGGGGAGTTTTTTCCTGCGTGGCTTCTGTGTAACTTGCTGTATGAAGGTGATGAATCTTTGTCTTGGTGGGATTCCGATGTTGCATCTATGTCGTCTGCCAGGCACTCTTGTGTTGATGGTCTTTTGTTGACTGCTATGTTTTTGGCTTCGATGATGGCTGTGGTGTCGAGAAATTTGTGGAGTAACTGTTGATAATTGTTTCTGGCTTCATGTAGTTGCTCTTCCAAGTGGTGGATTCTTGCACTGAGCTTCGCGTTTTTTACGTGTGATTTCTTCCATGTCTTGTTGTGTGTTTGTGTCAATTTCATCTATGATTTTGAGATTTGTCTTGAGCGTTGGGATCATTTTGGGGTCTGGAAGGTAGTTCTCGTTTAGTCTTTTTACGATCTTGACGATGATTTGTCTGGAGTGTTTGGTGACGCCGGTTATTGTGTGTGCTTGTTCTGGGTTAGAGGCTAAAGAGAAATTACTAGCCGCTCGACTAAGAGATTGTTCAGGGTGCAAAAATACCGCTTCTTTCGATTTTGCTGTCTTGTCAACTTTACTCATGGCTGAAGTTATGGCAAATACTAACTAAGAATATTATAACGTTTGAGAGATAAAATAACAAAACTGACAGACCTTTGGGCACTAGCGACATCTGCCTCTTCCAGGCCACCATGTCTCGACCATTGTGCAGTACGTTTCTGTAAATTAGGAGAGAGTTGTGGGGGTGTTTGCCATGCAAAGCAAGGGGGAGGGAAATGGACTAGATGAGTGGCAGCTTTGAGCTTCGAGGTGAGGCGGGAAAGTAAGAAAGGGGAACTTTAAGTGGGGAAGGGAAGAAAATAAAAACAAAGAAAGGGGTCAGAACTGTGTCCGATGCTAGCTAGACTGGGGCCGGGCAGGAGAGAGACACCGGACCAGGCCGGGGAGAGGAAGAACAAAATACTAACGACAATACGAAGGTAACTGGTGAAAGGGGTAAGAATAGATTTGTGCACAATAAAAGTGGAAGGATGAAAGTTGGGTGCGAGTTAAATGCTGATCTCAAATTTCCTGCAGAAAAGATTAAGTCTAAGTAAGGAGATTTTAGGAACTTAGATAATAAGTGGCAAGTTAAAAACAATGCCAAACTGAAAGTGTACAAAAATGATTGGGTGGGGAAGCAGGTATAACATGAAAGTTTATTTTTAGTGTGAAGTACTAGTCTTAGCCGGATTTGCGAGGGGAAGAAAGAGTAGAAATAGGATGAAAAACTCGAAATAACTCAATATATTTCCATGTAAAGTTTGAAATTTTTATGAAAAGTAGAAGAGAAAATTGTGTTTTTTAGGAATCCAGTTTATTTGATAATCGTATGTGTGGAAAATTACGATTTAAAAATAAATAAATAAATAAATAAATTGAGTTTCGAGCTATGTGTTAAAAAGTTAAGAATTTAAAATTTGAAAAGAATTATTATTTTGAGTGGAGGAAAGAGTACGGTTCGTGAAATGTTTAAAAACTGATTTTTGTGATTATTGTATGTATGGTTCAGGAATTATTGCTAAGTTAAGTGTTTGAAGTGATGTTCCCACCTGTACCGATTCCTCGGGACCCGACGTCAATGACGGCATAAAGTCAAAGAGTACCGTCTAAGTGCAGGTGCCGTACTCGGGAAAAAATTTGAATTTTGAGAAAAAAATGGCAGGGAATGGATTTTAATTAAGATAGTTATGTGTTGACAAGTTTTTAGGGTCAAGATTGAAAATTATTGTTTTATGAAAATGTGAAAAAAAGGCCAAAAATCCGGCTAAGTTACCCTAAAAAAGCTTAAAAAATGATAATAATGCTGAAATGATTAAGTTTACTAAAAAGCATAAATATGAGAAAAATCAGTTAGATGCCAACTATGATTTGCGATGTCATTGAAAATTTACAAGTTTTGTGAATAAAGATGAAAAGATGCAAGTTGGTTCGAGTTAGGCGTTCTACTACAGAAGTGCCTGCGAAAAAGTTTGGATTTTTTTTTTCTTTTTTTTTTTTTTAAGTACAAGAAAGGTGCTGAAAAGATAAAGTTGGATATGATTGATTTGAGATTTGTTAAGAATATGGTTGAGTACGGTGTTCAATAAAATTACATGTGAAGTATCAAATTTTTATGAAAAGTAGAAAAGAAAAATGTGTTTGTTTAGAAACCCAGTTTATTTGATAATCGTATGTGTGGAAAGTTTAGATATTTTAAAAAAAGTTTGAATTTTTAGTTGTGCGTGAAAAAAGTTAAAAATTTAAAAAGGTGAAAAGAATTATTATTTTGAGTGGAGGTACAGTACGGTTTGTGAAGTGTTTAATAGATCAGATTTTTGTGATTTTTATATGTGTAGATTAGGAATCATGGCAAAGTTAAGTGTTAGAAGTTATGTTCCCTCCTGCACCAGTTCCTCGGGACCCGACGTTAATGACGACAAAAAGTCCTCGAGTACCGTCGAAGTGCTGGTGTCGTACTCCGAAAAAATTGAGTTTTAGAAAAATATTGCAGGGAATGGATTTTAATTTAGATAATTATGTGTTTGACGAGTTGTAGGGTCGAAATTGAAAATTTTCGCTTTCATGAAAAAGTGGAAAAAAAGGCAAAAATCCGGCTAAGTTTCACTAAAAAAGCTTAAAAATGATAAAAAATAAGTTAAAGATCTACTGTAAATTGCAAAGACATTGACAATATTCAAGATTTAAAAGCAAAAAATGACAAAAAATGTCTATGTCCAACTGGTGCTGTTATGACTAACTTTAAAAAAACATAAAAATGAGAAAAAATAAGGAGACCAACTATGAATTGCGATGTCATTGAAAATTTACAAGTTTTGTGAATAAAGATGAAAAGATGAAAAATGGTACGAGTTAGGTGTTCTGCTACAAAATTGCTTGTGAAAAGTTTAAGTCTGGTTTGGGGGTAAAATTTAAAGTACAAGAAAAGTGCTGAAAAGTTAGGTATACTCGAAAAACAGACTGTGTTCACACTTAGGTGTTAGAAAAACTTAAGAAAATCGAAGAAGGGTCCAGACTTTGATGGATTTTCAGCACAGAAAAACTTATAAAATAAACCGACAAATATGGAGAAATTAAAATGATGCAAAAAGAAAACTGAACATATACGATTCAATGGGGAAACGAGCGTAACCAGAAAGCATAATTTATAGTGAGAAAAAACGAGACTTAGCCGAATTTACGAGGGGAAGAAAGAGTGTAAACTAAGGATAAAAAACCTGAAATAACTCAATAAAATTACATGTGAAGTTTGAAATTTTTATGAAAAGTAGGAAAGAAAAATGTGTTTGCTTAGGATAATAAGTTTGATAATCGCATGTGTGGAAAGTTAAGAATTTAAAAAAAAAATTGAATTTTGAGCTGTGAGTGAAAAAGTTAATGATTATAAAATGTGGAAAGATTTATTATTTTGTGTGGAGGTAAGAGTACGGTTTCTGAAATGTTTAAAAAACTGAGTTTTGTAATTTTTATATGTGAAGTTTTGGAATTATTGCGAAGTAAGATGTTTGAAGTGGTGTTCCCACCTGCACCGTTTCCCAGGGCATGAAATCCCCGAGTACTGTCGAAGTGCAGGTGCCGTACTCTGAAAAAAAAATTTAATTTTGGAGAAAAATTGCAGAGAGTGGATTTTGATTAAGAAAATTATGTGTTTGACAAGTTTTTGGGGTCGAGAATGAAAATTTTTGTTTTCGTGAAAAAGTGCCAAAAAGGACTAAAATCCGGCTAAGTTTCACTAAAAAGCTTAAAAAATGATAAAAAGTTAACTACCAACTATAAGTTACAAAGACATTGAAAAAAACAAAAAAAACAAACAAACAAGTTTTATAAAATGCAATAAGTGACAAAAAATGATTATGTCCAACAGGTACTGTAATGACTAAGTTTCCTAAAAAAGCATAAAAATGAGAAAAATAAGTTACAGACCAACTATGATTTGCGATGTGAATGAAAATTTACGTGTTCTGTGAATTAAGATAATAAAATAAAAGTTGGGTTCGAGTTAGGTGTTCTACTACAAATTAGCCTGCGAGAAAGATGATGGAAATTTTTTTTTTTTTTTTTTTTTTTTTTTTTTAAGTACAAGAGAGGTGTTGAAAAGTTAAAGTTGGTTTGCGATGTCATTGAAAATTACAAGTTTTGTGAATAAAGATAAAGATATGGAAGTTGAGTTCGAGTTAGGTGTTCGACCACAAAATTTCCTGCGAAAAAAGTTAAGTCTGGTCGATGGAAATTTTTTAAAGTACAAGAGAGGTATTGAAAAGTTAAAGTTAGGTTTACTTGATTTGATATATGTTAAAGATATGGTTGAGTACGATGTTTTGGGAGAGAGAGGGGATTACTGAGGAGAAGTGCTCGAAAAACAGACTGAGTTCGCAGTTAGGTGTTAGAAAAAACTTAAGAAAATCGAAGAGGGGTCCAGACTTTGATGGATTTTCAGCACAGAAAAACTTATAAAATAAAACGACAAACATGAAGAAATTAAAATGATGCAAAAAGGAAGCCGAACATATACGATTGAATAGGGAAGCTAGCATAACTAGAAAACATGAATTATAGTGAGAATGAACGAGACTTAGCCGGATTTACGAGGGGAAGAAAGAGTGTAAATATTGGATGAAAAACGGGTAATAACTCAATAAATTTATATGTGAAGATTGAATTTTTCTGAAAAGTAGAAAAGAAAAATGTGTTTGATTAGAAACCCAGTTTATTTGAAAATCGTATGTGTGGAAAGTTAAGAATTTTAAAAAGTTTGAATTTTGGGCTGTGCGTGAAAAAGTTATTTATTTATTTATTTATTTATTTATTTTTTATGTGAAAAGAATTATTATTTTGAGTGGAGGAGAGAGTGCGGTTAGTGAAATGTTTAAAAAAAATAGATTTTTGTGGTTTTTGTATGTGTAGTTTAGGAACTATCGCAAAGTAAAGTGTTTGAAGTGATGTTCCCACCTGCACCGGTTCCTCGGGACCCGACGTCAGTGACGGCATAAAGTCCCCGAGTACCGTCAAAGTGCAGGTGCCGTACTCGGAAAAAAATTTTGAATTTAAGAAAAATAATACCGGGAATGGGTTTTAGTTAAGATTATTAAGTGAATAACTAGTTTTTAGGGTCGAGACTAAAAATTTTTGTTTTTATGAAAAAGTGCAAAAAAGAGCAAAAATCCGACTAAGTTTTACTAAAAAAGCTAAAAAATGATAAAAATAAGTTAAAGACCAACTATAAATTACAAAGACATTTAAAAAATAAAAGTTTTATAAAATGCAAAAAGTGACCAAAAAATGGCTATGTCCAACTGGTGCTGAAATGACAAAGTTTTTTTTTTTTTTAAAAAAGCATAAAAATGGAAAAAAAGGTTTAAGTTCAATATAAAGTACTAAGACATTGAAAAATTTCAAGTTTGCAATTAGAAAGAAAGTGGTAGAAAAATGGCAGTGTCCAAATGATGCTAAAAAGACTAAGTTTTATTAAAAAAGCTTAAATGTGGGAAAATAAGTTAGAGTTCCACTAAAAAGTGCAAAATCGATGAAATATTACAAGTTTTACTAAAAGTACGAAATGTGACAGAAAATGGCAATGTCCAAATGATGTTAAAAATGATGTCCCCAAAAATGTTTAAGTTTTAAAATGCTGGAAAAAGTTAAAGTATTTCATATAGTGAATGAAATTTGCAAAAATGAGTTAAAGTTCCTTCGTTAGCTTAATTAGTTTAAATGGGGGGAGACAATGCCCAAACAGGCGGACCTCAGTCCCAGCCCCGGCCAGCCGCGCCAGCCACTGTTCCAGCAACTGCTGAGGAATCAGCATAAGCAAGTGCCCGGTCACATGGTCTCTCTGACCCTTGACGCCTAAGTAGCAAACCCCAAAGAATGACTTGCAAAAAGCTAGGAATATATATCCTAATACTTATCCCTTAAGGCCCCAATTTATGCTGGTCAAAGTAATTACCATGTGGCCGAGTGAATAATTGAAACTTTGATAACTACTGAATTAATGAAGATAGAGTTTAATGGAAAGCATGATTAGAAAGGGAAAATTTTTTTACATAAGAATTAATCTGGAAATAAAAGAGATAATGATTAAAACAACTGATTAAGGGGCAAATACAAAAGAATCAATTAAGATGCATGGCAAACAATACTAAGATATGAGCGAAAATATTAAAATGCTCATAAAACAATTAATAATTGGGTTAGAAACATGCTGCTTACCAAAAACAATAGCCGAGACATTCGTGGTCTCGAATCCATCAGATGCGCCCGGCCCGCAGATCTTGGGAGGGAGCTTAGCCTTGCATTATCGGGAGCCCCTGCGTAGCACAACCTCTCTCAACGCCACGAGAAGACTAATCTAATTAAATTAATCATATTATGAATATGTGTTGGTCAATTAATGTACTTTAATGTACTGATTCATAATATCATAATATACTAATTATTCGCTTCGCTCGTCTTTTACTATGCATTGTTGTACATTTTTCCGATACACTTTACGAAAGAAACTACTAAAACTCTAAGCTTAAAATTTAACATAATAATTAATAATCAGTTCCAGATATACTATCACTCGTCATTTTTTGAAAAAAGAAATATGATTTGATTTTCGTATATATTATATATATCTTTTTTATAATATGACGTTTGTAATATTCTAAAATTCAGTTCCTAGCGCTTTATTTTTGAACTATTGATGCAACCATTGTTGTAAGCATTGTTGTAACAATTTTAATAACCTTGATGTAAGCATTATTGCAAATATTTTGATAACCATTGCTGAACCACAGTTTATACCATTTTTGCCGCAAAGATCATTACAAATTTTAAAGTCTAGTAAGGAAAATAGTTTTACCGGGTGGATAATGAATGATATAGATACTAAAACGGTTTTACAATAATACTTGTGTGTGCTAGAAAAAACCGCTCTTTAATATACTTTTATTTTCTTTATTTTTATGACGCAAAAACTGAACCTTGCGTAAATAATTTCTTAGTAAAATATACCTTTCTTTATATCAATATATTTTTTTGTGCTAAAAATACAGCTCCTTCCATAATTACTTTTTTGTGCTAAAAATACTACTTCTTTTACTTTTGTTTCGTGCTAAAAATACTGCTATAAATATTTTTTTCAATGCTAAAAATACCCCTTCTTCCATAATTACTTTATTTCATCTTAAAAATACCGCTCCAGTCCATCTTATATATATAATATTTAAAATATGTTGTGTGATGACTCGTGATATTTTATTTCATAGTTGAATAATGATAAAAAATAAATTTATGTCTTATTATTCTTTTTCTTTACGCTTCGTAATTAAGCTTGGAATGTCCCCGTAAAGTCCCACTTCGAGTTAGTTATATATTTATGCTTTGAAATCTTTATTGAAGGATATTTTTCTTTCTTTAGATATGATAATAACTCAGTTCAAAACATGTTCAAAACCTCAATCTCTAGATTCCTGCAAGTAATTGTATACAGCAACAGTAAGCGTATCTTTAGTAAATACCACCAGAAGTTAATATTTATTAAATCTGATTCCTATTCCTCTTTATTTGTATTTATCTTTAGCTCCTTCCTATATTATTTGATAAATTTGATAGTATTTTTTTTTTGTTTATTTTGGGAATAGTAATGATAATTTCCGTTTCAAAAATGCCTCATTTCCTGTTTATTTTTTATTCTTTTCCAAACATTATATCTGAGTACATTTTTAAATCGATTATGTATTGATCCATCTTTTATATATATATGTAAAAGTAAAATGAAATAAGATTTCTTTTAATCATCTGTAAATTTAATCATTTTCCGGAAAACTATTCTGAAGATCATCCGTCATCTTCTTGGATATTCTTCATGAAAAAGTACATTTATTTCCAAAAATCTCGTAAATACTCTTAAGATAGGCTGTAAAACGAAGCCATAAGGATGTTTTCTACGGCTTCGTACAAATCTTATATAATGTTTTGATGTAATACGTTTCTGAGACTGATAAAAAGATTTTAAAGTGGACAGAAAAGGAAATTTAAACTTATTTTATGGCTTCTAATGAAAGAACATACAATATTTTCACCAAAGTATGTGTATAGCATTATTTAAGGATATCAGCTTTAGATTTGTTTTTTAATAAAAAGTGTTTATAAAAACACATTTACTTTAATTAATTTTATACATATCAAAATAGAAAATGGTACTTCTATGTTAAAGCTGCTCCGAAGGATAAATTTCCAACTGACAGAGATACATCGCCAAGTTAGGTTGTAAAATCTCGTCAAATGGTATGCAGTTCTAAAGAAATAGAATGTGTTTATGTTATCGTCATAATACTTTTTCGTTGACAGAATATTTTATATATATTTATATATACACATATGTATATAATATTACTCATATATAATATTACGCATATACTCACATACGTATATACTCATATTACGCGCGCATATTACGCATATACTCATACTTAATATTACGCATATATATATCATATATAAGTATATAAGTAATTTGTATATTTAATATTACGCAATATATATATATATTAATATATATATATATATATATGTATATATATATATATATTGCGTGATGTATTATTTTTTCTTTAATCGCTTGCATTTAATTTTATACATATGAAAAAAAAAATCTTTCATTTACCTAAATACTGAATTGGATTCCATCTCATTTTTCTCAAATAACAAACATCTATGGAAAAATGGTCATGGTATGATACTGTATGTTACCAATGATGAAGCTATATGGATATGCAACGTAAAAAGTTGCAAAAAAAAAAAGTCCTCCCTTTTGGAAATTGGTTTAGTGATTCTAGAATACTGTTTGCAACTACTTTGAGGTTTATGTACTGTTGGGCAGTTGTTGCACTATTTTATGAATTAACATCCATAAAAGTGTGTAAGAAACAACTATATATGGTTAAAAATACGACAGTTGATAATTACATATAGATATATAGTTACATAAGAGAAGTGGTAAAAAAATTAAAACAGTTGTTATTCTTGTGAAGCATTGTAAGACATTGTTATGAAACATTAGTATGAATTTGTTATGAAACATTGTAATATGTTCTAATTAACTTAAAATATTACCATATTTAATGCAATGGTAAGTATTTTTATATCTCTACTATCTGAGGACAATACGCTTCGTAGTTTTTCTTTTTTCCTTTTTTTTTTTTTTTTTTTTTTTGGTACATCTGTGCAGATTTTTTTCTATATTTAATATCGAAGACGTGCATTAAAAGACATTTCTTTTTTTGTTTCTTCTTTTATTTTGTAAAACACTTTGGTTGAAATACGAAAATGCCCTATGTCGACCACTTTCAACCACCATATCTCCCACTATCGCCACCGAATGATCCTCGAACATTCCAGAACGTTCTCGTTCTTCCGGTCTATATATAATAATAATAAAAAATATGTATATGTATGTGTATATACATATGTAAAAAAATATATATGTATGTGTAAAATATAAAGAACATTTTAGTACACTCTAGAAAATTCTAGTACATTCAAGAATGTTCCAGTACATTTTAGAAGATTCCAAACATTTTTTAGAGCACTTTGGTTGAAATATGAAAATGCCGTAGGTCGACCACTTTCAACCACTATATCTCCCACACACCCACAGAATGGTTCTCGATAATTCCAGAACGTTCTCGATCCTTTCGGTCCATATGTAAACCTAACAAAAAATATGTATATGCATGTACATATATATGTAAAATATGTATATATGTATGTATGAATTGAAGAACATTTTAGTACATTCTACAAAAATTCTGGTACATTCAAGAACATTCTAATACATTCCGGAATATTCCAAACATTTGTTTATAGCACTTTGGTCAAAATATGAAAATGTTCTATGTTGACCACTTTCAACCACCATATCTCCCACACCCTCACAGAATGGTCCTCAAACATTCCAGAACGTTCTCGATCCTTCCGGTCCATATGTAAACCTAAAAATAATATATGTATATGTATGTATATTTATATATCTAAATATATACATATGTATGTATTAAATATAAAGAAAATTTTAGTACACTCTAGACAATTATAGCACATTCTAGAAGATTCCAAACATTTTTATAACACTTTGGTCGAAATATGAAAATGCCCTAAGTCGACCACTTTCGACCACCATATCTCCCATACACCAACAAAATATTCCTCGAACATTCTAGAAAGTTCCCGATTCTTCCGATCCATATGTGAACCTAATAAAATGTATAAATATATGCATATATAAATATATATGTATGTATAAAATATAAAAAACTTTTTAGTACAATCTAGAAAATTCTTGTGCATTCTAGAAAATTCAAGAACAATCGAGTACATTCTAGAAGACTCCAAGCATTTTTTTAGAACACTTTGGTCGAAATATGAAAATGCCCTAGGTCGACCACATTCAACCCACCATACCTCCCATAAATCCACAAATACCGACATGCCATAGTACACGATGGGAGACTCGAGGCTACTATCACACACAAACACCAGTGGTTTACGCTGGATAGTTTTGGCTGCAAAGTGAAATATGCGGACATACACATCTATATATATATATATACGTATATATAGAGAGAGATTATACGTGCGCGCTACCTTAGCGCTTTGTGAGCCTGGCTAAGACCTTGGCGAAATTGACTGCAACTTGGCGATAAAAACGCCAACAACGAATTTATTTTGACAACAACGATTTTGAAAATGCCATTCGAAGAAAAACGCACTTTACATGTTGACTGCGAAGCATTAACCGTAGAAGCGATCCTATGTCAAACCCAGAAAAAGTTCATATGGCTATAAAAATTTGATTACTATCACAAAGATGGCACATTAGCTCATTTTGAAGCATCTCACTACTTGGATGTGGATCCGCGTCGTTTGCACTATAATTGAAACCTTTATTTCCTGTACTAAAGATCTTATCGTAATTTGTAGGTTGGGAAACATCACTTGGTCCAGAATTGCACATTTTCGCATCACACAAACACAGAAAAACGGAACGGCAAGAAAAAAAGGAAACGAGATGCTTTATTAAATGTCGACAAATTTTCATTCGGTCAATGAGAATACTGTAACTATACTATTGCATTATTGCAAGTCTCTACAGGACACAAATCTGCGTCTGACGCACCACGCTAACGAACTATTAGACGAAGATTCGCGTTCTCCATAGTTAACGTGTTAAAGTTTTCATCACTTTTTAGTACGCTGGAGTATGCAATACTTCTACATATCAAAGTTACTCTTTCTATTCCACTATGAATTTCCAACTGAAACAAATTTGATATTTCTGTTTATAAAACGTGCTTTAAGTGGAAAATTTTCGAAATTTTGAACAAGTGAAATGGTCCTCTTAAATAAAAAAGAACAACAATTGATTCCAACAAAAAATTCTGATTAAACTATTGATAAAAATTTAACACTTTTTTTTACTAATGAATGCATAAAACAATGCTCTTTTTGCCCCTCTAGATTCTAGATCAAAATCATACTTTCATTTTCCCAGGTTAAGGGGTCTTGTACATTTTAAAGATCTATAATGGTTGTGAAAAAAGTGTCTATGTGGACAGATCATAAGTTTTTAAATACATATTTGGAAATTTGTAAGATGTAAGGTATTCAACGTTTATTTAAATTCTTTAAAAATTAGAAAATAGGTACTCTAATAGATTAAAATAAAATAGTGTTATTAATATTGGAGATTAAAAGTTATAATAGTAAATAGAAGAACAGAAGTTATCATCTGCATTTTTTTTCTTTTTGCATAATGTGTACATTACTTTGATTATGCTTTTATATTCCTGTTGTGTATTGAGTCATTTTCTTCTCTAAGAAAGCCATTTCTTAATATGTGACCATGAACATTTATTAACAGAATTCTCTTTACTGTAATGTAATATTTGTGCGATCTTCTCTAATACCGGAAGAAATCGTCTAGATAGCAGCTGATAGACAAACGTACCGGAAAATACCCGAAATGAAATCGGCTTTATATCTACGGCACATGATTTGTTGATAGAGGTACAGATGGTGATTAACATACTCATGAAAAATATGATTACTCGGAAATATGCTAAAAAGCTACAGTAATCAGAAAAAAACCAAGAACAAAAAATCATGCCCTATGGCATAGATTATGAAACACTTTCCAACACTATCGGAATATTGTTAAGAAATGTTATTTTTGTTCATACAATGAAATAAGATAGATATCTAAATAAACATTTAAAAATAACCACAACGCAGTAATAATTCCTTTTTAGGAATTGCTGTCCATATCCGGCAACGTGTGCGAATTCTATTCGTGCAACCCTATATATGAAATACACACCTCATATTACTCTAATAATAAACATTTTAAATGCATATCAGCACTTAAAACTTTTCACCAGTTATGGCTCATATTCAGTCCTGTAGTTGAAATCTTTTGAGTGTGTCTGTAAATAAACGAAGTATTCTACGCACTCAATAAATCTACAGAAAACATGCTCTAGTGCACTTCAGTAATGTATATAAATTTCATTAAAATACACTCTAAACGATTTTTCCCCGTATACGCTGGTTTCCAAAATTTGAGAAAAAATGACAAAAAGAGCGATAACTCAAAATATTACATGTAGATTTAATGAAACTCAGGCACAATATAAAACGCATAGTAAGATATAAAATAACATGAAAATAAATTACCAGACAGATATGGTGTTTCAAAAAATAGCATAATTATAAAACTAGCAAAATAACTTTTTCAATTTGGTATAGGAAAAGTATCTTTAATATGCCGTATGATCACCGCTAGTAGCAATACAGCACATACAGTGCTGTGTCATACTGTCAAGTATGCGGTCGCTGAGTTAGCTGGGAAGTGCGAGCCATTGCTCTTGCAAAGCAGTTGTAAGCGTGGCAAGGGTCTGAGGAGGGGTATTGATAGCAGCAACACGTCTTCCTAAAGCATCCCAAACATGCCCGATGGGATTCATATCCGGTGATCGAGCTGGCCATTCCATGCGCTGAATTGTCTGGTGCTGAAGATAATCTTCCATGATGCGAGCCCTGTGCAATCTAGCATTGTCGTCCTGTAACAGGAAATCATTACCTATTGCACCGGCATAAAGATGCATATAAGCATCAAAGATGTCATCTCTATAGACGTAAGCATTCACGATTCTACGTGGAAAGACATGGAGGTCTGTGCGTCGAGCCAAAGAGATACCACCCCAAACGCAGTACCCAGTAAAAAGAGATACCACCCCAAACCAACTCCTCCGTATGATTCTGTTTCATGAAAGTTTGGTGGGTGATAACATGTTCTCTGTTCTCTCTAAATCAAACAACGCCAACTATCGCTTTGGAGGCTAAATAGGGATTCATCCGTGAAGAGAACACGCCTGCATTGATCAGCCGTCCAGTGGACATGTTGACGTGCCCACATCAAACATTCCCTCCAGTAACGTGGGGTGAGCAGCACACAAATTGCTGGTCGCCTCGCATAAAGTCCACCTTCGTGAAACCTTCTACGCACAGTACAAATTGACACCAACCTTCCAATGGCTGCAGCAAGGGAGAATCTAAGAGTAGATGCGGTTGCGGTTCTATTCCTTCGTACACATAACCGAAAATATTGGTCATTGGCTGGCGCTTGTCGAAACCCTTGGTCGTCCTTGAGCACGAACCAGTGGTTAGAAATTGTGGCTAATGCCAATGAACTACAGAAGGACTCACATTTAGCCATATAGCCACCTCTCTCTGACTTTGTCCTGCCTCCAATCTCCCAATAGCTCTAAATCGCAGTTCTGTGGGCAAATGATGCCTCGAGGTCATTGTAATGAATTGGCTATCCCGGATTTATAATATCACTATCACAGTGACAACTACAGCCTTACTCTCTAACGTACATTTTTATGTTCCTCACAGATGACGCAATGCGATTGCAACGCCAGTATTTGGTATTTTTATTCAGCATATTTTATTTAACAATATATGCAAATTTCATACGGATTGTTTTCTTTTGGAATGAGTTATCACTATTTTTGTGATTTTTCCTTAATTTTTGGAAACCAGTGTATATAAATGCAATGAAATAATTTTGTGCGTTCCTGTAAACCAACTATAAATGCTACTTACTCTATACAAATCATGTTGCCTGCCACCTCAGTGACGCATATAAATTTTCTTACGTTTGAAACAGTGTAACATCATTAAAATGCACTGAAAACGATTTTTCCCCATTAACCGTAATGTAATAGAATACATTTGTGTGTCTCTGTAAACAAATTATAATTGCTGCTTATTCTATACTCTATAGAAAACATGTTGTCGTCTACCTCAGTGATGCATACCAATTTTGTTATGATTGAAATAGTGCAACATTATTAAAATACACTGAAAACGATTTTTCCCCATTGATCGTAATGTATCGGAATACATTTGATTGCCCCTGTAATCTAACCATTAATGCTACAAACTTCATTTTCAACACCGAACATGCTATTGTCAGCCTCAATAATAACATCTATCAAGTACACGGAAATACGACTGTATTTACGTGAGTTAGAGTGCGATCAGACAGACCGACAGAGAGATGGACAGACAAACCGAATTCATAAACAATTTTCAACTATGCTGGAAAGTGTAAAAAGAGACCATACTGTAAATTTTAATTACCAAATTTTCCAAGAAAAAACGAAATTATCTATTCGACTGGAAATTATTTCTTCTTTTAATTTGTTTTAAACAAATAACCTTAAGGGGACGTTTTCATACAGAAATTTTCCATCCGAACACGTAATTTTGACACAGTATTTGGATCCTTTAGTAAATTTTACCTTGAGATACCAAACGGGAAATCATTTTTTCAAGTAGTTCAGAAATGTTAAAGGTTTAAAATTTGGAACTTCTATTATTAAATTCATTTGAAATCGTTTCAGGACAGATTGCAATGCGGTTAGTGTTTTAAGCATAACTCACAAACTAATTGGCGGAATAGGCAAGATTTTCTTTCCCTAATCTGTACGGATAATATTTTTTTGGTTATAAAATTAGTATTTCTTGGGTTTCTTTCTATTTTACCAAATTTTTCCAGCGATCTAGTTTCGTTTTTTCTGAGCCTAAAAAAAGAAAAAAATCCTTTGGGTTGCAATTACGTCCCACACAAGTTTTTTAGTTACCTTTTTTGCTACAATGTAATTGTATGAAGTTATTGCTAAATAAGTTGGAAAAATACGATATTTTGCTGACTTTCAAATTTGCATGAAATTCGCTAATGTGTTGTTGCTCGAATACTTATGGGACTTTAAAAAACTTCATGCATAAAATTTGTTGTATATTATATTCTTTTTTTTAGACTGGTAATAGCTGTCATTCACTAAAATGCACTGGTAAGAAATATATGGTACGAAACTGGAAAAAAACCTAAAATTTTACTTATTTTTTGTAATTTAACCGGAATTTTGGTGAATCGCCATTTGAAAAATGACAAAATAATCTGTTTTGTCAAAGTTTTTCTTCAATTACGCCTTACCAATAAATTGTAGTGTAACATTTGTAATATCAATGTTGTAGATAATACAAGTTTAAAAAAAATGCATATATAACGGTGTAGTTCAATTGTTCATGAACGATTGAAATTGGGGAGTTGAAACTGGCGATATTGCGCCTAGAGGGAGCGCTGTAAGAGTCATTTACAGATTTCAAATTAAAACAAATGTACAAAAAAAATTAATCCTATTTTTGTTTTTGTTTTTTCTTGTGTTAAATGTTTGGCCTTGATCCAAGAATTCCAGAGCATTTTATGTTTTGCCTCTATCTTAAAAAAGGGCTGAGATGTAGCAGTTTGAAAACGCTTCATGCATGAAGTTTGTGAAAATGCTTTCATCTATACTAGGTTGGTAATAGCTTCCTTTCTACAAAAGGTAATGGTAATAAGTTATTAATAAGAAAACTGCGAAATATATACATATTAACAGCTATTATTCATAATTTTTACTTTCTTCTATCTTTAATAGAAGAAAGTATTGTAATTGAAATTTTTTTCAACAGATTTACACGTTTTAGGGGTCAGAGATTCCGAAAAACATGTTTTTACAAAATGTCTGGTCCGTCCGTCTGTCTGTCCTCATTGTACCATCGAAAAGTATATGAAGTTATGCTTCAAATTGAACCAATTTTTTTTTCTGTGTTTTTGGCTATGGCCAGCAGGTCCCACTTGAATTTAGGAATATTCCGACGAAAGGGGGCTCTGCAATAGCGATTTTTGTTCCATTTTCATTATTGTATCATCGAAAAGTGTATGAAGTTATGCCGATAATTGAACCAAATTTTTTGTATATGTTTTTGAGTATGGACTGCGTGTTCCAGTTGAAATTGGGGATATTGCGCCTAGAGGGAGCGCTGTAAGAGTCATTTACAGATTTCACATTAAAACAAATGTACAAAAAAAATTAATCCTATTTTTGTTTTTTCTTGTGTTAAATGTTTGGCCTTGATCCAAGAATTCCAGAGCATTTTATGTTTTGCCTCTATCTTAAAAAAGGGCTGAGATGTAGCAGTTTGAAATTGTAGGGTGGCTGACATTTGAAACAATACAGCAGGATTCTTCCATATATGAGTTTAATTTATCAGTTTTAGTGAACATGGTTTCGGCAAATTTTCTTTCTTTGTTGTAACCATCGTTTTTACTCTTACATGCTTAACACTATATATTTATATTCGCCAATGTCAAATTTTCTTGGTGATAATTGTCAAAATATCGCCAAAATTTGGCGATAAAAATGCGTTTCCCATATATGAAGCCAACTTGGCTATGTCTGTTTAATTTGGCGATATTCTCTATTCAAATTCAATATTGACGAGAAGTGGGAATGACTTTTCTGTAATCGGTTTTCACGCATTTTAGCTTCTTGTTTTTCAGTAAAATTAGCTAAAGACTTAAAACAAAGCAATAGGGAGGCTATCTTTTCCTACCGGTAGAGGCCAGAAGGATTTTTCGTAGTTTAGTATGATATAACATATCGGCGGATCGCATCCAGGTAACCCGACGATTCGCAAGCAGCTGACGTACAACCAAATGGCGAAAAATATGAAATTTTTTTTTTTTTTTTTTTTTTTTTTTTTTTTTTTTTGGCGGTGTGATAGGGAATTTTGAATTTTGTATGAGATAAAAGAAAGTTTTGGGATTGGCACATCCGACTAGTTATATTATGCGAACGTTACACTCTCAGAAGTAAAACACTCAATTTTGACGATTCCTCAATCCTCAGGCCTCATTTCGTTATTTTTGACAATCATTTCGAAACAGAGTCACGTGGATTTTGACGAAAAGCGAATCCTCAAATATCTTGACGAAACTGTTTCCTCGCTGTCAATAATAAAACTCTCACTTTTGACGATTCCGCAATTCTTGAGCTATATTTCATCATTTATGACAATCATTTCGTCTCAAAATTAAGTGATTTTTAATGAAATGGAAAATCTCAAATATTTGACAAAAATGTTTCCCCATTCTCGGCCGGTTTTTTTTGTGTGTGTGTTGTTACAAAATCGTTCAAAAAAGAAAAAAAAAAAAAAAAAAAAAAAAAAAAAACACGAAAGTACCAAATTTACAATATATTAATGAAAACAGAAACAAAAATATTTCATCCTTTGGAGGCCGCTATAACATGAAAATACTAAATTTCTACTTTATTTTTCATATCTGGTAAGTTGCGTCTACTCTTTTTGTAACTTTAACATTTTTGTAGCGAGTTTATACATTTCTATTGCCTATTCAAAGATTAATGTTTCTAAAGTTACAGAATTTCGTTAAAAACGCTTAAAAAATTCTTCTAAAGTCACAGAATTTCGTTAAAAACGGTTAAAATAGTAAAATGCGAACATCATTCGGTCCATTTTCGACCGAAAGCAACAACCATTTTCCCAATGGTTTTAAAAATAAAATCAAAATTTTAGGAGCTCTTTTTTATTTAAGAAATATATTCTTATACCAATCAAATTTAAAATATACATAACTGATCTCTTTCCCCACTATAAACAGTAACGTGTTAAAATCTTATCTAAAATTGATGAACTCTTCTCCAATATACACTTTAAAATTTATTATTTCTGACCAACAAATTAACTAGACCATATTGTAATTATTCATTGAACAAAGGGAATTTCTGTAATAAATTACATTAATCAAGCCGTACTCTAATTATTTTTTAACTATAGAAAAACCATAATAATAATAATAATGTAGTCTTATTAATTAAAACATGCAGAAGTTATAACAGCACCGATAAAAATATTTCTCAAAATATAAACACACATCAACATCCCATAGATACATTTAAAATCAAATTTATTTGAGGTCCTGATGGCGTAAGACGCAGAACAGCGGTCTCCTACACCGAAGATAGCGCGTTCGAACCCCGTTGAAGACTTAACAAATGTTTTTTACTTTTTAACCCTGTCAATTACAGATGCTTCAAAAATTGTCAATAGATTGCGGCACCACCAATCTTTTTTTGCACTTTCTTTCGAACAAGCAATTTGACGAAATCAATTTCCTCAGTTTTTTGAGGAAAGAAATTTACTCGATTTGACAAAATATTTACTCTGAGCATTTCCCAGGAAACAGTTTCGTCAAAAATGAAGAAAATTTCGTGATATTTGAGTATCTATTTCTAACAGTGTAGTAAGGTGCAGCTCCGTTATTTATGAAGCTAGAAAAAACTTTATTTAGAAAAATTATTTTAGATTTTATCCTTTAACAGATTGGATATAGCTTTCTTTCGCTAAACTGTACCTGTTGGTAACTACTTTTAATAAAATTGCTAAAATTCCGATATTTCGTTCATGCTCCCTATTTTACCTGAAATTTAGGGTTAGAAAGCTCCGTTATTTATGGGCCTAGAAAAAACGTTATATACGAACTTTTATTCTCTACAACACTGATACTACAAATTTACTGGTAAGACGTTATTGAAGAAATACTCTGACAAAGCAGATTTTTTTTCTCGTTTTTCAGATGGCGATTCGCGGGGATAGGGGAAGAGGCCTAAAACTTCGTTTTTTTAAAAATTAAAACACTAGCCAGTACATGACGTAAGCTTTTGCAAGATAAAACTGTTATATTAACGGGACCAATTTTACTGATTTTTTCTATTTTACTCGAACGTTGGAGCGGTGTTGCTGCGTTTTTTGTGAACCTAGTAACAATTGTAGGTATAACATTTTCTGCAAATTGTATTCTCAGCAAGTTTTGTAAAAACTTAATTTCTCTAGAATGTACTGGTAAAAAGTTATCGTTAATAGAATTTCGAAAAATTTGATATTTCGGCGGTTCTCACTATTTTTCCCAAACTTCGAAGTGGTGTATCTCCGATATTTATGGTTCCAGAAGAAAACTTTATGGGTGAAATTTGATGCAAATTTTATCCTCTGCAAGATTGATGCAATGCGTTTCTCACTAAAGTCTACTACTAAAAGGTTATAGAAGAGAAGCCTTGAAAAAGACGATTTTTTGGTCGTTTTATCAAAATAGTATCTCTTACGGAGGGGAGAAGAGTTCAAAAACTTGGGTTAATTATTAGAACATCAACTTTTACAACCTATCTAATAAGCATATTTACCCGGCTTTTTAACAAGGTGAAACTGCTTTATTAACTGGACTAAAAAAAAAAAAAAAGTATGAAAGTTTAACTCTGAAAATGCACGTTTCTGCAAATTACACATTTCAGACATCTAACTTCGGATTAGCAAATATTTCAATATATACATATACATAATTTCATCATGTATTCTAATGCGGTTTGATTAAATCCCCCAAAATGTGGATTTAAAAAAGACAAATTAGTAAAGAAAGTAATTCTCATGTTTTGAAATGTAAAATAATAACCTTAATCATTGTTTAGCATTCTAATAAAGAAAAAACAAAATAATAACATTTGACATATGATAATGCAGATTTTATTATTTTAACATAATCATATTGATTGGTAAAGATATCATACAAGTTGAAAATTTTCAACTTATTGAAAACGTGTCCAGGCCTGGAAACGAGCTCAGAAGCTGTGGCGTAAATTCCCAATGCTCTTCCAATTGAAACTACTTGGAACGACGAACGGCCGGTATAATTCACCCAGACAATCTTTTTGGTAACAGCATTTGGTCTATTATGTAGACAATGTATCAGAATAATCTGCAGGTAACGATGCACTATTAAACGATGGAAACGTAGATACACTTTTATTGTTTTAACACACTTTTTACATTAGATAATATAAACTTTAAAAAGCGCTGATATTAAAATTAACTATAGCGCTTTAAAATCTTGAAAAAAGGAAAGTGTTATGTAAGAACCGTAATTTGAAATGAAATAAGCAAAATGTGAAGTATTTTATTTCTTTTTCAAGAACAAATAGATATTTTAAAGCAGGAGGATTATGTTTTTTTGTAATGTTGAATTTACACACGAACTATCGTAGGCAGAATGTGGTGAAAATCACTTTGGGAGAGCATAGTGAGCGAAGCAATCGATCAATATTTTGCTCGAAGGCGGCGAATTGTTTAATCTTTGTTTCATATTTCATGTACGAGCCAGGATATAGGAAGTGTTACAAGTCTATCTTTCGGATAATGGGTAAGGGTGTTATCAGGTGACACATTAGGTTCTCCTTTGCCCTAGGGATACTGATTTTAATGTTGCTCCCCAATAATAATAAAAAACTGCACATGCCTTCCTTCTACCTGCAGACTGATAAGAAAAAGGGAAAAAATGTGTCTACTAAATTAAGAATCAATATATTTCTCTATATATTCTCATCTTTTCTTTTTAGTACTGTTGTATTACAAGCAAATATATCTGTTGATTTAAGGGGTTATACCTACCTGAAAAATTTTTTAAATGTATTTTTTATTGCATTTTCTGAAAAAACAATGGTAAAGAATATTCAGTTACATTTTCTAGTTGATCTGATAAAAACTAAGAAAAATATGCCGCTTTAATTTACTTTTTCTATCATACATAAATCGCAACTTGAATCTGTGTGATTATCTCAAATCTATGTTTTTAAGGTCGGTGACCAGAATAACTGCATCAAATCTCAACCAATCTTCTTCAAATTTTGACAAATTTTTAAAAGCTGTATTATCTAGGGAGTAATCCTTCTTTTTAGCAATCTAATGTTTTTTTTTTTGTTTTTTTATTAAATAAATTATCAATTTTTTGTGAACATCGGTACCAGAAATTTGATTCGGTACCAGCCATTCATTTTTTCTAAAAATCGAACGATTACTCTCTAGTTTTAATGTTCTGAGTAAAGACATTATGCTTTTATAATTTCAGATAACATTTGACAGAGTTACGGTAATTACTGTGGAAGGCTAACAGGACGACACCATCTCTAGGAAGCGGGTCTGCTAGTTGCGGACATCCAACTTTATTTCGTTATAAGAAAAATAAATTTCTGTTCTTTTAAGTGTAATAAACAAAATACTACAAGAGTTTTTCAGATATCTTATTTGATTTTCCTGAAAACAATTCCCCAAAATACACGTTTTTTTCGACATTGCAGGTAGGTATAACTTATCAATTAAAGTCATGCAGACATATTGTATCAAAAGTAATTTGCAATTAATTGCTCTTAAAAGTATGTAAAGAATCTTTTCGATAAAACAATTTTTAAAATATAATGAACAAATTGGGAATTTTATGTTATATCAATTCATCTTCGTAAAATATATCAATTCACTTTTATATTGTCCAATGAAATTTTCTGAAGTTTTTGAAGAGATGTGTATGAATGCGCATAAACAGGTGTAAATCTCATGTATATTAGATGCGTAAATGAATTTTCCATACTACGACATAAAAAAAAATTGTTTTTAGGCAGTCTGTCTGGTGATATATCCTGAAGAAGAGAAATTAAGTGAGTGAATAAGATTTTCTCTAATTTCTTTATAAATTATGTCCTGTAATATATTCGGTTTTGTTTTCGTTTTCGGCACGTTTCGGTCCACAATCCAAGTTTTGGCCAAGATTCCGTTTTAGTGAAAAAGTAGCTACATTTTTGGCAAGTATTGAAATTTTAGTTGTTAATTCTTGTAAGGACGAACTAATAGAACATTGCTTTTCAA
The DNA here is from genome assembly GCA_963931845.1 of Maratus michaelseni. Taxonomy (NCBI): domain Eukaryota; kingdom Metazoa; phylum Arthropoda; class Arachnida; order Araneae; family Salticidae; genus Maratus; species Maratus michaelseni. Next base: position 243,236,138 of record OZ007589.1, read on the forward strand.
CGTCTTTCATCTCTACTTATATTTACTTGTTATATAGCACTTTTAAAAGGACCTTTGTAATAAGATGTGAGTGAATATATTTTTAAAAAGTGTTTAATATATATATATATATATATATATATATATATATATATATGTGTGTGTGTGTGTGTGTGTATGTATGTATGTATTTATGTTTTCTCTTTATCTTAATTATTTTTTTTATTTGCTGTTGAAAATGTCAAATAAAAATTTTCAAAACTGCTGAAACATAAAAGAAGCACAAGTGATTTCAAATTTGAACTCATTATCTTCGGTTTGTTTGTATACATGATATTTGGATGTATTTTGACATACGAGTAACACCTCAACATATAGTATGGATAAATTTTTAGAAAATTACTTTTATTATACAAATTTTTTGAGTGAAATGGATTCCAGTTTCTTCAGAGTACTTAATTTCTTCTAGTCAATATTTCTCAGTCAAAAAGGCTGGAAAGACGTGAGAAAAATCTAGACAATCTTTAAAATCAGTAAGTTTTTACAAATGTTATAAAGAAACTGTACACTGTAAATAATTTAATGTATAGGGTTGTCATAAAGTCTTTCCCTGATTACAAAAAAATTATTACGAAATAACCATTAAATGTTATGCTGTAAAATTTTTATTATGGGAAAGTCATGTTCTGAAGCTTTTTTAATCCAATCTCTACCGCTGTTTGTGAGTTCCTTGATGATAAATTTCCTGGAAGATGGATCGGACGGGATGTACGAACTCCTCTAGATGTTTTCTTTTGGGGGTACATAAAGGACAGAGTGTTTGCAAAAACCAGTAAAATGTATTGAAAAACACTCAAGATGAAAAACACTCAGGATCACAGATGCTGTGTCTAGTGTGACAGCCCAAATGTTGTGCAATACGTGGCGAGAAATGGAATACCTCCTTGACATTCTACCAAGGGTGCTCACATCGAAATTTCCTGACGTAAGTACTTGTATAAAAACTTCATAAATGTATTTACAATATAAAGAAAGCATATGTCTAATTACATTAGTTTTCTGAAAAAATTATTGTAATCAGCGAATGACTATCTGACCAACCTGTATGATATGCTTATTTGGAAAATAGAGCGAAGGAAATATTTTAAAATATTATTTTTAGTTTAGTGGGGGGTCATTCACTTACGTATTGCATTCGTTCGTTAAAAACTCAATCAAATGAATATTAAGTAGGTCAGAAGACAAATGATAGTATTAAGTGTACACTTTATTGTGATGTTAGAGGCCGGGGGACATAGAAAATCTACATAGCTTATCACGGAAGGGCGTTAAAAAATCCAGTGGCATTCACGTCGTAAGTGAGTGTCAAGCGGAGCTGTGATTGGCATGATTGATCACACAGGCACCCTAACCTAACACTGAGTCACACAATCCGTCCTGCCATTAATGGACTTTGCAATAGGTCATGAGGGACACTTCTCATCTTATTACCTCTCTCGGCAGGAGAGTGAGGAAAACAAGTGCGGGCTGAGAGGGGTGTTTTTTTATTTCTACTTACGAAGGATCTAAATTAGATTATCACAAACCCTAAGTCGGAGTTCGCATGATTTTTTTTTTCTTTTTTTTTTTTGTAGCGATATATAAAACCTAAGTTCCTTTAGAAAGTAAAAGGGAGAATTTTGCTTGATGATATACAGCGAATATATGTTCTTTCAACAGACATTTACGAATATTTTTGCACAAAATATTTATATTTATTTATTTCATTTTTTTTTTCATATCCAATAAACAAAATATAAGGTAGCTATATTTAATTACAATGACACTCAATTTTCTTTGATCTGTTTTATATCATAGAGTGTTTCAAAAGGAGCATCCAAACTTTAAAATCCAATAACTTATTTACTATAATAAATATAAAGATAAAATAAGTTAAATATTTGTAAGGAAGTCCATAAATTTTACATACAGTAATTTTTTTAATTGTTCAAATTTTAGATAACAGATGGCGCTGAACTGCCTCAATCTTAAGGAATGCCTGAAGCTGGGGTGTAAATATGGATTGTTGATCATTTAGTTTTCGCTTTTTATTCTAATTAATTATTGAAACATGAAAATAAATGTTTGTGTTTTAAAGTTTTGATGTAATTTCACCAGCTAAAGTAGCAGATTGTTGTATATTGACTAATATTTAAACTATTTTTTAAATTATTCTATGTAAAATTTACGAGATTCCTTTTGCACATTATTTGATTGTTTATTGCAGTCAAAAAATGATTACTTTTTAAAGTTTTGGTAATACTTTATATGAAGCAATAAAAACTAAGTCATATTATGTAAATTATACAGATTCCCATTAACATGATTTGTGGATGATTAATGAACTAATTCCACTGCATTATTATTTTTTTCTATGCGGGGTGAATGGCCAAATAGAAAAAAAAATTGTAGATGAAGAAGAAAAAAATCCGAATATGACGATATTTAGGTATCTGACGAAATACTGAAATAGAGTCTACGAGGTTCGGAAGACATTAAGTTGTGTCACATCAAATTGTTTCCTATTCAAGCCCTTTTCAAAATTTCGTAATGTTTCAATTTCTTTGATCGCAAAGTATACAGAAAAAAAATAGATATTGGTTTAGCTGTGTGGTAGTTTATTAGGTAATTAGAAGAGGTCGGTGCACAATGCCGGCAATTATTTTTAAATAATAAGATAATCTTTCATAGGTTATAAAATTAAAAGTTTTTTTTCTTTTTTACTCCACTTAAACAAATTTATCAAGTTTATAACTATCTTATTATTTAAAAACAACTGTCGGTTTCTGGCACTTGCCTCTATCAACGACGAATTAAAATACCATACTGGTAACGACTGTTTTTTTTTCTTTCTTCTTTACAATCAAGAACAATGAACGAATACGGAATTCTAAAACAAAAAGGTGTGACACGTCTTCACATGAAACCAAACCTCGAAGACTTGGTTTCTTTATTCAGTCTGGTATACAGATATTCATACTTCAGAAAATTTTTCGAACTTGAAACATACATGGAGAATGCATGATGCATTGTTGCCGATGGAGGATATATTGAAGATATTTAACTTTAAAATAAACTGCACCTTGCTTACATCTTACATATATTATAGTTTTGTTAGTAAATATGCATCCGACTTATCATGACACACTTTTGCATGCAGTTAGTACTGTATTTAAGCTGATGATTGAAAGTAAAAATAATTACATTTCAGGGCTTCTAATAAAGTCATTTTTACGTGCGTAAGACATCATTCTATAATACTAAATCAAAGACACTCTACAGATTTGCAATTCACTTTTCCTTCGTATCTCGAACTGTTTATGAAATAGGAACACCAAATCCACAGTTTTCCGCTATGTGATGCTGTAAGCGGTCTCATTGCATAACGCATAGCCACTTTACTATACCTAGATACTACGTTAAAAGACTATAGATTAAGGATGTGCTGGCCCACTATTTTAGTAACGAATTACCTAGTTACCACAATTTTAGTAAAGAATAATTTGTCTCATTTAATGACAAAAAAGTTGCGCTTACATAAGACAAAGATGAAGAAGAAAAAATCCAAATATGACGAAATTTAGGTATACAATATTTAGACATTGTGGTGGCAAACGACTTTCAGAAAAAAAAGTTGTGCAGTTCTACTGGGGTGTTGCCTCAAGTTAATGGGGGTTGATGGAACTTTAGTGAGTACCTTGTAACATTGTTAAGAACAAACATATGTGAGCACAAAATTTTCAAACATACGATCTTAAATAACCTGAAAAATCTAATGTAATAAATGAAATTATATATTTGTATGGTGTGTGTTTCAGATTTCAGTGAATGTGCTTGCGCCTACATCTTTAATTATTTTTTATTTACATTTAATTAATTTTAACTATCATTTGACATAGAATTAGCAATAATAATAATAATAATAATAATAATAATAATAATAATAATAATAATACCTTACACAATTTAAACCCCAAATTGTCGCAGAATTAAACGAATAGCCATTCGATTGCGAATTACGTCTTTCAACTTACGTTAAAAAATAATAAAATAAAATAAATGTTTAGGGACACTGAAAAAAATGACATTTTCAAATCTGAGTAAATCGATGTTTTCATTTTGTTGTGAAACATTTTGTTTCAAATATGACGACCCAATGCTCAGAATATTGAAACATGGACTTACTCAAAACTAAGCACATAGAGGTCAGTTCATACTCGTTTTTAAAACATGGACATACTCAAAAATGATTAGAATCTGTTCAAACTCATTTTTGAAACATGGAAATACTCAAAAATGAGCACATAGAAGTCAATTCATACTCATTTTTGAAACAGGGACATACTCAAATATGAACACATGATGTTTTATTCTTGAGTTTGTGCATGTTTTCAGAAATGAGTATATACATGTTTCAAACTTGAGTAATTTTGATTCGGAGCCATTTTGACTATGCGACATACTGAGATTTGAGTATTTTTTGCTCAGTTTTGAAAATGTCGATTTTAGAGTGGTGGCTGTGCCATATAAAAATTGCAACAAACTTTGAAAATTTCAATGCTAATACATTTTGACATCAAATACGGGTTCTCCGAAACAATTTATTTTTTTAGATCAAATGGGAAGTTCTTCGGTGAAGTGTAGTTTAGGAATTATATAAATGTAAAGTTTTGAACTTCTAATGTTAAATTTATTTTAATACTTACAAAACAAACTGCAATGCGTGCTATTTTTTAAACACTACTCAAATGATAATTGGCGGAATGAGGTGAAGTTTTGGATTCGCTTATTTTAGACTTCCAGAAACTTTCATAAATTTTTCAGCTTATTCAGCCAATAGGTTCTGAGTTATGATTGAAAAGCTACACGCATTGGAGCTTGTTTTGCAACTATTAAAATTAATTTCGCATTAGGAGTTCCAAACTTTTTAAATATTTTCAATACCACTATTTTGTACTAAATTTGTATTGTACCTTTCTCGTAGAAATTTAGGATAGAAATACTGTTTGGAAATAGCAGTGACTAAATTAAATATATAAATAAAGCTAATGACAATCCTACCATTTGCTAAATTTTGCTAAATTTTATTTAAAAGTTTAGATTTTTAATGTTTCAAGACCTCGGTAATAAAACATTTTATATTCTGGCATGCGATACTTATGCAGTAGCCAAAAAAGCACATTGTGTGATAATAACATATATACACATATATATATCCTAACATAGCAAACATTGCTGCCTTGAAGCAATAAATTCAACTAAGTGAGGATTATATCCTTAATGTCCACATTTCAAAGTTATGTTGATGAAACTGTATGATAAGGAGATCTGCAGCAACCTGCTTCCCTTATATAGAATTTTCTTATCAAGCATAAGCCATAGGGAAGTCGCAAATTTATTCCATTCCATGAATCATGCATGGAATTGCATTCATTTCCTATTTGCTATTATTGCGGAAAAATATTTCTAATCATGGGTCCCGATTCGAATCATTATACTGAACCTCCCGCTGACCCCTCCAGTCATAAAATACGCCTGGTCCCAAAAGGAAGTTTGGATTCCCCTACCGTCTTTTATACGAAACATGTCCCTCGCAGACCTGCAATCTGCGCCCTAATCACAATAGCACACAAAATTATCTGAAACATAAAAATGCGGAATCATTATAAATAATAATTAGCTGACCCCCTCCCGGCTTTAACCGGGCCCGTGATAATAATTTTTTTAAAAAAAATAAAGTTTTTATTATTTTATATCTTTAACCCGATTTGTATGAAATTCTATTTTTAAATGAAAAATTCGTGAAAAAATATTGATATTTAGTGATAAAATCGCTGAATTTCTTTTTTAACAGTTTCCAACCTACTAGTTGAAAAGTGTTTATGACTTCAGTTTGTCTGGCCGTATGGCCGTCTGCCGTCTGGCCGTGCTCTAACTCCCGTAAATATGCTCGGATTGCCCTGCAATTTTTATATGTTATTGTCGTTATCTATAGCGTGTTCCCTATTTCAACTGAAGTATGTAGCACTTATAGTTTTTTTACAGGGACACTCAAAAGAATTCCGTTACATTATGGTCTATGGAGAAAAATCATTTGCGGTTTATTTTAATGATGTTACACAATTTCAAATACATTGAAATTGATATGTATCACTAAGGTGCATTACAAGAAGCTTAATATGGAATATAGCACTTATAGTTACTTTACAGGGACAGTCAAAAGAATTCCGGTACATTACGTCTATGGAGAAAAATCGTTTGCGGTTTAATTAAATAATGTTTCACTATTTTAAACTCATTTAAATTTATATATATCACTAAGGTGCATGACAAGAGGCTTACTACAGAATATTGTGTGTATAGCATTCATCGTTCATTTACAGGAACACACAAAAGAATTCTCTACTGTATGCTAACAATAATTCCTGGAAGTGCGTTTTAAGTTGCTGAACGTGATTATAAACTTAACTCACTTTTTGTCTATTACTTGGTGTGTATAAATTCTGTATTTCATATACAGGGCAGCACAAAAGTTCGAGAACACATTTCCGTTTATTGACAGAAACTCCAGAAGTAGAATTTTAAACTGTGCTACGCGTTTCCTAACTAAACTTAAATTTAGCATCCTATGTAGTATATATACAAATCTATAGATCATATACAGGGCTGTATAAAAGTATTTGGATAATTTTCCGAATGTTGTATATGTTGGAAATTCCTGAAATTACGTTTTTAAATATGTTAAGCATTTTCCAAATTGTTTACTTAGATGTTATCTTTCAGCTTATTAAACGGTAATGATTTGTAAAATTATTTGGGATGCGTTGGAAAGTGTTACATAATCTATGCTTGACGCATGATTTTTCGTTCTTTTTTTTTTTTTTTTTTTTTTTTTTTTTTTAAAACCCAGGGTCGTTTCATAGTTTTAAAATGAAAAGTTCTTTTTTCCGAACTCTTTGAAATCTTTATTGGTGATAAATAAAACGGTTTTATAGCCCGTGTAAAAATTTCGTGAAAAAATATGGTTACCTTGTTGTAAAAGAAATGTTTTCTTCTCGCTTTTCTGTTTGTTTGTTTGTTTTCATGTCGGCTCCTTTAACATAGCAATAAAAAAATAGTTCTCATCTTCCGAACTCTCTGACATTTCAATCGGTTATAAATATAACTGTATACAAGCCTTCTTTAAAATTTTGTGAAAAGATATGCATATTTAGTAGTGAAAACATGAGTTCTTTAAAAAAAGCTTTAGTTTTCAACCTCAGAGCAAAAATAAATTAGAAGGTCTATGCTTTCAATGTAATGGTACGGTTTCATCCGTTTTCAATCAACCTTTCTTAATCCCCTTACTAAACAGGTGAGGGTGGGTTAATCAATCAGTTTTCCCGTTTCTGAGACTAGAAGCCTTTAAAAAAAGTTGACGCATACGCAAAGAGACGATTTTCATGTGGATTTGACAGAATGCGCTTTTCGTTTTAAATATATAGATATACTAATAATAATAATAAGAATTGAAGATTTCATTTACGCATCGGTGTAGTTAAAATGAAAAAATACTTTTTATTTTTTAATTACCTTCATGTTTCTTAAATTCCATTCTTCTTAAATTACCTCCCTAAAACACTCCTTTATAAGGTATCTTTTGGTTTAAACTGCTTATTTGAAATCACTGCATAAAATTCCAACGCTATGTATTTTTTGCACAAATACTTTTTTCGTTAGTTTTCATGTAATATATAAAATTTTCACGTATTCTACGTATTTTTCATGATAGATGTATATTCTTTTTTAATATTTGGAATCCAAGTGCATTTATATCATCAATATTTTTTGCATGAAATATTTACATATGAACTGTTTTTAAATGATTGTTTCATTGTGAATACGTAAAATTGCACTATATTTGGTACAATCCTTTTGATTTAAAAATTACATTCACTCGACAAATTAGTTTTTAATTGAACGCGTTACTGATATATTTTCAAGACACTGGCTCATTCATAAAGTCATGTGCTTCTTATACTATCACCTACAGAAATATCTAAAGAAAACATTAAAATAGTATGAATTAGTGTATTAATATATGAAATCAGTGAATAAATGGAATTTTAAATATCAATATAAAATGCAAGATTCAAAATTACAAAATTTATATAGAAAATAAATTAATAAAATGTTCACATACTTAGATTGCTTTGCGTTAAATGCAATATCACGAAAAGTTTTGGAAGCGTACATTTATTTGGTTAATCACGTGTAATGTCAACATCAATACGAAATAAAGAATGACTTTGTTGTTTGCCTATGGTGGTCACATCCATCATATCTCGTAATAATGTTATATTGCACACATAGAAAGGAAAATCTGTCGCTAATTTAATCAAAATATCTTCATTAGTATTAACACTAAATATGCCAACAATAGGTCCTTGGAGCGGTACCAAATGAAAATATTTCGTTTCGAACTAGAAATTTCATCATAAAATTAATAAAATATAAATCACTGAGAAATAAGGTAAATAAAACGGTTAAACAGTTTTAAATAAAAATTCTGGTATGAAATATTTTTATAAAACTTGAGTATAGTTCCCGGTTTGTTTAGTGTTAATGTAAGAACAACAATAACAAAAAAATCAATATTCGGATTGGAGTGAGACACTCTGTATTTTTGAACAAATTATTGGAATGTGGGTGACCTTGGTCTTCTATACATTTTTTTTTATTGTATTGTGCTGTACCACCTCATAAAGTTTGTAACTTTGATCCTGAAACACCCTATAATATTTTTCTGAAAACTTCGCCGCATTAAAACAGTGTTACCTATCACATTATCATATACATGCTTAGTTAAATATGAATTTTGCTTCTCTTTAGCATTTTAAAGATGCTTCCATAAGCTGTAATGTTGGCAAATAATTCACATTGGTTGTCTTGATTTATAAGAATTCCAACATCTGGTATAATTATTGTTGATTGAGTAGCATACAGATATTGTTAATTATTCCAAGTGAAGCTTAACTAGCTTCAGCATATGTCCATCATGAGATTTTTAAATAATTATGTAATTTTAATTTGGGAACTAGAACGGAGTTCATAATTCTATGTCCGAATTGAGGGAAGGGGGTCAGCCGGCCTTTACTATACATTACTGCCCAGCTATTTACATCATTAGTACCAACATCTCAATCTTAAACGCCAGATACGAGGTCCAGTACTTAAATTTTAGAAAGCAATGTACAAAAGAACTATGTGTTGAATTAAAATGCTTTATTGCTTTTGAAACATTCGCTTTTGACATTTATGCACTTTTTCATTCGAATAAACAAACTATCTTTCAAAACTGGCATGACATTTAAAAATTTGCTTCGCAGAAACATGTGATTTATGGACTTTAACTGCACTTTGTGTTAATATAAATCGGTGACCACGCATTTTTGTTTATGAATGGCACCAAAAAAGGTCACTGGGTACTAAATCAGGTAAATAAGGGCAACGATTCATCAAATAATCTTTTTCTTGCTTAAAATGCCTGACAGTTTTAAATGTACGGGCTTGTTTTGTCATCATGATGAGTTATGTGATGTTGCTCGTTTTGCATTCTGAGTTTGGCAATTATTTCTTGAAAACAAAACTGTCATACATAAATTAGCCTTTACTTTTCTACGATCTTTCAGAACAACAGTTCCTACATTTCCGGATTTACGAAAAATATGAAGCAATAATTTTTTTAAGGACTTTGTGGATGAATAACTTTTATTGAATTGTCTTTCAAATTCTGTTTAACTAATATTCTTAGGAGAAACTTAAAGTTTCTTCATCTGTTACAATCTCATAGATATATTTTCAGCCACTGGAGTTGAATATTTTGAGATTTTCCTTGCATCACTTGATATGAGCATCTTTTTAAGTTTGAGTTAAATTCTATTGAATCCAACACGCACATATTGTTTCTAATTTCAAATAGTCATGCAAAATTGGATGCGCTTGAGTCCTTGAAATGTTAAAAGATTTCTGAGTTTTGTCATTTATCAGATGGCGATATAAACCAATCGTTTGTTTAAAAGTATCGATGTTTTCAGGAATAATAAGCGTTTTTGGTTGACCTCTATGAAAATCTACCACTGAGATACCTACATCTACTATGGGATTCAGTTAAGCAGTCCTAAAACGCTAATTTAGAAATAGCTTTATCACCAAAAATCTAATTCATTCGATCGACGCATCGTTGTTTTGTCATATCTTGTTGAAATTCACACTAATCGATCGCTCGAAAATGACTTCGACTTAAATCTATGTTTTGTCATTATCTTATTAACTTTAAAAAATCATAAAAAATATATAAACAAAGAATTTCTCCTTATTTAACAAAGAATATTCATCAGAAAATTCAGATTCTTAAACAAGAGCTTTTGGGAGCCTCCGCTGAAAGTTTTTATTTTTGTATTATCAGATTCTCTAAACTTATGTACGGAACCACCCCACATGTCTAAATGGGTCGGTTAAATGCAGGACAAGAGTAATTATAGTCTGTTATAGTATGTGTTATAGTATGATGTGTTACTTATCGTCAAATTTTACGCCTTGATCTGAAGCTGCTAGAGAGAATATGCTGCTAAATTCCTAGAAAGATTTTCATGCCTTTCTCTCATACGGGCATAGTGTTTGTTTGATTTTTGTCAGACCCGTTGTTTATTGGCCACATTTTATCAAACCTTGATAACTTCGTAATGGAAGAAATGGCGAATTCCACTATAACTTAAAAAATAATTACATAAACTTTTATATAACGCAATAAATAAATAAAAATGTTTTTTTGGAGGAGCGTTTAAAAAAAGAAAAAACTAAATGGTTCAGGATGCAGGGATTTCTTTGCAGCAGGGCTGTAGAAGAAGGTATATGGAGGTATACGCCGTATACCTTCTGGATTTGTTTAAAGAAACTCCGTATTCCCCATTGTTTCTCAAATGTAGCTATAGCGTATACTCTCGGGGTATACCCTCTGCCTATAGAGTACACTCATTCATTTTTTTTTACAACTACAAAACTGCTTTGCACTACTCCGGAATCATCATCTAAGGGAAAACAGCGGTGGTGTGACATATTACAACTTCATCAATAATATATCTGGAACTACAGCTTTCAGAGAAAATACGCTGTTGAATGCCAAAAGGATCTTTGAAGAAACTATTGAAGTTTCCTATTGCATTGTTCTATTGAATGTTCATGAAGAATATACCTGGAGCTGAATCTTGTAGAGAGAATATGCTGTTAAATTCCTAGAAAGATCTTTGAGTAAACTACTGCAAATTCCTGTTGTTATTGTTCTATTGGAACTTCATGAAGAATAGAACTGGACTTAAAGCTTCTTGATTGAATATGCTGTTGAATTGTTAGAAGGATCTTTGAGGAAACTATTGAAAATTTCTTTTACATTGTTCTATTGAAAGTTCATTAAGAATAGACTTGGAACTGAAGTTTCCAGAGAGAATATTCTGTTGAATTTCTAGAAAGATCTTTGAGTAAACTGCTGCAGATTCCTTTTGTTATTGTTCTATTGAAACTTCATGAAGAATAGACCTAGAGCTGAAGCTTCTTGAGAGAATATGCTGTTGAATAATTAGAAGGATCTTTGAGTAAACTACTGCAGATTCCTTTTGTATCGTTTTATTGATAATTTCAAACGATAGGGCAAAAAAGGCATTTTAAATGCCTTTTTTGCCTAACTCTAAATTTTTTTAGTTCATTTTAAAGTTGTAAGGCATTTAGAATTTTTATCTGTTTAGTGATTCTTATAAAATACCTGGAGTCCTGCGGCAAAATATGTTGTTATTTGAACCTGAAAGTGAGCAAGTGAAAGTACATTTCTTAAAGTATAAAGAAATTTTGACCAGAGCCTTGTTTATTGTACTTTTACTTCAATCACATTTTTTACGGTACTTTACAATCGAGGTTTGAATGTATGTATGCGAATGGCACAAAATCTGTTTCATACAGTTTATCTATTTATTTTTATTATTTTGTTTTGAGTAATAAAATGTGATAATTATTGCACACGAGTTGTTAAGATATTTGATTTGACGCGGTTCCATAAACAATTTTTCACGATACACTTTACCTTTGACACAAGATAATCTTTATATTTCCTTTTTGTTTCCAAAAAAAAAAAAAAAAAACAATTATTTCAACTTTTAACCCATGTGTTTCGCGTGGTAGGATTACCTGCCAACATATATTTTCATGTATGTACATTTTTTAATAGTAATTTAAATGCAAACGTACATGTTTTAATACTTAAAATGCAAAATTACTGTAACATCCTTGAATATATCAATCAATTCCACAAATTTAAACGTTTATTGTGATATAAATATCATGTACACTGCTTTATCTCGTGTTATTTGCACCCCAATTATAAAAGCAAAATGACAATATGCATTTCACTTTCGATTCTAAACTTTCCGTAACCAACCATTATTTTAATAAGCCCGAAAAACAGTAATTATGGTGATGGTGGGATAAAATCGCTTTAATCTAAAACCTCGTCTAATCGATGAACCACAAATGATTTCAAAAGCATGGCTTTGATGGGAGGGGAAGTAACACGTGTTCCTGTTGGCTAACATCAAAGAGCGAAGTGGGGTCGATGTCTGAAATGCGTTGGACAACTGCTGAAGAATAATGACTAACATTGATTAACTGTGTCGATCTGTCTTTTATATATTGGCGCTTAAAGATAAATTACGGTCTATGTAAACCGCATGTCAAATTTTAGATTATTTTCGAATATTTAACTATTAAAATCAATAGAATCAAATTACGTAAAATATAATTTTTTTTTAATTACCAAAAAGAAGAAAAATTTCAAGAAAATGAGCACATGCGATTTTTAAAATAAAGTACATATAGAGATTAATTTTTATTATATCATGTAATAATTCATAAATATAAATATATATACATATATTCTCTTTCATAGGTAGGAATTTTAAGTATTCAATTATTTATTTGTTTAACTCTCTTACCACATTTTTTTTTTTTTTTTGCCAGATTAAAAAGAAAAAAAAGATACCACACTTATTTGTTAATTAGTGATATATTATATTGTAACAATAGAAGGTATTTTGTATTATCTAAAAAAAATAAGTATTAAATGAAGTAAAATGAAGATAAATTGCCGAAATGAAGAAAACATGAAAAATGTCAAACTACTTTTATAAATAATAATTTACAAAATTATTTTTAAAAAAATTGACAAAAAGAGAAAGATATCAAAATTAATTACATTTTCAAACAAAAAATATTGTATATTAATTAGTCAAAATTTATATAAACTTTAGAAGTTCCTATTAATTTTCAGATTAAAAAAAGAAACTTTTAATTTTTTATATGTGTTCTTAATTTTTATTGATTTTAATTTTATGTGTATTTCGTCAAAAAAAAAAAAAAAGAGAGAAGAAAAAAGAAAAAAAAAAGGAAATTCTAAATGGTTTTGTTTCTGCTTCATAATTACATCTAAACAAAAATAATTTAAAAAAAATAGTCTTTTATAATCATTCAATGTTTATCTTAAAAATCACATCTAATTTCATGATTACATTTCCTATTAGAGAACATGAGTGTTTTCATGTAGTTTATATAGTTCAAAAAGCTTTCCGTTACAATACGTTAAGTTGGTGTGGGCCCAGATTATCGCTTTGTTTTACACTTGGTGCGATACGCGAACTTCTGAATTTATAAAAAATAACATAATTTATACTGTGTTTCTTTTCTTATACATGGCAACTGGAAAAAAATACATTTAAACTATATATTGAGGATTTCTAAATTGTTTCCTCAACGTATAATCATAATCTAATTAATATTAAAATATTAAATGATTTTTTTTATTCAAGTATTTTTTTGAATAATTATTACACTTTATATTTTTTTATTTATATTTTTTCCTTTTTAGTGTTAAAAATATTTTGTTGTTGCAGTTTCACAGCCAGAAGTGGTTTGGTGCGCAAAATTAATTCGATTGTCTTTGATACGCGTAAACAGTTGTAACCATAAAATATATTTAGCGATTTATCACCTGCGGCCGGCTAAAGGGAAAATTCCTTAAAATAAATTTATCAATTTATAATTAATTTTCAAAAATATTAAAATGTTACATTGCCATAGGAAATACACCTGCGTGCATAATTTTTATAATTCTTGCATATCAGGAAAGGAATGAAAAGTCAATTAAAAATTCACTCTATTTATACAAAAACCAAGTAGATTAAATAAAAGAGTGTAAAAAAAGAAAAAGAAAAAGAAATTTTACATTGAGAAGCTGATTTGACAACAGGGTTTTTGGAGCAAAGGAGAAGATTGTGCATTTAATGAACTTATGTTTGAATCAATTCATAACAGTATGACCTTGAGACATATTATTTAAAATTGCATCTGTGTGCAATTGAGCGTATAACCCACGATATAACTGATTAATGTTGAATGCATAGAAGTACTAACAAAGGGGATTTAAAAGGGGGAGGTTGCAAACATGTGAAAAAACGATTTGGATAATTTTAAATATATTCCCGGGTTATTCTCCCCTACATTTCTCTGTAAATGGATTTTACATGTCGGATTTTACGTTTCTATTTATTTCATGGCGGGGATGCAAATTCAACATTATATAACCAATAAATGCAGTCATTTCCATTTTTTTTTTTCAGCAATTATTTTTTTAGAAGATGTGAGGTTTGAAGAATTTTTTAATAATAATCAGAGCATAATACACCGTAAAGTGTTGAAATTATATATTAACATATACTATTTAAGACAGAATTAAAACCGACTTCAAAGGAATTTCCTTCTTTTTTTTTAATTTCACTTTAATATTAGTTTAATACACGCAGTTGAAGTTTTTTTTTTTTTTTTTTTTGAGAGAAAGGTTTGACACAATAAGAGTGTTTTTGTGGCAACTATTTATTGCCACCCGCATTCATTTTAAATACCATTGTTGCAAATATTGCTGATTTTGAAAGGGAGTAGACGTTCATATATAGTCAATTTTTTGGCTTAACCTTGTAAAAAACTACGTACGATATAGCACATACTTTTAAAATATAAAAAAGTACGCTTTATCTTAACAACATAATGAAATTTCATGGCAATTGTCTAATTTTTACGAAAGTTCGAGCCTAGAAAGTAAAACAAAAATAGTAATACCAAACACTTTAAACTACTAAAACACTTTAAACTACTAAAACACGTTAAACTACTTTAAACTACTAAACACTTTTCCCTAAATTTCTCAGACTTCAATCCTTTAGAAATTTAGCAAATTATTAGTTGATCAAACAAGGATTCAACCAGTATGAAACTTATTGTTGTGGATTTATGGGACAAATGTCACATTAACTTTTGCAGTCTATTTTTCATTTATGTTAAAATGAGATTACAAGGGGAAAAAAAGAAAGAAAAATTCCTGAAAAAGTGAATAGATTAAAAAGAAAACGATTATATCTCTAATAGGGTGAAACCCCCAGTTACTGACACTTAACCAGTAACTGACACTTGAGCAAAAATCTAACTCAAATAAGCATTTTGTTGTAAAATTCTGTAAAGTAATGTTATCTAGTGGTAAATTAGACACTTATTTTTATTTTGGAGTCTCTTTATTCATCACTAGAGGAAATTAAATGAGTAAGAAACTTTTAAGAATACAAAAAGGGCCATTTTGAAGAAACCATCTTATTTATAAATTTAAGGAAGTACCTTTCTAATCTATTTGTATTGCAACCATCCTAAACTTTTTTCTTAAAATTATACGAGTAGAAATGTAGAAATTAGTTTAAAGATGCATATGATATATTAGGGCCATTATCTAGGCTTTATAGTTATTTAATTTAGCTTAATGGGGCTTGTCAGTTACTGGTTCCTAGAATTTCATTTTACCAGTCTTTGACAGATGTGTTAGTTATTGGTTATATTAAAGAAAATTGAAATATATTATTTGAACTGTTTAAAAATGCATAATAATAAATTAAATTTATCTTGCAGTAAACACAATTAAAATTTAAGTTGTTTTACCGGTGTCTGACACCAGATATCAGTTACTGGTTCTTAAATGTCAGTTATTGGATATCTGCATTACTAATAATGTAATACTAAATATTTCTGCTATATACTCTTACTATATAGTTTGCATTACTAATAATGCAGTACACCTTACTAAATCTCACTTTTATAATAAATATTAATGCATTTTGTTCTTGTAATAAAGAATACGGTTTGTTTTTAAAGCATTTTAATCTTTTAAAATAAAGTTTCAATCACTGGTTCACTTTGTGTGAGTTATTGGTGTTTCAAAATAGGGATGGTGTCAGGACTGGAGGTTTTGGCCATATTTATGAATAAAATTAATTTTTAATAATAAAATGAACAATTTTTCAAAATTTTGCCAACGGCAATTTTTTAATATATATCTACTATCCTTTCAAAAACAAAGTATAAAATAGATTTAAATTTTGGTAATAGTGATTTGAACAAGAAAGAATCCTTAAGGTGTCACTTACTGGGGGTTTAAATCTATATAAAAATGAAAATTTGTCTGTTTATGTATACAAATCCACAAGTTGAAGAATACGCTACCGCGCATGCGCGGTAGCGTATTACTGCTTGCGCGGCAGCGTATTACTGCTTATTTTACTATTTAATACTGTTAATTTTACGGTATAATACTGGCAGCTGGGGTGCCAGTTTTATACTGTAAAATCAACAGTTATTTTTTGAAGTGTATAGGGGAGACAGGTCGAACACTCGAGATAAGACTAAAGGAGCACAGATGTGCATTTCAAAATAAAAATTTAAATTCCAAAATAGTGGATCATGCAATAAAAACTGACCATTTTTCAGATTTTGCTAAATCTTTTGTAATCAGATCGAGGTGCAGCGACTACAGAACTCGTACTTTCTTAGAAGCATGGTATACGAAAATTACAGATTTACCTCTTAATGAAGCAAGTGCAATCCCGAATTAATACTCCGCGTTATTATAACTGTAACTTTGACCTCGACATTTTGTTACGTTGCATTTTCTATGTGTTGATATTTTTGAACTGTGACTTACGTTAAGAAAAATGTTTGTTGATGAGGGATTTTCATGTAAATCCGAAACGTCAAATTTTAATATGTTTTTAATGCTTTATGTAATTGTAATGTAATGCCTGTAATTTTAATGATTTTAATATAAATAGTGTAGTATTTGTTGCAATAAATGTTTTCCTAAAGAACTTATGTTTATTTGTAATGCCTGCAAATTTGTCTGTGTCTTACTATATTTGCATGTAAATAAATTCACTTTGATGTTAGTTCTATTGAAAATAGAAATCATGCTGGTTGTCCGTATATCAAACATAACATACAACAGATAATTCGCCAAGGAAATGTTCAAACCGTTTTAGTGAAAGGAGGAATTTATCTGAATGGACACATTCGAATTTAGTTCAACAAATAATTAGTGCAGAGGGACGATCCTTTGTTTCGTTTCTCTTTATGGGAGTGAAGAGTAAATAATTTTAAAACTTTTGAAGGAAAGACATTTGAAGAAAATGAAGAAAACCGATATAAATGAGATGCTTTGAATATGTAAAATCCATTATAAACGAAGAAAATATTTGTAACATTAATTTTGGGTAATTCTAACTGGGCTACAATACCCGTTGCGATAATTGTGCATGATGCACGAAGTCTTTCAAAAAATGTTTCTTAACATTAAATTTGGGGAATTATTACAGTCATAATAATTGTGCATTGGAGAAGTGATTAAATACTGTAAAAAGATAAATGCTTAAATTAGCTGGCTTGGAAGTAGTTGCCAGAAAGAACCTTGAAAATGAACAGCGGGCTTTTGATGTTTAAAAATATGTAGGCTTTGATGTTTAAAAATAGATAAGCGTTGAATTTATGTTTAGTAGATTGATTGATATCATTTCTACTGTTAGATCATTTAATATAGTAATTTTAATTAAAGAAAGTATTCAAAGATGAAACTTACGTTAGTTTAGTTTATATCGCTAGCTGTGTCAAGACATATAAGAAGAGTTTTTGCTTATACTCTGCAAAGTTTAATAGTGTTTCAATCTTACAGCAGAATGAGAAATGTCACAACATTTCTATTCTAAACTAGTTAATTTAAATTCCAATATTAAAGCTACATTTGTAGCTCAGATATTCGTTCCACATATTTATTGTCCTAAAATAAATTTGTCAAAGGACAAAAAAAAAAAAAAATAAATAAATAAATAAATAAAAAAACAAGAAAACAGAAGGCTGAATTTGTGAACAATAACAGAAAATTTTGGATTTATAGTATTATGAAATAATTAAACGGATAAATGCCATCTCGTTGAAATCTTTAAATGGCATATCTAAAAAACTCAAAACCCACAGTATATTTAAAAACAACCCAAATCGATGTGTTACATGTTTTAGCAGGCACTGTCTTTAAAAGTAGCAGTTTTTACTTCCAATTATTTATGGACACTTTTACCATTGTTCTTAATTAAGGTTTTAAAAAGTGTTCATGTTTACAAAATAATAATAATAATAATAATAATAATAATAATAATAATAATCTTTAATAATTTGGTGCAAATTCTACGCAAAGAAAGAAACAACAACAACAACAAATATAAAACATGTTTTAAAAATAAGATAAATAATACATTTCGTTAAATTTTCTCTTTAAGTTATAAATTAATAATTAATAAAAACAAAATATTATATTAGACTGAAAAACTCACATTTTGACAAATAAAGTATTTTAGACTTTTATCTACTAGCGGCTCGTCCCGGTTTCGATCGGATATACAATGTGTCGACCTCCTTGGAAAAATGTCTTAACGCTAAATAACTAATAAAAAATGAGCAATAGTTGCTTTATTCTTCTAATCTTCCATAATCGGGTTCGTTGCTGATGTTAGCAAAAATAGCTGAAATACGTGTTTAACTATTTTTAGCAGACTTGTTTAGCTGCATTTTATGTATTTCATTCTTGTGATTTCATTGTTGTAACTATTGTTGCGACTTTATTTTTGTAAATGTATTGTTGCAAGATTCATTTCTTTTTTACCTAAAACCACTGCTGAGATAGGGCGCAAAACTTGCGACCCCCAATTTAACCCCTTTGGGGCGTAAATTTCTAAAATCACTGAAATGCGTGTTTAACCATTTTTTCCCTGAATTTTGCGCTCCTACCTAAAACTGCTGCTGAGATATGGCAAAATGACCTAAAACTTTCGACCCCCTCCTCCTTTAACATCCTTCGGGGTAGGGATTTTCAAAAATCCTTTCTTATTGCTTGCCTATGTCGTAACAGCAATGCACTGTCCAAATTTTGTGATCCTGACTTTAGTCGTTTCAGCTGGGCGTTGATGAGTCAATCAGTCAACCAGGCGTTCTCTCTCAGTATGGATTTTCATGATTAAAATTCTGTTAAACACAAAACACACTTCTTTTAAATACCACTTAATGCATCAGGTTTAATTGCTTTAAAAAAGTATTTATTAATTAAATTTTACTACCGATATTGTATTAGAAAAGCAGTAGAAATTACAATGTTTTTATCAAAAAATGTTCTTGACTATCAAAGAAAAATTATCAAAAGAATTTTATTTCATTTAATCAGTAAAGAATTTTCATTTCAATAATAAAATTCACTCACTATTTACTTGAAGGAAATGAAACCAGTTAAAATATGTAGCTCGAAATACTGCATTAAATGTGGATGTAAAAGAAATAGTAGCGTTGAAACATATAGGCAGACAATTTTCTTCCAGCATAAAAAAAACGCAAAATGTACTAAAAACTGCTATAAAAATATAAACAAAGTGTAGCGTAGTACACGTTTTGCAATTGAAGAAACAAAAAGTAAATATAGTTAAAATTTAACACAATAGAAAAATTAAGAGCAAGAAATACAAAAAAAATTAAAAGGAAAAAAAATCACGGAAGAATGTTGTATTCTTAAAAACATAATTCAATTAATTAATATTTATATATAAAAGTCGACGAAAAGAAGTGGCATAGCTGTAATAACTCCACCATTCAAAGAGAAAGATGACTGCGCATGCTACTATAGAGGGCGTAGAGTGCTGGGAATGCATGCGATATCGTCGGATTCCGCCAGATGCGTATGTGATATCGTGGACACGTTAAAAGGCATCCTTCACATCATGGATGCCTCCGAATGGTGTCAACGCGTGGTCGTGCAATATTTAACAGCGGAAAATGTGAGTGCTAGTGAAAACTATCGTCGAATGCAAACAGTGTATGGCACGGAGAGTATGTCACGCAGATCGGTATTCCGATGGTGTACGGATTTTCGTAGTGGAAGATGCAGTACCTCCCCCTCGAACATGCCCCTTACAGTCCAAACCTTTCGCCGTGTGACTATCACATCTTCGGTCCACTCAAGGAAGCTCTGAAGGGACGGTGATTTGCCGACGATATTGAAGTCCAAGCTGCCGTTGAAAATTGGTTCCACAATCAACACCGGAGCTTCTTCACCCAGGGATCCATCGTCTCGTTGACCGCTGGGACACTTGTTTCAACTTACAAGGTGACTTTGTCTAGACTATCTGTTACGTCTGTATTACTTCTTTCTTTTTTATACTAATTTATATTAATACCATTAAACCAGTTCTCAAATCAACTGTAGTGCATTTTCATTTGGACGACCCATATATATAAAGAAAAAATAGAATACGTGTGTCTAATACGTAAAATAAATTTTTGATTAAATTTTGCTTACTTAAACGATTTAATTTTTAATCTAATATTATTGTAAATGTGTAGTAAGTATTTGAATTTGATGTATTTTAATATACAGGGTGATTATAAAAAAAACTATCCCGGTGCATGCGTCCCTAACTATCATACCATTCACAGAAACTGAATGAAATTTTGGTTTAAAGTATTTTGAGGAATGCACTCAAGAATCAAATAAAAAACAACAGTTAAACTCTAACAGTTATGGTTACAGTGACAAAATGTCAAAAACTTCAAATGGCAACACATACTTTTTTTATTGGAATGTGATCTTAATAGTGAAAAACCATAAAAAAAAAAAAAAAAAATTGGAATGGTACCTGTAGCACAAAAATCGTTGTCGCTAGACAGATTGAGAAGAAAAGACAAAACAACTGTGGCGCTCACCTTAGCATGACTTTCTTTTCTAATGACGCCACATGCTTCGGCTCTGATCCCAGCTTACTAAATCGCCCTTGAAACGAGAAGAAGAGACCAAGGTGCGCAGATTTCCTGGTTGGGCGTAAGACACCGTCATGACTGACGTCGTCGCACTAAGTGAAAGAAAAGGCCCTGTGAAATGCGTGCCACGTATCTTGCTTTCTTGCACTATAAACAACAAGAGGAGAACGTGGGGATATTGTAAAGATTTATTACATGTACGGACAAAATGCTGCAGATGCATTGACTATCAACCGTAGAAACCATAGGCTGTGCCGAAGCCTGTGTACTGTAAGAGCTGTACGGGACTTGATACGAAAATTTGAAGAAACTGGTTGCACATGCGATCGATCTCCGCCCGGACAACCTTCCATTCCCGTCAAGGTTGTTGCAGAAGTCCATGAGACGATAAGCGACGTTCCTCTTGCAAGTGCACGCTGCGTTTCAGGCATTCTGCAATTGCCGAATTCTAAGGTCAACAAGATTTTGCGCAATGTTCTCGAAGAGTTTCCGTATCGGTTCCAGCGTGTCCAGATGTTGCAAGCAGGTGATAAGCAACAACGGTTAGATTTAGCGAATGAATTCCAGATCCGGTATAACGGGGCTGATAACTGACGTGTACGCATTCTGTGGGCGGACACGGCCCATTTCTCGTTGACTGGTAACATTAATTCGAAGAACTGCGTACATTAATACCCATGACCATGATCATAGGCAGACAATAATCCCCATCCGTTATACGCAGAAGAAGTGACAGAGTGACATTTCTTGACACAACAGTTTGGTGACCGAGTTGTCTCCTGTGGGTCCCCCGATCTCACTCCAATGGATTTCTGTCTGTGGGGATACCTAAAATCCAAAGTGTATGCATTTAATCAGCGAAATGCACCTGATTTGAAAAATGCTATCTGACTCCAGGTACAACAGATTCCTTTTGCCATGGTACGTACTTCAGTGCTATTCACCCGTTGCCGCATGCAAAGTGTCAAGGAAGTGCGTGAAGGAGATCATGTGAAAAATTTGTGAAACACAATAAAATGTTTTGTTTTCTGTCCTTATTGATTGTTTTTACTTTTCTTCTTAGTATGTCTGCGCCGGCGATTTTCATGCTACAGGTACCGTTCCAACACTTTTATGTTTCTTTACTATGAAGATCACATTCCAATAAAAAAAAGTAGGTGTTGCTATTTAAAAGTTTCGAAATTTTGTCACTGTAACAGTAACTGCTAGAGTTTAAAATACTTTAAACTAAAATTTCATTCAGTTTCTATGAACGGTATGTTAGCTAGGGGATCATATATCGGGATAGTTTTTTATGTAATCACCCTGTATTTATCGTCAGATATGTACTAATCATTAAAACAAATAGTACAACTTAATCCATTAACGCTCAGTGGCATATTTTTAGATCACTACACTTAGTGGCAAGAAAGCGTCTTTCACACCAGTAAATATGAAGATAAATATATACTCTCTTTCACGAGATAAATCCATTGATAAAATGAAATAAAAAATATCCTTCATTTAAAAGTGGTGGGAAATCTAAAATTTAAATTTTTACGAAGAAAATAATTTGGGCGTTAATGGGTTAAAAGAATATTAGAGGTTTAATAAAAATGCAGTTGAATAAAATGACAAATATTTCTAAAATAAATGTGGGGTAAATAACATTTCTGTTACATAACTGGTAGCGCTTGTAAAACTAGTCTCAAATTAGATGCTAAGCTCCTGATGCACAGTAACTCAAAATATTGTTGTTTATTGCTCGGCCTATTAGAAAAGAAAAAAATAATTTGCGCTTAGAAATGTATAAAAAAATTATTAATGACTAGTGTCTCATATTAGAACTATTGTCTCATATTAGAACTTTGCCTTTACCGAAAAAGGGGAAAAAACTGATCGATTAAATAGTTTCAGAATAAGAGCACCTGCTAGTCGCATACGTTTGCGAACAAAAATGAATTAAAAAATGTGCCAGACAGTGACATGTTTGAATTTGAGGACAGCTTTAAGTGTGCATTTAAGTGACTTTATAAATATGTTGATTATAATAATTGTGATTTTCTATCTTATTTAAAATAGTGCAATATGCGTACAAACGAACATATCGGAAGCATTTACCTGCAGATTATCAAATTTTCAGTTTTTAATGCGTCGGTTATCCGTTCTTTGAGATATATTGCTCTTTTTTCTTTCCTGCGCAATATGATGAGGTGCTGCAGTATCTTTTTTTTATGAATTGCTTTAATATGTTATATTGAAGAAACGATCACCAGAGGGTCATCGCAAGTTCTCTACTACCAATTCAAGCGATTGATCGAGTATCAAGTTCCCGACGATTGCTGTTAAAAAACCCTTTTCACAACTCAGTCAAGTCATCAAAAAAGCCTTTAAAGTTCAGCGCAATATGCAAAAAGAACTGTCTTTCCGTGTCAGCGCATCTGCCTTTATAAATCAGCGAACGCACCAACAAACATCTCGCAACATCGCTACTAAAATCGCAGCAGCTGGCGAACGCCTGCATACGAAGAATTTCTCTCGCTGTATCTTCTTCCATCGGCGCGCGAGGTAGTGGTAATACCGGATATTTTTCGACCAAGCTTCCTTCACTCGGAATGGCAACGCATCTGAATGACTAGTGGTTTTTTCAACGAGCGGTGTGTTGCATGCTATAAAAGGACGTGAAAAAGAAGGGTGGTTTCCATTCATATTCGAGATTTTTTCTCGTGTGAGGAGCCACCCTAGTGAGTTTCTATGTTTGTGAAAAGTGAATGTTTTGTATTATATATCAGTGCAGTAAAAATTCATCTTTTAGTCTCAAGAATGTGTTCACAAGTTATAAAGTGATTTGTTGTGAAATGTCTGTCTACAATCTCCAGTATGATTTCGACATCTGCGAAATAGTGAACTTCAAAAATTCTTTTTGTGAGTGTAGACTAACATTAGTGTTAAAATGTGCCTTTCAGTGAATCCAAGAGATGTTTCAGTATCAAAAATAAGTATTTTTATTTAAAATCAATAATATTTATCAGTGGATGCTGTTGGATAGAAGTAATTATAAATCAAACGTAATATGGAGCATCCACGTGCAAAAAAATGTAATCTTTAGGATCACAAATTAATTTGAATGCATTTCTTTAAAGTTAATATTAATTTAA
This sequence comes from Maratus michaelseni, assembly GCA_963931845.1. Taxonomy (NCBI): domain Eukaryota; kingdom Metazoa; phylum Arthropoda; class Arachnida; order Araneae; family Salticidae; genus Maratus; species Maratus michaelseni. The sequence continues at coordinate 243,260,533 of OZ007589.1, forward strand.
TTGTGTAACCTTAAAATATGTTTTATATATAAATAAATTAATCGAGAATAATCTCTAAAGTATTATTATTTTTTGTTTAATTAGCATGAAGTGTTTTATAATATGTACTTTTAGTTTTCAGCTATTTCAGGTTGTTGCTCGGGATGCTAAGGTGGTTTGTTATTGTGGCCAACATTTATTGGTACGGAATCACTATTTCGATCAGGTTTAAGATTTTAACTTCTGTTCCCTTTTGAACATTTAATCGTGTCCCCCTTTAGTTTATTTTTATTTTGCACCATGAAGCCTTTTTCCATCAGCCAAATTTATCATCATTTTTTATCATTTGGTGCCGCGTGCAAAAGTAAAATTTAATAGGTTGAGAATCTGGTCTCCACAATAGCTTCCTGAGTATATTTTTACAAAAATATACACACCATTTATTATATTTTTATCTGTGATTTTTTTAAATGCATGATTTATATATCTTAAGCTATTTATGATTTTATATATGTATTGTAATATTGATATTGTGTAATTGCATGTTAGGAATGTGTAAATTTTAAGTTCCCCTTCCCCCCTCCTCTCCCTTAAAAGTCTATATTTTGACATTTATTTCTGTTATTTACTATGGCTCGTAAAGGGATCATAGATTTAAGTTTGGCTTCATCCATTCCCACTTTTAGCGGAACTTCTGATGAAAATGTTGAATATTTTGTCGGACAGGTTAGAGATGTAGCAGTATTAGAAAATTGGCCCGTAAATAAAAGAATTTTAATTCTAAAATTAAATTGTAGAGATGCTGCCCAAAAATTTCTAATTGACTCCCCGCAGGTAGCTAACATTCAAAATTTTGATGAATTGGCTGAATTATTAATTAAAAAATTCAAAAGATGTCAACCATTTGATGAGATACAATCAAAATTTAATAACATCAGGCAAAAACCAAATCAGTCAATTCAGAGCTTAATTGATGAAATAAACTCTTATGCAGTAAAATATTTATCAAAGATAGATATACAAACTAGGGATTCAAATGAATTCATTGATTCCATCAAATTGAACAAAATTTTGGATGCTGTTAGGCCTGAAATTAAGGTCGAAATTCTTAAATTAGGTCCAAAAAATTACTTAGAGGCATGTAAACATGCAATTAATGTAGAAAAGGCTCTTGAGGCTCAAGAAGTCATTATTAACAACAATATGTGTCAAAACTTTGAACTAAATTCAATAATGCAAAGCCAGTTAGAGGGTAACAAACAAATTCAACAGTTAAAGGAAGAATTGGAAAGAGTAAAATCTGAAAATAATGCTAGCAATTCTTTTCGACAAAGTCAAAATGAAAGAGTCCAATGTCATATATGTGGAAAAAGTCATGTGACAACAAAATGTTGGTATTTTCCACAGGGTAGAAATTCCCGCAGCAATAATTTCAATCATAACCCCAACCATATTCCTATTTCTAGAGGTAACAGCAGTGGAAGGAATTTTGGCAATTATAGAAATAACCGTAGAAATCACCCATATAGGCGTAGAAATCATTTAAACTTATAGATGGTTCTTGTAGTAAAAATAGATCCCATTTTACAAGGACCAATAATTATAAAATTGTTAGGGATGAAAATCTATTGGAATCTGTAAATAATTCAGAATCAATTGAAAATTCAAAATCTAGTAACAATTCAGATTCAAATTCTAGTGAGGAAAATTTAGAAGTAAATGATAATTTAAAATCTGTAGAAGAAAATTCAAATTTAAATGAAAACTTAAACTCTGTAAATGAAATTCAAAATTTTGATAATGTAACAATTCAAAATAATTGTGAAGATCTTGAAAATCTCCATGTAATGTCGTGTAATTTTGATAATAATACAAATCACCTTCCTATTATTAAGCTTAAATTTGGTAATTTAGAGGTACCCGCTCTTCTAGATACCGGTGCAAATCTCTCGCTGGTGCAACCAGGCATCTTAGCAGAAATTAAGCAACAAGCGAAAGTTGAGCATATTTCTAGAGCAGTCAAAATTAAGACCCTTAATAATACCACTATCCCATATTTGTCAGCAGTCAATATAAAGTTCAAAATGAAAACTCGTTGGTTTCATAACATATTTTTTGTCACTCAGAGTAACTGGAATTGTAACTACCAAATAATTTTAGGGTATGACTTCATTCAGAGAAACAAAATTCTAATTGACACATTCAATAAAAGACTTTCCATCAACAAAACCCATTTTGAATTTGAAGAAACTTCTCCGCAGATTAAAGAAAATACTGTAATTAAGGATAATGATAAACCTCAAATTAATGTAATTGCTAAAGCTATAAATAACATTAAAATTAAACCTAATTCATTTGAGATAATTAAATTGGAATTTCCACAGGGTATTCATAATTCTAAAAGAGTCATGTTAACCCCATTAAAAGTCTCGCAGAAGTGCCATATTGAAAATTCTTTGCATACTACTGAGGACAACAAATATATTTTGACAATTGTTGAGAATAAAACTAATGTTGCATCATATATACGTAAAGGTCAAAAACTAGGAAATGTAGAAATGTTTGAAGATGACGAGGAAATCCAACCCACTGAGGACCAAATTTTTCAAATCAATAGTTTAAATTTAGAAGAGATTAGTAATTTGAGACAGGCAGAACTTTCAGAATCTGATTTTAATCTTAAACATTTAGATGAAAAAGAGAGAAAGGAGATTTTGGAATTATTAATGAACAACTTTAAAGTATTTTCTAAAAGTTATAAAACTCTTGGTTCAACTGATGCAGTCAAACCCGAATTTAAATTAATGCACAATTTCCCAATTCAAACTAAACCATACCCTATTCCAAAAATTGCCAAACAGTTTGCACAAGAAGAGATTAAAAAATTGTTAGATGCTGGTTTAATTGAACATTCTTCCTCCAGTTATAATTTCCCTGTTATATTTGTCAAAAAGAAACCAATTCCAGGCACCTCTCCTGAAGAAATCAAATTTCGCATGGTAGTGGATTATAGACTGTTAAATAGCATCACTGAATCTTACACTATATGTTTGCCAAAAATTTCAGAAATTCTGCACAGTATTGCTGGCAAAAGGTATTATTGTGTGCTTGATTTGAAGTCGGCATTTTTTCAGATAAGATTGCAGGAAAAAGATAGGGAAAAATTAGCATTTTGCTGCGAGATTGGTAACTACCAGCCAAAAGTCCTACCGTTTGGAAGTCGTAACTCAACTTCATATTTTCATACACTAATTTCTAAATGTTTATCTAGCTTAAAAGGACCAAATTTACAATTCTTTCTTGATGACATTATTGTCGCTGCAGACAGCATATCTGAAATTAAAGCCTGGTTACAGAAGGTATTCGATAAGCTCATCCAATTCAACTTAACTTTAGACCCTGCAAAGCTTCAGATTTGTCAGAAAGAAATAACTTATTTAGGATTTAATGTCAGTGCTGATGGTTTTTCTCCTTCAGAGGATAATGTAAACAAAGTTTCAAAATTTCCCATACCCAAAAATGTAAAGCAAGTTCAACAGTATATTGGTTGTTTAAATTATTTTAGGCACATGGTTTATAAATATGCTGAAATTGCTAAGCCAATTATTAATTTAACCCGTAAAAATGTTCCATTTGTCTGGACTTCAGAGTGTCAGGAAGCTTTTGATATTTTACAAGATCAAATTCTAAATAAACCCCTTCTTAAAAACATTAATTCTGATCTTCCATTGTATTTAGTAACTGATGCTTCTAAAGTTGCATTTTGTGGAATTTTAATGCAAAAATACAATGAGAAATTTTATCCTGTTGAATTTTTTTCAAAACAATTCAATCCAGCTCAGTCTAGATATCCTTCCATCCAAAGAGAATTGTACGCAATATTTGCATCTGTCAAGCATTTTCGTGAAGAATTATATGGAAAAAAATTTACCATATATACCGATGCAAAATCATTAACATATCACATGGAACTGGACAATCAGAGTGAGATTGTAGCTAGGTGGCTTCTATATCTGGATCAATTTCATTATGAGATAGATCACATTCCTGGTGTTATTAACCCTGCTGATTATTTATCTAGAGCATATAAAGATGAAACCTTAAATGTAAATAATATAAATATTTTTCAAAGTAATTCAAATTTAGATCATAATAATATTGTAAATAATCAACAAAATGATGAATTTATTAGGGAAATTATTCAAAAATTAAATGATAATGATGAGGAAACTGCAAATAACTATTATATTGATTCAGAAACTAAAATTGTAATGGTAAAAATTTTCCCCAAGAAGCCGTTAAAGAAAAAAAAGTATCTCAGTAGAATTTTAATTCCAAAATCTTTAATTAAGGATTGTTTGGAAGTTGCTCATGCTCCTCATTTTGGCACTCAAAAAACCTACAATTTTGTTCGCAGAATCTATTCTTGGAAAGGAATGTTTAAGGACACTAAAAATTTTTGTAGCAATTGTGAAAGATGTTTAAAAGTTAAACCTAAACCTAAAAATACTGTCACTAAAATGATTCCAAAAGCTGATTTAGCTCCAGGTGAGATAATAGCTTTAGATATTGTAGGCAAACTTCCTAGATCTCATGACAACAAATTTTTTATTTTAACAATAGTTGATCATTATTCCAGGTATCTTGAGGCTATCCCATTAAGCAATACCACTTCTAAAACTATAATTAATCAACTTAATATATATTTTTCCAAATTCGGGATCGCTAGGACTGTTTTGACTGATAATGGACCATATTTCCGTTCAGATGAATTTGAAGATTATCTTAAGACTATGGATATTAAGCATAGAAAGAGTTCAATCTATTATCCGCAGAGTAATGGTTTAATCGAGAAAATTCATCTTTCTATGAAAAACAGCATAGCAGCACTTTCTGATCAAGTATTCGAGTGGTCAGATAGACTATTATTTTTTAAACTTCATTATAATTCCTCTAAGCATGCAGTAACTCAATTTTCACCGGCTGAACTATTCTTGGGCAGAGAACTCAATATACCTCTAAATATTTTTGAAAAACCAAAAGTTGCTGAAGAATATAGTAAATATCTAACAAAATTACAAAGTCATTTTCAGGAAACTAGAAAATTAGTTAAGGAAAATGAAACTAGTTATTTTAATTATCACCAACAATATGTGAAGGGCAGAAGTAAACCTTCCTTAAATACTGGTGATGAAGTTTTTCTTGTAGATTTTAAACATCATACTGCATTACAACCTAGATATAATGGACCACATGTAATTGACAAAAAATTGAGAAATGATAATTATTTGATAAAAATTAATGAAGATGGTCATGAATATGTAAAAAAAGTTCATGTCAGTAAAATTTTTCCAAAAGTACCATTAAATGATAACATTTGTAACAAAACTGAGGTAAATAAGAATTGAGTAGTGATTCTAATATTTTTGTGAAATATGTGTATGTTCGGAAACTTCAAAGTATATATATACTATGCTCAAGTCAAAATTCTATTTTAAAAAATTTTTTTTTCTATTTCTTCTCTCTCAATGTTTGTTTTCAATATACTGGTAGAATTGATCACTTTGCTAGTGAATAACATTTATTGAAATATTTTTTTTAAAACTTTACCTTTTTAATTTTGTATTTGAGTCAAAAAGGAAAATATGTGAATGATTTCCTCATATGTATTTTCATAATTGTTTAGAATATCTGTGAAATCTTTTTTAAGTTACAAAGTAAATTTCAATATTCATTGAACTTAATTCAGAAAATTGAATAATATATGGTACAATAAAAAGTAGTTTGAAAATGTTGAATGTGACAACTCAAAATATATTGCAGAAAGTTAAAGCAATCTAGGTATTTCTGTAGTTTATATTTATTGGTGTGTGTGTATTTTTGTAAATATTTTCATATTCATGCTGGTTAAATATAATTATTGAATTTTTGTATCATATAATGTGTGGTGTATACAATTGTAATGATTACAGTAGCATTGTGTATAAAATTTTTTATTTTTTTTCACGAACATTTCTTTAAGTCTGTATGCAGCTGTGAAAATTTCAGTGACTTTTTCGCAAAATTCTCACGAACATTTCTTCATCTGTGTGTATTTGTGAAACTTTCAGTGACTTTTTGCAAAATTTTTTCACGAACATTTCTTCATCTGTATGCATTTGTGAAACTTTGACTTTTTCGCATACTCCAGGACATTTCACATCAATTTTCAACAATTATCAACTATTCTTCAGAACAGTGTTCGCCTCTTTTTTTTGCTGTTGGTGGGGGGAGATGTTAAAAAACCCTTTTCACAACTCAGTCAAGTCATCAAAAAAGCCTTTAAAGTTCAGCGCAATATGCAAAAAGAACTGTCTTTCCGTGTCAGCGCATCTGCCTTTATAAATCAGCGAACGCACCAACAAACATCTCGCAACATCGCTACTAAAATCGCAGCAGCTGGCGAACGCCTGCATACGAAGAATTTCTCTCGCTGTATCTTCTTCCATCGGCGCGCGAGGTAGTGGTAATACCGGATATTTTTCGACCAAGCTTCCTTCACTCGGAATGGCAACGCATCTGAATGACTAGTGGTTTTTTCAACGAGCGGTGTGTTGCATGCTATAAAAGGACGTGAAAAAGAAGGGTGGTTTCCATTCATATTCGAGATTTTTTCTCGTGTGAGGAGCCACCCTAGTGAGTTTCTATGTTTGTGAAAAGTGAATGTTTTGTATTATATATCAGTGCAGTAAAAATTCATCTTTTAGTCTCAAGAATGTGTTCACAAGTTATAAAGTGATTTGTTGTGAAATGTCTGTCTACAATCTCCAGTATGATTTCGACATCTGCGAAATAGTGAACTTCAAAAATTCTTTTTGTGAGTGTAGACTAACATTAGTGTTAAAATGTGCCTTTCAGTGAATCCAAGAGATGTTTCAGTATCAAAAATAAGTATTTTTATTTAAAATCAATAATATTTATCAGTGGATGCTGTTGGATAGAAGTAATTATAAATCAAACGTAATATGGAGCATCCACGTGCAAAAAAATGTAATCTTTAGGATCACAAATTAATTTGAATGCATTTCTTTAAAGTTAATATTAATTTAATTGTGTAACCTTAAAATATGTTTTATATATAAATAAATTAATCGAGAATAATCTCTAAAGTATTATTATTTTTTGTTTAATTAGCATGAAGTGTTTTATAATATGTACTTTTAGTTTTCAGCTATTTCAGGTTGTTGCTCGGGATGCTAAGGTGGTTTGTTATTGTGGCCAACATTTATTGGTACGGAATCACTATTTCGATCAGGTTTAAGATTTTAACTTCTGTTCCCTTTTGAACATTTAATCGTGTCCCCCTTTAGTTTATTTTTATTTTGCACCATGAAGCCTTTTTCCATCAGCCAAATTTATCATCATTTTTTATCAATTGCCATGATTGATTTGAAACCCCCGCTAACCTAGCACTGAGTCAGATGCCGGTTCAGGGTATTAATGGACTTAACAATGGGTCATCAGGGACACTTCTCATATGATTACGACCCACTGCACGTCGAAAGAAAACATGCAAGAGGGATAGATTTTTCAAATGTTTCTACCCCATGCTGGGCTCAGATATTAGATGGTTACTCAGTAGCGATGAATTTTCCCACATATTACAAAAATGATGATTCAACAGTCCGGAGTGTTAAATGATTGTCGAAGACAATTACGGATTATTGGATATACTAAAGACTAGAGTACACAGAGTTTTTCCTTTCCCTTTTTTATCTGATATCGTCTGTTAATGATTCACTGTTTGACGATGTTTGTTTTATGTCAGGGGTTTTCACGGCTCGGTGATTATTGAGCTGAAATAAGACATATTACTCAAACCTATGATATTTAATCAAGAATATTTGTATGCATAAATAAGAATTATCTTCCAATATTCGAATTGTGAGAACAATTTTACAGAAAAGTTTTTGTAAATATGAAGGTAAATAGCTAATGTCTCCAAAATATAAAACGCCTAACTGAACAAAATATGAACAGTAAGGTGCAAGTGAAGAATACATGCTATTGTTTCTACCTGTTTCGTTTTAATTTCAGTCAAAACACATTTATTGTTTCTTGTCTTTTTTTAATAAAGAAAAATGTGAAGAGATAAAATGAAAATCAAATATACTTCTTAAAATTTAAAAGATTACCTAAAAACAAGTTTTAGATTCTGATTTTATCCTTTTTCTTTTGTACTTAAGAAAATCAATTTATAAACAAATACTTTTATTAATTTATCGAAATTATATTAAATTTTATTATATACAATATACATTAATCAAAATTAATAACACTTTCCCCTATAATTTCCACAGAGAAAAAAGTAATATTTTTTAAAGACAAAACTGAGTTTTTTTTTTTAACCTATTTAATTTAGGTATAAACATTACTTCTCCTAAATTGTATGTATTTTGACGTTATAAATTGAAGAGAGATGTAGAATTGAGAAGGAGAGGCAATATATACCCAAATGCTTCCATGAAATTATTTAATTATTTAGCGTGTGTGCGTATGTTGAAGAAGAATTTTGCAGAAATGCGCTTAGAACAGGTATAGTTAAATGCAGCCCTTTTTTTTGTGTGTAAGGGGGGTCGGGAGAACGGAAGGGCCGCGTACATGCGACAAATTTTGTGAATCTTGAAAAATGAAATTCTCGATAAACCAATTTCAACAGTATTGTAAGTATTTATGCAATTCGTTAACTTTTATGTATAGTTTGCTGACAACTAAGATGTTTACATTTACTATGGGCAGAAAACACTCAACTATAGACAGCCAAAATAGTGATTTTCTTGAGTAACTGTAGACATTTTTGTAGAAAAAAACCTTGGTTAAAGTTACCGAAATAACAATAAAGAAAGAAAGAAAGAAAAGAAGAGATAAAGAAAGAAGAGAAAAAAATACAAATGTGAATCAATATTCCTGTAACATGTGATCAATATTATTTTTTTGCAATATTAAGAGCTATAAATTATTTAAAAATACATCTTTTAAATACAAACCCTCAGAGCCACCCAAATTTGAAAATCGATCAAATATTTTGCTCATGGCCGAAACGTGTAGCATGATTACGGTCTCAAACAAATAAAAGCCAGAGATAGATCCTGGCCCGGACATTTTTCGTCCAGTTGGAAATTTACAACTTGTATGATTACTTTACCAATTTGAAATAATTGTGTTAAAAAAAATAATCTAGTGTATTCCGTATCCAGCGTTTACTGGAGTTCCATTACCTGCGATCTTTTCTGTTGAGCTGATTAAAATATCAGACCAGATGCTTCGATCAATAAGGTTAACTGGATGAATTATGCCCTCCAGATTCGACCGGGATAGCTCAGTGGTAGAGCGTGGCGGCTTCAGCCAAGCGATCCCAGGTTCGAATCCTGGCCCGGACATTTTTCGTCCAGTTGTAAATTTACAACTTGTATGATTACTTTACCAATTTGAAATAATTGTGTTAAAAAAATAATCTAGTGTATTCCGTATCCAGCGTTTACTGGAGTTCCATTACCTGCGATCTTTTCTGTTGAGCTGATTAAAATATCAGACCAGATGCTTCGATCAATAAGGTTAACTGGATGAATTATGCCCTCCAGATTCGACCGGGATAGCTCAGTGGTAGAGCGTAGCGGCTTCAGCCAAGCGATCCCGGGTTCGAATCCTGGCCCGGACATTTTTCGTCCAGTTGGAAATTTACAACTTGTATGATTACTTTACCAATTTGAAATAATTGTGTTAAAAAAAATAATCTAGTGTATTCCGTATCCAGCGTTTACTGGAGTTCCATTACCTGCGATCTTTTCTGTTGAGCTGATTAAAATATCAGACCAGATGCTTCGATCAATAAGGTTAACTGGATGAATTATGCCCTCCAGATTCGACCGGGATAGCTCAGTGGTAGAGCGTGGCGGCTTCAGCCAAGCGATCCCAGGTTCGAATCCTGGCCCGGACATTTTTCGTCCAGTTGGAAATTTACAACTTGTACAGTGTGAGTAGATGAAATCAGCGGATTTTGAATTGATTTTGCCTATGGGTAAGTAAGTTCTTTTGTGCGTTTTACGCCACGCGTTGATTTCGAGATCAGTTCCCAAATAGCAATGTTTGGTGACGCCAGCGGCTGAGTTGTCACCTATTTGGTAAGAAGTTGAGATTTCTTCTTTAAATAAATAAGTATCCACAAGATTCAATTCTTAGATCCCTGTATAACGAACAGTGAGGAAATTGGAAGCCGAGTTAACTGAGTTACGAGAGTTATTTTTTGAATAAGGTCCATTTTTTAATAAGAAGAAAAATACTGTTAATATCAGTAAAATATATTTATTTCCATATTATGCATACTTTCATTTACTTTTCTACATAATTTCTATTTTTGTTCAAACATTTGTCATACCGTTCAATAAGATTTTGAATTCTGAAGTCAAAGAAATCTGCCGCCTATGAAATGAAGAAGCCCAATCCATGACTGCAGTTATCAATGGTGAACAAAACTGACCTTGAAACCTGCGGAAAATCTATTGATAACTGTGAAATCGTGAATCGTCGGTCATCTTGAATTTTGTTGTCCACATCACGAACCAAATCTTTAGAAATCAGGGAATGTCAGCCTGGGCAGGGTTCACCATGCGCTTTAACCCGTCCATCCTTGAACATTCTCACCTGCTTTCAAACTTTACAGCGTTATTACCGTAGACCAAATTTCTTGCACTCAAGAATAGAATTACAGATCTTATCTCACAGTCGGCCGCGGAGAATCAATTTTCTTAAGCTATAAACTTCTACAGCTCAGCACATAGACAGACGATACGGCTGCAAATTGCGTCTAAATACGCGAAAAGCATGCTGGGAGTAGATGTCCATGGGCACTGCGGCGATCATTCTCATTCTCATTCATAAACGGAACTTATTTTTAAAAATATAACTCACGAGTAATTTAACAGGTTTTGTCTCAATATTACGAAAATTGAGCTTATTTTTGATCGTCTGAATTAAATCTATCTTCTCCAATGCTAATATGCCCTGCTTACTGTTATAAATAATGTTGTATGTTCCATTAAATCTGTGTCATAAACTTCATTCACGTTGATAGCCCTGAAGGACATGTCGCAATGGATATAGTTTATCCTCCTCGGAGAAAATGAAATTCCACACATACAAAAAATATCGAATGTGACATAGTTATAAAAATATATTTCGCAAAACAGACAAACAAATGAACAAACAAACAAACAAACAAACAAAAGGGAAAAAAAATCTGGTATATCAAACCTTTGCTACCTCTGTAGGTTTTCACACCACTCGAGTTGTGGGAAAGCAAGTACGGGTTGGAACATCCCGACTTAAGGCCTAGGGCCTGGTTTCCCTTCTGGGACTCCAGCTCCGAAGCTGTTGGGGGACGCCAGCCCGTCTCCAAGTGTCTCGCGGTGACTCTCCGTGGTTTCACCGCGTGTCGCAACGGCCTACGTCGTCTCACGTGGGTTCAAGGTTAGAGGGTCCGCAGTGGGAAGCGGCTCTCTGACCGGCCGAAGCGCCGTAGCGAGCCAAAGCTGCTGGCGCAATAAAAGTCTCTTAGGACTTGGGTTCGGTGGTCCATTGTGCGCGGTGCGCTCCCTCATGAGCTCCTGCGGCGCATGTTACTTTATATCAAACCTCTGACGATGTTAATGTAGCAAACATCCGCATGTAGTGGATTTTTATTTTACTGAACAAAACATGTTAATATTGTTACTAAAAGTTTTATCAGCTTACACGGTAATATAAACTTTGGTCTGAGATTTAAGTCTCTCTCTCTCTCTCTCTCTCTCTCTATATATATATATATATATATATATATATATATATATCATGGTAAAATCACGAAGGACCAAATGTAAAGACTTAAAAGTAGGTGTATATTAATAAACAATATTAATAAACAAACCAGAAACAATTAATTTCAAAATTTAAATATATTCAAACTACCAGGTCAAAGTATTGCCTTTTTCTTCTTCAGTGGGTGGAAAAGGCGTTAAAATATAAATAAACTAAACTCTCCCACCATAACATCTATCTACAGAAGGTTTTTGAAGAAGTGTCAGTCTTACATTCACATGATTGAAAAAATATATATATAAATAAATATAATTCTGCAACTTATATATAAAACCAGAATAAAAAACATAATGTAATCTGAATTAAAACAATATTTAAATAGAATTCATAAATGCTGGTAAATTAAAATAGATAAATAGAATGCAAGTTGTACAGGTACACGCCTCCATCCAGACCCACTTGCTGACCTATCGGAAAAATGATTCCTTACTTGAGCATGGGCATGGGCAATTTCTTTCACCTGGAAACAACTAACGAAAATTCAAATTTTTATTCCATTATCAGAAACAATATCCAATCTTTCCAAGTTCTTGCCGTTTCTTTCATTTCAAACATCCACAATGACACTCTCCTTTTCAAGATTTTAAGAGCTGTCGTTTCATACAGAAAACACAAGAAGGCGGCATCCAAAAAAGTCTACACCATTGCCAACTATTTTTCAAAGCAACTTCAAATAATATGTAAAAAATTATAAGGATAATTAATGTTATAAAATAAATTAGCCAAAAAAATAAAAGTTTGTTTATAAAAATTCGAATCATTATTGCAGATTTTTTTTAAATCTTATAATTTGATTAATTAAAATATTAATATAAATATTTTTATGTATATTTGAGTACCAATGTGGCCTACTTATGGTAAAGAAATTAATACTATTTATTTTATCATACAAATTTAAATTTAAGTTTTTGTAAAAAATATTTAATGAAATATCTAAAAAATCTGCAATCTGATCATCACCATTTGCCCTATTCAGTTTTAAACAATCAGGATATATGTTAGTATACTCATTGTGGAAATCAAAATTAAAAAATATAATACCATCATATGTTTTAAAATTTTTAAACTTTTATATATCTAACTGTATATTTATATTCATAATGAAAAAGAAATAGATTGGCTGCAGTACTGGAATAGTTAGTCCCCATTCCAATACCGCATTATTGCTTAAAAGTAAAGTTATTAAATGTTACATATTTATTATTTTAAAAAAAATGGCATAAACTTAAAAAGAAATATCTATTAATATTTAATTCATTTTGTATGTCAAATAATTCAAAAATATGTTTTATAATATTAAAAAGACTATCTATAGGAATATTGTTAAAGAGATTTTCGAAATCAAACACTTGTATTTTATGAGGGACAAAATCCATTTTGTCCAAAAATTCAATACTGTTATCTATACACCAAAAATAACTAAAATTTTTAAACTTGCTTTTTAATATATATTTTAATATATATATATTTAATATATATGTTACTGTTTTTGAGAAACACGTAATATCCAACACAACATATTATCTTAATTTAATTTTCTCTATTTGAATTTTTTTTTCAGTTTGGCGATGCAGATTGGATATTAACTAAACAGTTATTAATAGTATAATTAAATAAACAGTTGCTTTTCAATTATAAGGTTTTTCGTAAGCTTTTTCTAATATGATAAGTATCATTTTTCATATTGACTAAAGAGAAACATAGATCAACCCTTTTTTGCAAAATTTATCTAATCGATCGAAAAATATACACAAAATAATACTTTTTGATTTATTTCCATGTGATTTATTTTGGGAGTTGAAAGTGCTCTGCACTACAATCGATCGTTCATAAATCTTGCACATTTATTCCACTTGGCGAAGTGTAAAAATGCTGCAATACATACATATCTTTCGTCATTAAAATTTTATACTCGGCTGAATTTCGAAATCCAAAGTAAAATGGAAATGCATTCATGAAATAACGAAAACTAAAAACGAAAGAAAAACGTTACTTTGAAAATATCGATATATTTTAAACAACTGTTTATTTTATTTTCAAATGCAGGTAGCTATTTTATTTTCATTTTCATTTCTAATTATTTTTTTCAGATCAGTGTTATCTGTAGTAACAAACGGACGAAAAATCATGCGTCAAGCATGGATTGTGAAACACTTTCCAGCACATTCAGAATACTATAATAAAACGTCCCCATTTAATAAGGTGAAATATAATGTTTAAGTAAATAATTTGTAAAACGCATAACCAATTTGAAAACATAATTTCAGCAATTTCCATCAATAAAAAGAAATGTACTGCAGATGTTTTATGTAGCCCTGTATTGGATCTATAGAATTTATACAAACCAAGTAATATGCAAAAACAATTGTTAAATTAAAAAATAATATATAATTGCTGAAAGTTCGTTTTCAGTTGTGGATGTCCATAGACAATACTGTAACCGAATCCTTTTGCTGTCCCTGTAAATGAACGATGGATCCTATGCACACTGTATTTTACAGTAAGAATTTTGCGCTTCATCTCAGTGATATATATCAGTTTCAATATGTTTGAAATAGTGTAATATCATTAAAATACACCACAAATGATTTTTCGAAATAGACGGTAATACAACGCAATGCTTTTGAATATCCCTGTATGTGAACGATAAATGCTATGAACTCCATATTCTATAGTAAGTAGTTTGCAGTGCACCTAAGATATATATATCAATTTCAATATGTTTCAAATAGTGTAACATCATTAAAATACACCGCAAATGGTTTTCTTCCATGGACTATAATGTAACGAACTTCTTTTGATAGTCCCTATAAACAGACTATAAATGCTACGCTCTTCATTTTCAATACCGAAGATGTCATGGTAACATATATAAATTTCATGAAAATCCGAGTATATTTTTGCCAATTAGAGCAGGGACAGACAGATAACTAGACAGACAGACACACAAACCGAATTCATAAACACTTTGAAATTATGTTTAAAAGTGTTAAAAAGAGAACCAAACAATTGTTTTTCGGAATATCCAATGATTTAAAGACTATGTATTGGAAACTATTACTTTCTCCTATAATACAGATCTGAATAAATAACGTAGCATCAATAATGTACTATCAATGTTTAATTTCCCACAGGATGCTCGTGATGTTTAAAGATTATTTGGAAATTTAATCATGAAGTTCTTTCAAAGCAAAATTATAAGATATGCATACCAATAAGTTTTATTTGGCTATAAGAATATTAATCAGTTTCGAGTGAAGTTTTCTATCTTTGAATGTATTAATTTCAGAAAATATTGGTTTCTGTTCATTCTATATATTTTTAATCGACTTCCAACAAATGAGGTTACACAATCCGTTTATATACAGGGTAGTCATAATTAAAGTTCACGTGTTTGAAGGGCTGTACAAGTTTAACTGTTTAGAATATTTTCTAAAACTTTGGTATTTATACTATTTAGAGTATGCGGAAACAAGATCTGCAATAAGAAAAAACAATTTAAAAATTTTCCAGTAGATAGCGCTGTATATCATTAAAAGAAAAAGAAAAGAAAAATAGAGAGTTTCCTACCAGCTAACTTTTAAAATTTTTTTATTTAAAATTTCACATTATTATAGCTTAAGGTTTTAGCAATGGAAAGCCTTATGATCACTAAAATTTTAGAAAAAAAAAAAAAAGACTGCGCTCCGTTAATAAAGTTTTTTTTATTTTTTAATCAAAATGGTAGTAATTACTGCGCTGCTATGAAAGCATATCGTCGTCTTAATAGATATTGATTTAAAAGGAGTTATTTTTCTTAATATTTGCTTATAAAACATCCCTAACATATAAGCGCCATCTATTGGTAAAATTACGAACTAATCATTTTTATTACATAACTAGTCGCAAACCACGTTTAGTGGTATGCTTTCTTACATTAAAATGTATGCTTTCCTATATTAAATTAAATTGCATTTTATAAGTATTCACTTTATTTTTCTTTGTCCCGTGTTTTTACCGAAGCATATATGTCGTCCTCCTCTACTACACTTAAAATACGATTGTAATTTTTTTTCTAGCGCGTGCCTTTTGCTATCTTTGACCAGTTTTTACTGTAACTTGGATGGAATCAAATACATGATATTCCGGCTTGACTAATGTTGTTTTCAGATTTTTTAATCCTTAATTTTTCTTCAGAAGTTTAAACATGCATCTAAAAAATATTAGATATTGGTAAAAAAAAAAAATCATTAGATTGCATTGCGAAATCGTCGCACGGGTCCACTGGTCAAATTTAAAATTAATGTAGATCGCAACAAAGTATTGTGACAAAAACTCTTTTTCACTCCAAATAATCCTCACTAAAATACGGCACCAGAAAACACAAAAATTGTCTGGGAACATAAAGTCACAATAAATTATTTATTCAAAAATACAAGGAGTCTCAATGCAAATCAAATCTGATTAATCATTGATAACTTGAATTATTAATGAAGATATCTTAAAGAAATTTACAATACATTTACTTTGCTCTGTGAGCAATGTGATAAATGTGACAGCATCACAATAAATGCACGCTTGATTTTTCTTAAACAAAAGTTTTATTTCCTATACAAAAATTTGCAACGCCAGAGCCGTAAAGTTTATGCCATCTTTTTATAAACACCCTGTATAGTGTCCTTCATATTCAAAACTATCTACATTAGAAAATCCTAAATTGTATAAAACACATATTATGTTTCTATATAGAATTGATGTATATCAATATTCCTTTTGTATTAAATTGGAAGTGACTATCTGAACTCTGTTTTATATATTTTTGAATGAACAAAGAAAAACATATACATAGGTAGAATTTTTTGCATGATAAATGAAAATATCTTATCGGATTCTTTGCATCAAAATAATGTAAAATGAGAGTAAAAGTTTACATAAGAATGTGATAAATATGTCACATTGACAAAAATCGGGTGCTTAATGTTTCCATAATACAAACAGAGTGCCTTCAGTCTAGTGATAAATGTGTTTGTTTGCTCTAAGAAATTGAAATGTGTTTGGCCATGGATTTGAATTTATAAAATAAATGCGTTAATAAATCATACAAACAGTGTCTGAATCTTTGCGAAACAATCTTTAAAAATGAATACAAGGTGTTTCAAAAACCATAGGGCAAACTTTAAGAGGTGGCATACATATCAAAACAAGCATGTTTTGTGCAGAGAACCATGGTCTTAATCAGACTCTTGACAAATGCAGTCGCCAGCTCGCCCCTGGCGACCAAGAGGCCTTGACATATCTCAATTTAAAAAAAATGAAATTTTGTTCCAGATAATTTCGAAAATGAAACTGCAACCGATGGAAATCGGTGGGTCAAATAAAATCGTGCAAATCGACGAATTGGGTAAAAACAAATGTCAGTTTTACCTGATAAACCATTTTAATTTTAACGACTACGTTTTAACTGCCATCCTTCAAAAATAATTAATTGGAAATAGTATATGATTTTTTAAAATTTTTTTCTTGTCAGTAAGGAGCAATAATTGTACATCTAAATGCAAGGAGCTTAAATTTGCCTCTTTAATTTAATCTATAGCTGAAACAAATCTTTTTTTCTAAATGATAATACGTTGACAGATGATTTTTATTCTCCAGTATAAATTGATTCATGAAATTTGAATATGTGAAAATATATTTTTATTTTTCGAAAAATTTACTGTAAGCAAGATTTTTTCTTTCACCATCGGTTCAAATTGAAAATCCGTAGAGCTTTTTTAAAAGGCTAGTATTTTATAATCTTATTCACCGGATTATAGAAATTTCCCCCATAATTCAGGAACTAAGCAACGTAGAACCGTTGGACGATATATTATAACTAAAACATTCTCTGAAAAATAATCTATCTAACAGTGCAAGCCCCATAAAAATCCATTTAACCGAATCTTTTTAAAAGGGCTAAACTTTCATAAACTGATTCATATGACACATAATTCTGTAACTAAACAACGTAGAACGATTTTATATGCAACAACTTTCCCTGGAAAATTATCTAACTAACAGTTCGATTCTCATGAAAATCCAATCCGCAGAATGTTTAAAAACGGCTCTCTTTTATAATCCGATTTATCCGATTGTAGAAATTTCCACCAAAATTCTAATTTCGTCACACATCATATTATAACTATGAAAAGAAGTCCCTTGCGTTTTATCGACAGTTTGAATTTCTTTCGTCATTGGAACACATAACTGTAATATCCCATTCTTAAAGATTTTTTTTTTTTAAGTTTGTTCCACTTTTTATCTTTTGAATGCCTTCCGTTGCAATAATAACGTGTATTTTTAGAAATTATCATTTCTAATGTTAGAATTTTGAGGTTTTGGCGCCAAAGACATAGACACATTAGAAATATATACAATATCTCGCGAACTATCGGACCTAGAAGAATGTACTTGGTACAATTTGATTCTGCATACAAAAATACATTCAAAATATGTTATCATTTGTCACATAACTGTAATACCTGATTTTAAAAGATTTTTTTTAAGTTTGTTTCCTTTTCAGCCCCCTTGGGGGTGGAGTTTTAGAAAATACTTTCTTCGTGGTTGTCTACATCATAAGAAGTATTTTCACTCTAATTTTCCTATTTTAAGGTTCAGTAGTTTGGTCTGTGCGTTTTAGATCCCCCTCCCCCCTCCAGTCAGCACATTCTTTTATATATATATAGATAACTGCGGGAACAGATTTCACCACATTATCTTGTAACGATGAAAAGAAATCTCTAGTCTTTTATCGACAGTTTGAATTTCTTCCTTCTGCTATAAAAACGCGTGTATTTTTAGAAATTATCATTTGCAACATTAGAATTTTGAGGTTTTGTCGCCAAAGACATCGCCAAATTAGAAAAAATGTACGCAATATCTCACGAAATATCGGACTTGATAATCTATGAGAAGTTTTAATATAATCTATGTACCTTGCACTGCAAATATTAAATTTCATTATATAATTATCTGTTAACCGTGACTTCGTTCACGTAACATTAAAAGAAGAATATATGCATTAATTAAGCAAAATATTTCATTCCTAATAATTAAAAAAGTAAACAATTAACTAACTATTTATCACATTTCATAGGAGACAATATGGTATTTATTTGTTATAGAGGCCTTGACATACCTCAGTTTAAAAAAAATGAAATTTTGTTCCAGATAATGTCGAAAATGAAACTGCAACCAATGGAAATCGGCGGGCCAAATAAAATCGTGCAAATCGACGAATTGGGTAAAAACAAATGTCAGTTTTACCTGATAAACCATTTTACTTTTAACGACTACGTTTTAACAGCCAGCCTTCAAAAATAATTTATTGGAAATAGTATATGATTTTTTTAAAAATTATATTCTTGTGAATAAGGAGCAATAATTGTACATCTAAATGCAAGGAGCTTAAATTTGCCTCCTTAATTTAATCGTAGAGCGTACTTGGTACCATTCGATTCCGCATACAAAAATACATTAAAATATGTTATAATTTGACACATAACTATAATATCCAATTTTTAAGGAATTTTTAAAAGTCTGTTCTCCTTTCTACCACTCTTGGGGGTGAAATTTTAGAATATCCTTTATTAGTGCGCCTCTACATCCCGAGAAGCACTTTTCCACCAATTTGCATGTTTCTAAGTTAGTGTGGGCTGTGCGTTGATGATCTCCCCAGTCAGGACTTTCTTTTATATATATAGATTAGGATTTACTTTCTAAATTCACAAGTTTTTAACCATTGGACATATTGTTATTTATCTAGAGAGGTCGGTTTTTACATTCTTTAAACATAATAAATGCATGTTTTTATTGAATGTGGCCTTTTAAAAACTAGAAGTTCATAGAAAATTATACGTGTCCGTGTGTGTGTTTGTAAGGCGTGTGTGTTTTGCATTTATTGTTACCAAAATTTAAAAAAAATAAACTAAGTGTTTTATAATTTAATAAACCAAATAAAATTGTATGTTTTTATTAAACCTTTCATAGTACCGTTGGGGTCCATTTTTATCCCCTCTCTCTCTTCTTCTTCTTCTTCTTTTTTTAAATTTGGAACCAGAAAAAAAAATTTTCAATTTAATAAATAAAATTAAATAGACACTTTGTAAGAAAGAGCTAAATTTACTAAATTTAATTTTCTAGTTCAAGTCATGCAAAACTAAGAACGCTCATCAAAATTTAAAACATTGTATACTAGGAAGCTTAGGGGCATCATTCTGCAAATGTCACAACAAATAAAGCTTTTATGTTTAGTTTTGAAGAATTCAATGATTTCAATTTTCTTTTAATATATATCCAAATATAAACTCTGAAATTGGAATTCTTTCAAATTTGAGAATACTTGTTTGAAATTTGATTTCAATGTTTGTGTTCCTTCCCTCAGTACTAGCAAAAAAGATTACAGGTGTTTATCTTGCATCAACTTCGATGCGCGGAATCAATTTTAGAAGGATATTTCATTGAAAACCATGGAATTTGAAAAGGAAAATGCAGTTTTGTACCGCTGGAGGCATTCTGAATTGATAATGTGCAGCTCATGTCAAAGATTAGAATGCTGTATGTTTTTCATTCTCCTCCTAAACATTTGTTTTTTTACACTCTCTCGAGCAGACTTTTAAAAATTGCATTTTTTGTCTGTTTTATTTTCTCGTAAAGATGCGAAATCAATAATTGTACAATAAATAAAAAAGAAGTAGAACTACCATACACAGTGATCTCTCACTTATACGCAATGTTCAGTAATTAATTTTTCATACCACTATTTTAAAACAGTAAAATTCAATTTATGAATTCTGCAATTTAAGAAGATGAAAATTGCCTTAAAAAAACTGGTGCGGAAAAATGATTTCCATGTATCGCGTATAAGTGAGAGATCACTGTATTTGGATTTTTTACGCTATTTTCACTTATAAATTATTAACAAGATCTTTAATAAGAAAAACTAACAAGAATAATCACCAATAAAGAAAACTAATTTATTTTCATTATCAAAACGTAATGTGACGCATTTACCAAACATTAATCTACCTTTAAGACAAATATACAGAGTGTCCGAAAAGTCTGGAAACGGTGGATAACTCGAGAAATATAGATTGGATTGAAAAACGACAAAATGCATGTTCAATATTTTTGAAAAATCTATTTAGGGATATCAAAGTTGCACCCCCCCAATTGTGCCCCCCTGGGGGGAAAGGGGGCAACTTTGAAATCTTAAATAATAACCCCCTTTTTTATTTCAGAATCGGATTTTACGGAAAAAATACATAAATTTGTACTGAACATTTTCTTCGAAACATTGTAGGTGTCGCTGTAATCGAGTAAAATGAGGTGAATCGTTACCATTGCAATGTCTGGAAACTCTCGAATAACTCGAGAAATATTCATTGGATTGAAAAACGGAAAAATGCATGTTCAATAGTTTTGAAAAAAATCTATTTAGAGATATCAAAGTTGCGATTTTTCTAAAATATTAAACACGTATTTTTCCGTTTTTCAGTCTGATGTATATTTTTCGAGTTATTCGAGCGTTTACAGACATTGCAATGGTAGCGATTCTCACTGCATTTTACTCGATTACAGTGCCATCTACGATGTTTCGAAGAAAATTTTAAATACAAAAGTTACGTATTTTTTTCCGTAGAATCCGATCCTGCAAAAAAAGGGGGCTTATTATTTAAGATTTCAAAGTTGCACCCCTTACCCCCCAGGGGGGTCAGAGGTGAGGGGGGACTTTGATATCCGTAAATAGATTTTTCGAAACAATTGAACATACAGTTTTTCGTTTTTCAATCTGGTGTATATTTCGATAGTTATCTGACCGTTTCCAGACTTTTCAATGGAAACGAGTCTCACTGCATTGCCCTCGATTACAGCACCATCTACAATTTTCCGAAGAAAATGTTCAATGCAAAAGTTACGTATTTATTCCCATAGAACCCGATTCTGTAATAAAAAAAAAGGGGGGGGGTATTATTTCAGATTTCAAAGTTGGCCCCCTTCACCCCGGGGGGCAGAGTTGGCGAGTCAACTTTGCTATCCCTAAATAAAATACATTTTTCAAAAATATTGAACATGCATTTTGCCGTTTTTCAATCCGATGTATATTTCTCGAATTATTTGACCGTTTCCAACTTTTCGGTATATCCAGAAAAGAAGTTAATGAATCCTTAATTTACTTGTACGTTTGACTCAGTATAAAATACTGAGATTTTTTAATCAACGCTCGATCTTTACAAAATACATTCTATTTAAGCGTAAAAATTAAAGTATAAAATGATTACTGGTGGTTCTTCAGGAAATGAAAAAAAAATTCTGCTAATTTAAAGGCATAAATTCAGAGTTGACGTTGTCCGTAATGCACAGTGTTTTAAACACCGGATGTTCCAAAAGTCCAGAGCGAAAATAAAGCTCGATTAAAAAAAAAAAATCTAATTGTCGGAGAGGGTCACGGTTATTAACCGTGGTAAGGTGTTTCGTAAGAATGGAAAAAAAATCAAAATTTAAAATCTCGATAGTAGAGGGTGCTGGTGCAAAGAAACCAATGAGAGGTAATAAATATGAAATAATAGATTTTTTTTTCAGTATGCGATTTAGAACTGCAAGAGCTCAATGTGTCCATCACTGAGTACAGTCGGGATATTGCACCTAATACAGCATAAAACTGAACATCAGCGGAAGTAACTTAGTATCTTTTGTCACATGTCATTTTACAGTGCTGGTAAAAAGTGAAGATTTCTTCTATAGGCACGTGATTCTAATATCTAGTCATGCAAATGGAAATAACACGATGGGTTTTGGCGTGATTCTAATTTTGGTATGTGTAAGTTATATGCCATGGCATTACCTGCAGCAGAGCCCTCACCATCTACTATCTACATTTAACGATTAACACGCTGCTGACGGGAGACGCCAATTCATGACTTTTAGACATGTGCAATTCCACCCACGGGCATTACTTTTTCATTTGTGTTACAATATTTCTCAAAAAACCTACACAAAATTCGTAATTTTACAGTTAGAGTACTATGCATATAAATACTTCGATTAGAAACAGTAGCATTATTATATATTCTTCCTTATAGTAACACGAAATGAATAAATCTCTTTATTAAATAATGAAACATGCAAGTGTAGCGTCCATAGGCGATGCTTCCTGTTTAAAAGAAATACGAAAACTAGCCTTTACCAATGCGTTAATACCTTTTTCATACCACATAAAATCTCCTATCACGAAGATTATTAATCTATAAACTGCAAGTCTCTCCTCTCTCTAACCCATAAATACATACATTTTTTTTTTTACCTGGTTTTACTTTTGCTTTGGGTCTTTGAAACTCACGGTAAATAGAAAGCCTATACCAATATCTGATAATTTTCATTTAGAATTGCTAGTGCACTGTAGCGCACAGTATTTAAAATTTTTATTATAATATTTAGCAAAATGTTATACATTACATTTAAACATACTGTGCTTTACGGGGGGAAAGGCAACTGTGTAAATTAGTAAATATGGTCATGTTCACTGTTCACTGTTAAGATGACACGTCAAAAACAAAATTACACATACTTAAAATATTACATTACAAATATAAAACGTAAGCCATACATGTATACCACAATAACACATTCTGTTACAATAAAAAATTTCTAAAATTTTCAATTAGTTTGATACACAGTCAAGATTTCTTCTTGTGCCCAATTGCAGGTGGAAAAGTTTCGATACAGGGAAAGAAACGGTATTCACAACAGTAGTGTCAGTATGAGGATATGACGCCATGCTTAACAAAGTGCATACTTATAAAAAAAATCTGAAATTTGTATTCACCATACACCTCAACTCTTGATTAAGCATAAAACATTCAGTTCAAAGATTAAATGGTATTCACCACTGAGTGATAATACAAGTATTTACCCCAAATATGTACTCAAATAGTTATTTACCACATTTGATTGGGCTTCGACCACGATCAAGTCCAATGATGTTAATGGTGAATAACATTCGGGCATTCGACCGAGGTTTTCGCGCTTAACCGGCAGTTGAAGTAGATGGTAAATACAAGCGAAAGTCGTTTTGTAAAAAAGAAAAATATTTTCGCGTTATTCTTTGTCACCTTTCGCTATATCTTAGTGCTAAATTTCGTAGATGTGGGACTATCTATTATAGCACCAGACTTTACAGAGATAAACAGACAGATGAGAACTTTTTCTTTTCTTATTATAAGCAGATCAAGATATTCCTTTAGTGTCAGTCAATGCATTAATCAGCGGACAATTATTACTACTTTTTACATTATTAGAATTATTGTTATGTTTATTATTTTTAGTAGCTTTATTTCAAAATGTATAATAAATAATTTTGTGTGTGGTTCATAAATATTATTTCACTATCCAAAAATGCGTCAACAGTGTATTGTACCATTACTCAAACAAAGTTCTAAATAGATAAGATAAATGAAGCGGCATGTAAGTTGTGGCGCTACAACACTAACACCGGAATAGATTTAGGCATTCTGGATCCTATTATCTACGTTACTGTAATCCCTTTACTAGGGAAGGAAGAATCGTAGTTCTTAAACCAGGTTCTGTTTACAGCAGCTTAGAGATTAAACCGATTACCTCGTAACAAATGTTTGCTACTTACATTTGGGAAGGGAAAACGTTTTCGGATCTAAAAATAAATCATTTATAAATTCTTGAACTGTCTTATCTTAAATTCTGTTTTAATGACAGAAAATTTCCTGTATTCAACATTACAAAATTATGAAGATTTATAGATGTATCTAATTCTATTTTGAATCTCTAATAACAGTAAAGATGCCAAAAAGCATTTACAAACTGGAATATTTTCCGACAAAAATAAATTGCATCAAAAAGAATTTTGAAAAATATGCCTAATCATTAATACCTGTAAATAAATATGTTTTACTTTTGCTAATGAATAATATTTTTTTTTTCGTTTAAATTATTGTCATTAAAAAGAAGTGCATATACTAAGCGCAGAAAATAAATTATATTTATCTGTTATGCAAAGAAATAAGGTATGTAAAGTTAGAAAAAGGTTAATATTTTTTTGCAATTTTATGAAATATGTATGAATGCATTTGTATTTGAGCAATCATAGCTTTAAATTACAGTTATTTACATGAAATAAAGATACATTCTTATATGCTAAAATGAGCAACGGTTTTTCGAATAATGAGTCAAAGAAAATTGCATATTTTTTTCAGTGAAGAAGTTCATGTAAAATAACGTTTTATCTTATTCTTTCAATATCGAAATTAATGATAAACAAGACAAATTATTTAGAAATTTTAATATTTTGTACTTTAAACCGAATAAAAAACCACATGAATTATTTTTTGAAATTAGAATCACTTTTATAATAAGTATGGGATATTAGTGCATAACATACAAATAATATAAGGATGTTAGTTTACCTATATTTCTATGAGTAATAAAGAAATATTATGTAATGCTTAATACGATAAAAGTACCATTGTCAATTTAAAAAGTATCCTTAATCACACGAAATATTTTTACTAACATTCAATTAAATATAAAAAAAATGCTGTGTGATTCATTAAAATAAATTAAATTGTTTCTTTTGGAAAATCATTAAAAATAGCCATTCATATTATGAAGTATACAAAAACGTTTATGATGTATTATATGTGCATTTCCCTAAAAATATTTGTTTATTTTTCTTTTGCAAAATATCTGTTATATAAATTTACTCATGTTGCTGTTTGTGATTATATGGGCAAACATGATGTACTGTTGCTGAATAGAATAAACGGAAAATTTCTGGTTAAAACCGTTTATACAGAAAAATGCATAATACTTAATGAAGGGTTACATAGTTTAAAAGTGCAATACATTATGTAGATTTCCTGGATTTATTAACATTCAGTGAAATATTCGATGGTTAAAGTATAATAGTTGAGGTTTATTTCTACAGAACGAAAAATGTTCGCGCCAGGACTCGAACCTGGGTACCTTGGTTTGCCGTGCCAATGCTCTTCCTGCTAAGCTACCTGTACCATATCATGTCTGGCATAATTCACTCTTATTTTTTGGACATGGTTGCGAACTGCCGTGCTAATTTCATTCATCCGAGCTATAACTATAGCATTTACATGATGAAAATGTGATATAAAATGGAACTTCTGTATAACATGTAATTAAGTCATAATAAAGAGAGGAAAGTTTTTTTTTTAAACGAGGTAAATTTAATGGCTGGAGTATCAATTCAAAGACTTATTTTTTTAGTTTATTTTCTACTCTGTTTTATAAGCATATTTCTTCGAGTTACCCTATATAATGTTATGATTTTGCAACTTATATTAATGTCAGTGAAATTCATTTGTAAAATGGAAGTTCCGTTATGTTGAGTATGTTGAATTTATTCATTTCAAGAACTGATTCTTTTTCTTTGCCCTGGGAAATTCCCTTTCTCTCTTCTTTTTAAAAAACAAGTCTGTGTTTCTGCTTACAGAATCTTACAAGGAGAGTGCTAAGCTTGGTAATCACAGATTTTGATTATTTTTATATTTGTTGTAGTATAGAAGCCCCTTAGTCTCAGGTTCAATGGATTTTATACAACGCTGCTTAGTTCTCGGGAAATAGGGGGGGGGGGTCTAATATTATAACACAACTTAAATTCTTACTTTGTAACACAATAACTACCTTGGTTGTAGCTCAGTGGGTATGTCGTCTGCTTGTTGTTCAGAGGGCCCGGGTTCAATGCCGGAACGCGCTATGTTTGTTTTTCTCATTTTTTTTTTATAAATATACTTGTAATTATAGTTTAATAATCTCAAAAAAAATTTTTTAACATAATTATATTTTAATTTAGCATTTTTGATTTTTAAACCATTATTAAACATTTCTCAGCATTTAAAGCTTTAAAAAATTGGATCTATTATTGACTAGTAAAAATTCAAAAATCGTTACAAAATCAGCATATTAACTATTGAATTATAGAATTCTTCTCCCATCGCAATAGAAAACAAGGATATTTCAGATGCTGGATTATTTGTTAAAAATTCATTGTTTTACAATAAAATTTTACAGTACTTCAACGCATTTGTGACATCACTTTTCTGATTTTCATTGAATCCCGACACTTCAGATTGATGTTGTGAACTACAGCTTGCTTCTTATTATTATGAGCTGTTATAGAATGATGCGCACTTGTGCGATAAAGATTGAAAACAAAAGCCACTTAACTGCATCAAACTAAAAAAAAAGAAATAACCAAAGTCTGTTGTGGCGCCCTCTAGTTACAATAAAATAAAACATAAATATGTTGTAATTTAATTCTTATGCTAATGTTTAATATAATTATGCTTCTTACTTTAAAAACAGAGTAGTATTATCATTGCATTAACTTCCCTTGTTAAGGCAATTTATAAATGATGTTTCTTTACAATCACGAATTGACACAATTGTTCAATATCGTTGCATTGATAAAGCATATATGAAATACATTTTAAAAGTGATTAAAAAAAATCAAAAATGCTCAATTAAAATGTAATTATGTTAAAAAAAATTATTGAGATTATTAAATTATAATTACAAGTACATTTATTTTAAAAAAATGAGAAAAACAAACGTAGCGCGTTCCGGTATTGAACCCGGGCTCTCGGAGTAACTAGCAGACGCCATACCAACTGAGCTACGACCGACACAGCTATTTCGTTACAAAGCAAGTATTTAAGTTGTAGTATAATATTAGACCCCCCCCCCCATTGCTCCAGAACTAAGGAGCGTTGTATAAAATCCATTGAACCTGAGACTAAGGGGCTTCTACCCTACAACATATATAAAACTAATCAAAATCTGTGATTACCAAACCTGGCACTCTTCTTGTTAGAGTTGGCAGCATGGGATTTTAAAAATATTTTAAAGTCTTTTTTTTAATAAAAAGGTTTACAGAGCAATTCTTTATATGCGTTCCTTCTCCCCGCTCTACCTACATACTTCATAAGCTCTGAAAAAGAATCCCTCTAGTTTCCAAAGTACCCATACCTGTTTCAGAATCTTTCATCCTTTTCTATTAGGGCTATTCTAAGGAAAACGTTATTTTTTTAGCATAAAAATTTCAATAAATGAATTTAACTGCTCCAAAAAACTTTATAATATCATACATAGTTCATCTTTCACTTTTTTAAAGAATTTTGTAGGTGGTCATGTAGTCTTTTCATTATTTTGTGTTTAATTTATTTTATAGGAATTTAGGGGGTAATTTTCTTAATAATATTGTAATAGAGGTTACAAATACACAATGTGCGATAATGCCAGGTTTATTTAGTGTAGGATATGAAACTTGAAGTAAATATCCAAAAAAGCTTTACATCTAAGAAATCAAAAACTGATTTTATTAAATAAATAATGCTTACCATTTAAATCAAAAAAGGAGGATACATAAAGTTCACGACCATTTCTAACTCGCTGAGAATACTTCAAAATTAAGGGGACCGTGGACCTTCAGTTGGGCTAAAATCGACTAAATAATCGTTTTATTATTTTGGTTTATTACTATACTTCAATCTTAACTGCAACATTTGCAAAAAACCATATGCAATTGTAAAGATTCCTATCGAAGTTACAAGCATTTCAAATTTGACACAGTAATTGAGTTGAATTGGGTAAAAATATAACTTTAAATCGCGTTTTTTCTATAAATGAGAATTTTCGCTTTGTTAAAGTATTCAAAATGTTCCAGGCGTCTTATGTTTTATCCAACTTTCCTATTATTAAATATTATTGTTAGCAATGTGCTATATTTCACAACTTAGTATTAATATTCATGCATTACTGCACATAAAAGAAAAATTTGGTAGTTATATAATTCTTTCCGTGAAATTTAACAAAAAAATATAAATATCGGAAGTTTTTTATTAATTTTTCTTAGTATATTGTTACAATTTTAAAACGCATACCAACTTTCTTTGCAATAATATAAAGCTACCATATAACAAAACACCATGTTCCCAAAGCCAAATTTAATGCGCATGGGGCATTTCTAATTAGAGTGATTAATTAATATATTTTAACAAATAAATTAATTAATTACACACATTTTTGAATAAAATTGCTTACTTTTCTTAGAAAATGTATGAATTACTATGTGTGTAAAATTTCAGTACAATTGAGTGAAAATTTTTAAAAATGGTTTTGAATGTCCACTGTCCCCTTAATGACAAACGGCACTGTGTATATACCATCGGCTAACAACTGATATTAAAAAGGATGACTCCTGCCTCTGAATATTTTTATTAAGTGATAAATGATACTAAATTTTGGAAATTGGTGCATGTTATTTTATTGTAACGGAACAGGATACACGAAAGAATGGTAACAGTAATTAAAACATAATTAAAAAAATAAAATAAAATAAATATATAATTTTTTTCAAAATAAAAATCTATTTGTGTACAAATGAATTTGCAGGGAAAAATGCATTATTGAATAAATAATATATTTTTCACATTCACAAAATAAATGAAGAGAATATTGTTTGTGCCACATAATGGAGATATGCTTATATTTTGCTTCTTTTTGGGAACAACGGATTTCAAGCTTATTCTATCGACGATAATTTTCAGAATTTTCAAGCTGTGATTTTGAGACTTTCACAAAAGTTGCTCTATATACTTAGCTAATAATATTATATTTTGATTGCATTCGCGCATGCGCAGTGAAACATTTTTTAGTAAACCTGCTCATTTTTCATCCAATTTTTACTATTTTTAAATTCTGATTGCAGAGTATAATGTACAATGTTGTTTGTCATATTTTCTGAAAAGAACTTTTTTTTATATTAAGAACTCTGCAAATTATAAGCAAAAAACTATGCGAAATTTGGGACTGTTTTTATAAAAACCTTAATTTCTCTACGAGTATACATGCTATCCTCATAAAAATGAACGCAGTATATTACAATAAGCTACTTATTAATAATCTCGAGTTTGAACGCCTTTGCTACATTAGTTTTTACAGGGTTATCCTAAATATATTCGTTCTTTTTCAATTTGTTGACAGTCCCCTATGGGATTTCGTGAAAAAAAATCTTCGCTGAAATATATAACGTATACTATACTGTTTACACACCTGCAGTTTCAGGTTAATTCCTCATGTATTTTTCTAGATATTTAACAAAACGTCTAAAATCGCAAGTGACCGGTCACCTTTGGCAATATAGTGTATATACCTCCATTCATAAGAAAAAAAAAATTAGAAATCAGCATTTTTCATCAAATTTTAAATGCTTTATATTATGTAAAAAACCCTAATTTTTTTTTAAATATAAATATTCTGGCGAAAATAAACTATCTTGTACTAAAAAGTAACGTTTGTTTTTTTCTTTCTTTAGAATGACCTATTAACTTTACCTTTTTTCATGTAGCAAGCTACAGTTATAAAATTGAATATTTTCTGTAGCTATGTAAAGAAACTTCTGATAAATTTAATATTATTAAAAAAAATTAATTGTTCGTGAGAATGTAACGTGTCCAAAAATTACATGAATGGTAAGAATGGTAATGTGATTTCAGTTGAAGTTTTGTTTACGTTTCTATTGCGCATTTGACAATAACTTAATAATGACTATGCAACATAAATATCAATAAAATTAATTAATTCTTAACCGAAACAGTCAATGAATCACTTAGCCGCGTAATGAAATTTTCGAGTAAACGAATACGTTCAGAAAATTCAATAAAGATTCTTATCCAACATTAAATATTGCAAAGAACTTTTACAAATGCATTTCGCGCAAGAGATTATGACTTTAATTAGCTAGCTGATGCCGATTTAATTAAACGGAAATTTTGATCGAATGTTTTTATTATTAAGATTAAATGCAGATGTTTTAAAGTATAGACAACAATCCCTTCTTGGAAATAATGCTTAATTTGGGATAAAGTTTTATGCAAAGGACTTCATTAAATATTAAATTTTTGTATAAATATAAAATTCTGGAGCAACAAAATAAAGGTATCCCTAATAATATCAAGTATAAAAAAATTATCCAATTACCTAATGTAGTGTTTATAGCTCTCTCACCATCCAAAATTAGAATAAAATTTCATTGTTGTTTTTCTGTACATTTTTAAATGTGCTAAAAAGTAAGTTGTTAAAACATGATATAAAAAGCTTAATTATGTATATAAAGATACACTTGAGATTATTAACGATTATTTAATGTTTTAAAACTGTAGAATTATATGAATTTAAATAGCACATGCATTTCAATAAAAACCACAGTTCAATGAATAAGTACATGATCTTCTCAGTCCAAATTTTACAGTGATATCTGTTACTCTACATTTTTCACTCTTTTGTAATTTCTCTGAATATGGAAATATGGAAATGACAAAATATAAAGAGTTGTAATTACATTAATCGTCCGGGAGTCAAAGGCATTTTTTATATAATCATTTCATAAAAGAGGATCGTTAAACATGTAATTGATTTTACTTAATCAGTCACGGAAAGAGCCGTCAGCTTTCTCGCCTCAGGGGCAACAGCATCGTATAATTGAATCGAAATGAGTGTGAGCTCGATTACGGATGTTCTGATGACAATAATTTTTATGCCCAACGAAAACAAACGATGTTGTAGAGCATTAAATGTCACCGGATGTTTATAAAATTCATTAATTGAAGATACAAACTAATGCTTCGAAAAAACTACGTTTAGCTAAACAATACCTTTCTTGCGGTTACTTGCCCTCTTTCATGTGGTTAGGAGGTCTGTTTCATGTGTTTAGCTTTCCTAGCATGTTTAAATGTCAGGGTTACAGGAGACATCTCTGACAGTTTTATTACCATCTCTTTCTTTTGCTGAGCTTCCACTTTCTTTTGTTGATGAACACGGAACCTTTGTAAAAGAAAGGCCAGTCGAAAGATTTACCACTTTCTTAGCAAGAAGCATATAGACGGACCTTAAGCCTGAGGAGATTGCTCGGTGGGAGTTGAACCAGGGATATCATGAACAGTAGGCGAGAGCGTTAGCGTCAAGCAAAAGGACAGGCCAGTTACTTTCAGCTAGTAACTCGCTTTAACCAGTTCATGTAAGATGAGATCGCTACACACTTCATCCCCTGTGAGGAAGACGTCTTGTTGACGTCAGACGAACGATATGCACTCGTGAGTGATGCTGTCATACGCATATGTGATGCGCGGGATGACAGGCTTTGTGCTGTGAGCGTTTCACAGACTTTGCTTGTAAGGAATGTTTCATTTAGTGCTGTCTTCTGTTAGTTATGAGGTGAGTTGATTGTTGTTGTTGAAGGTTGTTGCGTGTTTGTCCGGGTCACCATTGAGGAGATTGGCGCCGATTGGAGTTGAACCAGGGATCTCATGAACAGTAGGCGAGACTTTCAGTTAGTCACTCGCTTTAAACTGTTCATGTGAAACGAGATCTCTACAAGCCATAGCCCGACCGTAATGTGACATTGGTCAGGGACTGAGTTGGAGGATGCTATGTACAAATATAAAACCATCGCTGCCGGAAAACAGATTTATCAAGCGGCAATGGGCATCGAGGTAGCGATAAAGTTCAACTTAATCATGAGAATCATATATGCAGTTCGTTTTACAAAGTTCGTAAAATAGTTCGTAGTTTGTAGTTCATAATTGAAGTGGCAATCTGATGTTCAAACTTGAAAGCAGGACGCATTTGATTTCGATCTGACCGTGCGATGTTTCGGCTCTAGAGACCGAATAAACCACGATTGCAACAGATGGCGCCTGATTTCGTGATTAATTAAATAAGATCAATTACATATTTGAAGATCCACTTGTATGAAATACAAGGCGGGATTTACAAAAAATGATTCCATGGTTTTTACTTTTTTATTTTTGAACATATTTGAACACTTTTTTGCACATGATAACTCAATTAAACCTCTGTGTAATGCACTATTCACTTTTCAAAGTAGGCACCAGCCTTTTCCACGCACGTGCGCCAATCAGTCACAGATAACAGCTAGTAGTTGTTGTCGACAGTAGGACCGCATGGTAGCTTTCACGTTGTGAGAGTTGAAGTTTTGACTTTTAAGGAGATCCTTCATCTTTAGGAAGAGGTGAAAGTCGCAGGGTCCTAGGTCAGGCTGTACGATGAGAAGAGCAGAACCTCCTTGAACTGCAGGCACTGCAACCCCTGTTGTGTTTCGTGATTTCTGTGCGGGAGTGCATTATCGTGCTGAAAATTGTGTCGAAACCCTCGCAAAACCTCAGCTGTGAAGAAATCTATGACAGCTCTCTCTTTCAACCTGATTTCTATGAATGTCAACATTTTGTTCACTTGTCAGCACACAAACACCACCTACAATGGAAAGTAAATAGTGCGTTACATAGAGGATAAATTGAGTTATTGCATACAAAAAAAAGTGTTTAAATCTATTTTTAAAAAAGTTATAGCCTTATAGTTGTAGCCTATATTACATGTAGCATTATTTTTCAATCCAGCCTCATATTTAACTAAAAAGTGTCGCTGCCTCCTATAAGGGGACGAGGGATTAAAAAAAACATAATATTGATAATTTTATTGATAATTTATGTTATTTTGACAAGAAATTTTTTTATGACGTGTTCTGCACCACGAATCAAATAAATAATTAAAAGAAATCTATTTATGGAAAAATTAAACATTTTAAGCGATTTAATAGTTTTGTTTTAAATATACATTCAAATGCTCCATGCATTCCAATTTTCAAAATATCTTCTCCATAATATTCAAATTTTTATTGCTTAATAGGCGTATAGCCAACATAGAGAAAAAGTACCCAAGCCGGGACTCGAAGCCGGGTCATCAGATTAGCGCACTGACGTTCTACCAACTGAACCACGTGGAACGATACTCCGCCTGGAACTTTTTCCCCATAACATGTTGGCAAGGCTACAAACGCAGCACAAGATGGAATATTTTCCGTGAGCCACCAACCCTGGGGCAAACACGAAATCAAAGAAAATCCAGCATCGACAATTGAATAAATTCATATTTTAATACTTGGAAATTTTTCCAGAAAACACTTTTCTCTGGAAAAATTTCCAAGTATTAAACGGAAAAATATTCCATCTTGTGCTGCGTTTGTAGCCTTGCCAACATGTTATGGTGAAAAAGTTCCAGGCTGTGTATCGTTCCCAAGTGGTTCAGTTGGTAGAACGTCAGTTCGCTAATCTGATGACCCGGGTTCAAGTCCCGGCTTGGGTACTTTTTCACTATGTTGGCTATACGCCTGTTAAGCAATTAAAATTTGAATATTATGAATGCAAGGCGTGAGAAATTTTCTCTGGAAAAATTTCCAAGTATTAAAATATGAATATCTTCTCCATTTTTTTCATTTTTATACTTAAAAGGACATTATTGAAAAAAGGGCAAGAAACCAAATTTCTATTAATAATTCACGTGTAGTTACTAGTCATTTTAGTACCGTAATACACCAACATTCCCAAAAAGATGCAAAGGTTTGGTGTAGCATATATCAGAATTGTCCCTCAGACATATTGAGAATTTTGAAGAAAAATTATAACGCATGGAGCATTTTAAAGTTGTATAGACAGTGAAAAAATTCTTTTGATAAAAATGTATTTTTAAATACATATTATTTTAAGTACATTTAAGAAGTATAAAAACAAAAAAAAAATTTTGAGTATATAGGAATATATATTTTTAAATTCTAGCAGGCTAATAATACATAAACAAAAATTCGTGTTCGTGGTAGAATTTTGCTAATTTCGAAGTTCCCTTAATTGTAAATGCAAGATAAATATTATATAACATACATGTAATACAGTATAATGGCAATATTTATTACTCCTTTTGTAAATTCCAACTTGAAGAGAAAGCTAAAATTAAAAAAAAAATGTTTTAAAATTACAATACATTTGTGAACGAGATAGAGAAAATCTCATGAACCATTTTCAGTTCTTTTTATCTGAAATACGATCGTATTAAAGAGTATAAAAAAAGTCGCTTTTTTATTTCTGCATTTAAAGATAAGAATGGAAACACGTCGGGAAAAATTCAATACTTGTCTTTTGTTGGGTTCATTAACTTTTGGAAAGGAATGGTGTGACGCATTTTCAAAAGAAAGACTCTCTAATCGATCAATGCAAGCGTGCCTTGACACTTAATCAACCACTTAATTCGATTAATTCAAAAAATTTTTCCTCGCATTGTTGAATTCAAATACTACCCCTGTCATTCTTTGTTAATTATATCGAGGAAGACTTAAATTTTGTCAAGATGATGCTTCTTTTTGTCTTAAAATTAATCGATACTGTGCTTAATGTAATTAAGTGAATTGAAAGAAAATATATTAGGTTTGTTTCGTTATCAAGAATAAATATTCATAAATTGATAAATGGAACTATGTATTCCTTTACTCTTATTGATATCTAAAATCAATAAGATTTTGTCGTTTAAGTATTTATTGTAATTCGTGTTTAGGATGCTAACGGTTATTTACTGATAGAGAAATATTTTAATTATTTTAAAGAAAATATTTTTTTTTTGTTATTTAACTTATCTTATATAGAGAGATTTTTATCTATTAAATAAATGTTATGTAAAAAAATTTGTTTGAATATTTAAAGACAGCTTCAACCAGTTCTAATAATTTAGACTCTGATATAGAACTTAGCTGCTTATCTTCAGAAGCGAAGTTATAATTCAAGTTCTTATGGTTAATTTATAATTGAAAGAACTATCATAGGTGAAATTTTAAATTTTGCCAAGATGATGCTTCATTTTCCTTTAAAACTAATAGATATTATGCTTGATATAAGTAAGTAAATAATAAAAAAAAAATAGTCTATCACATTTGTTTCGTTAACAAGAATAAATATTCATAGATAATTAAATGCAACTATGAATACTTTTACTCTTATTGGTATCTAAAATCTACAAGTTTTTGCCCTTAATCTTTTATAATTCTTTTGTGGGTGTCTGATTCTAATGAGTTTTCTGTCATACAGAAATATTTTAACTATTTTAGATTAAATAACCCGCATTTTTTACGTATATGTTTTTATTTATTAAATAAATTTTATGACAAAAATCTTGTTTGATTTTATTTGCTGTTGCATAAATTACTTATATACTGTTGTATATTATTTATATATTGTATATATTCTATATTGTTTGCTGCATACTATATATAGAATATACAAGTCTATAGATTATATACATGGTTGCATAAATGAATTTGATTTCTATTTTGGATAGGGATAGTAATTGCTGAAATATGGTTTTCAAATGTGTTATGCGTTTTTTTAAATGTTTACTTAGGTATCTTATTTATCTTATTAAACAGCGAAGGTTTTCTAACGTATTATGGGAGATTTGGGAAGTGTTTCATAATCTATGCTTGATGCATGAGTTATAAAAATATTTATAAAAACACAGCAGCAACAAGATTTATCAAACTGAAATATAGAATAAATATTTAAAGGTTTCATATAGCTTCGAATGATTCTAATAATTTAGACCCTGAATTAAAACTTGTCTGTTAATCTTCAGCTCCTAATTTCTAATTCAAGCACCATAGTTAAGTTAAAAATGAAATTAATACATAGCTGCCAACTTTTACGCTTTTTTGTTACCACTAAAATTTAACAGAATTTTTTTAAACATTTTTAATGGATTAATAAATTTTAGTGATTAAATAAGTCAAAATTCACTATTAAATTTTTAGTGGTAAGAAAACGCAAAATTTTGCAACTATGCTAATATCGAGAAGGATTTAAATTTTGCTAATAGAAATACTTTGTTTTCCCTTATTATTAATGGATACGAATTAACGTAATTAAGTTAAATGAACGAAACTCATATTCATCTTGTCAAGAATGAATTTTAATAAGCCAATAAATGGAACTATGAATTCCTTTACTTTTTCTGGCATCTGAAATCCGTAAGTTTTTGTCATTAAGTGTTTATCATGTTTCATTTTCAATAAAATAGTTTTATTTTTATTGTTTTGTTCTAATTATTGCTCACTCAAGGTGCAATATTTTAATTATTTTAGATAAAAAGGGGATTTTTAATTTAACTCATTTTTTACGCTGATTTTTTTTACCTATTAAATAAGTTTCATGACAAGTTTGAATTTTTAAATTTTATTAATAGTTTATGCGTTGACTTAGAGGTTGTATCTTGATCTTCAGTTACGCAGATCTAATTCAAGTACTGTAATTATGTTAGAGCTAAAAGAACTAATATACAGGAAGACTTAAATTTTACCAAGATAATACTTCAATTTGTCTTAATAATAATCGATACTGTCCGTAATGTAATTAAGTGAATTGAATGTACAATGCATCGGATTTTCTTCTTTATCAAGAATAAACATTCATAAATTAATAAGCTGAAGTATAAATTATTTTCTTTTATTAATATCTAAAATCAAAACTGTATTGTTGTTAAAGTTTTATTTATTTTATTTGTTTTATACAGAATAACTTTGTTTTTGATGTTTGATTAATGCGATTATTCACTTACAGATAAATATTTTAATTATTTTTGCAAATATAATCCTTTTTTATTTAACTCATTTTTTAGGTATACGTCTATTATATATATAACTTCAATTTTATTACAAAAATCGTGTTTGGACAGTAAATGTTTATTAATAATTCAGACTTTAAATAACAACTTGGCAGTTTATCTTCAACTCTTAGAGTGAAATTTAAATGCTAATATTAAGTAGATTTGAAAGTTTTTCTACGGCCACTTTTAATTAACATTTCAATAGACTTCGACGACATTTAATAAGACAAATCGGAAAAGGAGTATTATCTTCCGATACATTTGTTATTGGAAAATAATAATAATATTAATAAATATATATATATATGACCTAACATGATATGACAATGTAGATATGACGCAATTTAAGAATATTATTTATTAAATTTTTAAAAGTTTAAAAATCGACGAAAGGAAATTTAACTAAGTGATTTTTTTCTTTTCTCTTTTTCAAGTTTAAGCTCAGTTTATGTTCATTTATAGAGTTTTTTCAGTAACCTTTGTAATTATTTCTTTGACTGATTTGTATGAAGTAGCGGTAGAATGAGACAGATTTTTAGCTTGTCACATAAGAGAAACCTCTCACTTATGGCCCACATTAAGGGAACCCCAGCCTGTGACACAAAGGTGAACATTCTTGAAATATTTCTTTTGTCATGTTAATTTTTTGTCGACTTTATTTTTGCTCTCTCCAAGCAGTTCATTATCTGGTTACACGTGACACTATTTTTTATTTATTTATTTGTTTATTTATTTTTGTACAGTTTCACTATTGCACTATGGTTCTTGTCCTCGTCACTCCCTTAGGCCCACATATGTGGACCTCTGTTCTTTCCCGTTTTATTAATAATAATCGAACATAATTGAAATTTCAATCTTAGAATGATATGCTTCAATGTCTAAGATTCCAAATAATACAAATAGATAAGACTCTTACTCTGAAGTAAAATTGGAGAAGAAATAAATGATTAATAAACAATAATATTACATTAATACTCAGTCGCGAAGAGGTTATAATATTCAGAGATAAGAAAATGTCCTTTACATGCATGAGGTACATTACGGGTTTAGAAATCATACGTCTTACCACAAAAAAAAAAAAAAACGTATGTTATTTTCAGGTACATAAATCCAAAAATGAAATATTTATTACCTCTAATTAAGATGATCTCAGAGATTCGACAACATATTTCTTATAAATATTATAGCTTATTAAAAACATTTTAATATTTTTATGAAATTAATCATGTTTAAAATGCAAAATAATATCGAAAATATTTTATTTCTGACATGGTTTATCAGCTAGTACATTTCAGGGCTTCTTAAGAATACACAGCGACTATCTTCCGGTGAAATCTGATTATCATTCAATATCCTAGTAATATTGGTACAATATCAACTAAATATTGACGTGGAATATTGTCCAAATTTGGGGTGTTTATGTTTTGCCAATATTAGCAAACAAAATTTCGCCACAACAAATTTAATAAAGCGAATATTTATGAGTATTAGCATTTTATAGTAAATATTTGCAACATAATAATGTCAATATTTTTGCAATATTAGTATTGTATTACGCCTTTCCTTTGTAATGTCATTATTTCACTATATATATATATATATATGTGTGTGTGTGTGTGTGTGTGTGTGTATTGGAAATATTTACAACGGTTGAAAGATTTACATAATATTGAGCTAATATTTGTTTACTGCTAGAATATTTAGATTAATTTATTTGGAACTAAGGTAAAGTACCAAATTATTCTGAATCACACCTTTGATGAAAATTCGAATAATTTGCATTATCAACTTATTTTACTTTTGAAGAAAATGAATGTAAGTATGTACTCTAAGCAAAAAATCACATATATATATCGGGGGACAAGTTTTACAAAAGTTTTGTCAAAAAATTCGATATCTAATAGGCACACCTGGCATAGGAACATAAATTCATTTTATGTATTATTGATTTTATCCCCTTTCTTGCTGGCAAAAATTTTATGTGTATGCATTTTTCATTCTTTTTTCCGATAACTTTTGAATATTTTCATTTTGACTTTTTTTTTTAGAATCATAATCTGGTCAACAAGCATATTAAATATTTTTTGGTAAATTTTAATTGATGTGTTCAATTTTATATATTATCTAATAAATTGTTTTGCTTTGCTGGTATCTTTTGCTCTGTAGAAGAAAAAAATATATTTGGAATCCGAAATTTGAATTTGAAAATGGGGTGGGTCGGGTCGGATCGTTTAATACTTCGGACGATTGCTGCGCTGCAAACAAGTGCTATAATGATCAATATTAGCAAGATCATTATATCCGTGACAGCGATTTTTGCATTTCCTTCTGAGAATCTTGTTGTATCTTATTGCTTCAAAATGTACAAATAATAATATTGTATAATTTAAACAATTAAAAAGTTTCATTTATTCAAGAGTAAAAGTATGTTATTAATTACAGAAATATTTATATATATATATATATATATATATATATATATATAATTTGATTTTCTGTTAGTATTTAATTGAATAAATTTTAACCAGCAAATTTTTCGCACTACCATTAATGATATTTTGCTAACAAAAAGTCATTTGACAGAATTTTTTACATTATAGTATAAAAACGTTTAGAATAAGGGAATGGGAGTTTATGTTAATCCAATGAGTTGCAACTCTATTTTCATTTTAAATTTTATATAAATGTCAGGTTTTAATTTTTGTGTTTAAATAAGAAGTAAATTTAATTTTTAATGATTTTTTTTATAATGACGGAGCATTTTGTTGACCACTGACGAGTGTACTCGTCACTAATTTAGAGGAACATTTCATTCAAAACGTCTTCCAGAAGTTTCGAATAGTTATTTAATAGCATTATAATAATAGTTATTTAATATCTTTGTGTTATTTAATAACGAAATTTCTATCATAAGTAAAACAATTAAGAATTAACAAATAAGATTACTGTTCGAAAATTCTGGTAAATAATTTGAATAAAAACACGCTATATTGGCAACACTGACGGTCAACAATGTGTTATAATAAAGAAATATTTACATCAGCTTAATTCCAATTAATGTCATGATCCTTTATTTTGCACAAGATTTCAAAGATAAATTTCAAAAACTTCTAATTACTTAGAAAAACTCTTATTTTATTTAAAAATAAACTTAATTTTACCGCATATTTTAAATAAAAACAAGTTGGAAATTGTACGTCAAACGTGAGGAATGAAGTGCGTTCGTACTAAAACTAGTTTTATAAATATTTATATCGTCTTTTATTATGATATGATTAACTGCCATAAAAAAATAAGTACATTTTAATTTGGTAAAATGTTTCTTTTGTTGGCATTTACTAAAAATTCCAATGGAAAACTTAAGCCTTGATTTGAAAATTTCAGAACTTGAAATCAATATTTAGACTCTTATTTTTTTCCAATTAATATCTATTTCTCCGGAA
Source organism: Maratus michaelseni (assembly GCA_963931845.1). Lineage (NCBI taxonomy): Eukaryota > Metazoa > Arthropoda > Arachnida > Araneae > Salticidae > Maratus > Maratus michaelseni. The sequence goes on from OZ007589.1 coordinate 243,301,419, forward strand.
ACATCTATCCAAAGAACTGTCGGTAGATTATACGATTGCTATAATTAAAAAAATTTAGTATACAAATACTGTTTTTAAATTCAGTGATACAAAAATAATATGACTCCATCTTAAATATGACTTAATCACCGTGGAAACCTACAATCATTACCTATCATGGGATATTATTGAATTTATTACGTATGATAGGATTTAATAGAATGAAAAAAACTTTTATTAATATCATTTTAAGTTTTGATTCGATTTTCATAAAATTTTAAATGACTGGACAAACTTCTGCAACGATTATATATATTTAATTTCAAACCATTCGGTTAGGTAGTTTTTACGCTGTTATAAGCGGGCGGACGGACGGACCAGACGACGACTATAGTTGCTACGTATTTACATAATTACGAACACACTTAAAACCAGTGGACTCAAGCGAGGATTTCGCACTGCAGTCTAATAATTTTTAGCAGTATCTTATATTTTTTAGATGCAGGTTTAAATTTCTATAGAAAAATTAAGGATAAAAAAACTGCAAACAACATTGGTCATGCCAGAATATTGTCTCGTTTATTCCAGCAAAGTTATAGTAAAAACTGATTGAAGATAACAAAAGGCATGCGCGAGAAAAAAAATAACACTCGTATTATAACTGCATTAGAAGATGACGTCATCCGCTTCTTAAAAAACATGAAACAAAGAAAAATAAATTGAATGCATTTAAAATGCAATTTAATCCAATATAACAAAGCATACCTTTTATTCTACACGTGAAATACCACTGCTTCGATCGATCGATTGTGTCTTTTTCTTTTAAACATTTCAATTTCAATTTTGCTTTTTAACCATAAATATAGAATAAACATATGCGGAGAAGTCATACTTTATCTTTTCTGTACTATTATTTTTTTATAATCATTGTTGAGCGTCATATAATGCGCTATTTTATTTTTGTGGCAACACTAATTTGAGAAAAACTTTTATTTTATTTATGAAAACAATGCCGATTTATTTTTTAATTAATAGCATCAAAAAACATGTTTTAACGTACTGTGAGTGTACTATGTCAGATTCCGCTTCAAAAACCTTTCGAATGATACCTTATGCGTTGTTGTGCGTTTCGTAAATTTATAGAAAAAGGGATGTTGACAACAGAAGTAATATATATGATCTTTCAGTAACGGATAAGATATTATAGACGTTTCTCGTAATATTTAATACCTAGTATTTATATCCTTAGATTAAGAAATAAATTCATTTTATTTATTCCTTTTATTTACCTTCATTTTTGCAAGCAAAACGTTAATGTCGCCATGTACATTAATTTTGTCTGTTTATATGTATTTCCTAATTTTGGTTTCTTTTTAACGGCAATTAATTTGGAAAATTTAATTAACTTTTAGTAAATTACGGACTAACGTGTTAAATTTCGAACGTTAAATATATATTTTTTTTTATAATATATTTACATTAATTTGTGAAATAAAATGATGTGAAATGAGAAAATGACAAATTATTCAAAAAGAGATTTCAATAATTGCATCAGTTTGATTCCTATCAATCTCATGATCTTTTATTTTGTACAGAATTTATAAAGCCATTTGAAGAAATTGTAACTATTTATTTTAGTAAATTACCACTAAATTGTCAAATTCCAAAAAAGTAAAGATTTTTTTAAAAATAATATATTTACATTAAGTTGTGAAATAAAGGGATGTGAAATGAGAAAATGACAAATTATTGAAAAAGATAATTTAATAAATTTTGCAGCAGTTTAATTCCAATTAATTTCATAATCTCTTATTTTGTGCAGGATATAAAAAGTTATTTAAAGAAATTGTAACTATATACTGCCCCTCCCCCCCCCAAAAAAAAACTATTATTTTATTTAACAAGAACTTGAATAAAACTACGTGCTCTAAAAAAATGGGGGGATGGGGGCTTTAATTAGTGAAAACAGTTTCATTGAAATATTTTATACACACTAGACTCAAAAATAAATTCATTTTATTTACTCTCAGTTTACATTCATTTTTGCAAGCAGAACATTTATGTTGTTGTATACATCTTCCCCTTTCTCTCTATATATATTCTAATTTTTAAACGAAAATTAATCAAACACATTTTATTAACATATAGTAAATTACAACTTACTTCTTAAATTCCAAACACTAAAAAAATTGCTTTTCTTAAAATACTTTTACATTACTTTCTGAAAAAAGTGAAATAAGAAAGTGAAATTATATATATATATATATATATATAAGAATTCAATAATTTTTGCAGCAGTTTAATTCCAATTAAGCTAGCGATCCTGATTTTGTACAACGCCATGCTTTTCGGAAAAGATAAATAAAAATGAAATTTAGGGAAACTCGCTGACCTAAAGAGGGTTTAACGAGGAGCCATTTGCCTAATGAGGTGCTGATTATTAAAAGGCAATACCTTTTCAAACTTCAGTAAAAGTTTTCAAACTTTGGCAAAGACATAATTATTAAAAGATGGATTTTAGATTCTTTTTCTTCAGTTTTATGTTCTTGTAACAAGCTTCTGCAAATTCTGTCAACTTGTTTATATAATGAACGCATCAAGTGTTACACTTTTTGTCTGCATATACACTGAAGATCTTTCTATAACGAACTTCAATGCATGCATGTTTCGAATTAATGATGGATCCTTGTATTAATTTAAAAATATATTTCGGCAATTGATTTTCTATACGGTGATTTTAACTTTGACATAAGGATATACTCTTTTGTTATACTTTTTATACATTTAAGACTAATACATTTTTATTAAATTTTAAAATCACAAAAATGAAGTATACTTTATGTCACTTTTATATGCAATATGCAGTATGTCACTTTCATATGCAATAAAATCAATGCAGGTGTTTTCGAAATATTTAGAATGGACAATGTTCGTAGGAAACTTCCTTTAGACCTGAAATAACTCTTGAATGGTACAACTAGTTTACTAATAAAACTAAGACATCCGAACAATGTACAATTTATTTTAATAAGAAAATCAGTTAAACGTTTTCAGGGTGTTCACTATGGTCATGCGTACAGATATATTGCTGCAGACGGTGGAGATCGCTTGACACCTTTGTAATTTTTTCGCTATCTATCATAGTTTTTGAGAAAGGGTGAATAACTTTCAAATTCCACCAATAGGCCTTATATAATAGTCTTATATAATTCTTATATATAGTTAGTTTTATATAATAACCTGTAGTCGTTTTACTATAGGTAGACAAATGTTTCACAATTCTAGCTTTATCATTTCAAGAGTTATTTGACTGTACTCGGACTTTATTTTGCACCCTGTATATTCTTGCACTATATGCGCATGCAAGAGAATAATAATTTTACTAATTTTTCTTCCTATTTGACATGTTAATGAATATAACATACAATTAATAAATATGATATAAAAGTGTTTTGAATTGTGTGGAATATTAATTTTTTTCAAATAATGAATTTAAATGTATGTATTTGAATTCTGTTTAAAGTTAGAATATTTAAATTCAAATAATTAATTATATCACTTTTGAACCCGAATTTTAAAATAAAAAAGACATTTAAAATCAAACATTTATCACATAATAAAAGCAAATACAGTTGACGTTTCAAGCTCTGTACTAGATCCTCATCAGAAAAAATGTCAATCGAAAATCAAAGCTGTTTTTTACACATGTTCATGTTCAAATATTTGCATTTAAAATACCAAATCACCTGGTAGTATGAGTCACAGTAGGGCCACATATCCTGGTAAAATTGTGCATGCTCCATTTAGGCGAGATTTCTTGTAAACCAACCTTATAGGAAAATTCTACTTTTAAAATTATTGCAGTTAGATTTAATTATGTTATTTCTTTCGAAATGGTATGTGGTCGGTATCTATTGGATGATTAATCAGTTTCGATTGTAAATTGCCAGATTTGTAAGCGCGTCTATGCTCTTTTAAGTGGATGTTGCATGATCGCAAAGTGTCACCAATATGAACAGAGTCACAATCTTTACAAAAGATTCTGTAAGCTATACCGGTATTCTGTAAGTAGTGGGCGTGGGGCGGATTTTAGGTTTGAATTTGCATAACGTATTCTTCATAACATTCTGAAGTTTAAAGGCTGTACCTAGATTAATTGATTTCAACGAATCAGATATTTCTTTGACAAATTTTTATAATATGGTCTGGAGACATTGTTAAATAATAATCCATTCATTCGAATAAACTTAATAGTTTTCCACTCAAGTTAAATAAAAAGAAGAAAGTGATAAAGCATAGAGAAAAATCCAGCTATAATTTTCTTTCATCTCTTAAAGCCAGTTACCCATTTTTATCCTCTCAAGTTTCAAGATATGAAGCAATAGACAATTGTAATCTTGTTATTTTCAACTCTCATCGAGTATAAGTGAAATATGTTTTAATATTTGTGATTACGTTATTATAAGCTCATTATCGAACTTAAAGACAATTTATAAGACAGTTATTGAACATTAACTATAATAAGTGAACTAATAAACTTTTAATAATGACTATTTATCAACTCATGTGAATATCCCAATCACTTGTGAAATATGTAATAGTGACGTTAATTATTTCAAAGAACTTGTGCAACATTATTTTGTACTTTCCAGATTTAATCATGATTTCTAAAATCCATGCTGTAAAGACTCAGGAGTAATGTCTCCTGACCTTTATCTAAAATTTTAACCTTTTAAATAATTTTAAATTAACCAAGAGAATATATATATAAGTTTAAAATTTAAATCTAGAAGTCCACTTATTTAATTATTTCATTGAAATTAATACTATTAAAAAAAATATTTCAGCTTTATAAATTCCATAAGGATATTTTCATGATGTTATGTGACAACTCCCATATATCAAGGATCATTTCTTCTGGATATACATGCGACCCGATCGATCATAGAAAAGGTAAGTAAATTCCTTTTCTCTCTATTTTGAAGATCAACAGACAGTAAGTCGATAGTGATCATGAAAATTTAATACTCTGCGATTTAGCGCTAGAACCTCACACCTCCAACAGACATAACTCGTAAGACTCCTGTGGTTTATGGAAGATGATACAGATTGCTTTAAAACAATTCTTTTTTGCCATCGTATAGGGTAACAATTATATTTCATATACCTACTTACAATAGGTATTTTTCCTGCTTTTTGAGCGATTTTAAGACAGGATTTTTATAGTTAAAATTTAAGTACTGACCAGAAAACGTTGCCGTACAGTATTGGACGTTAACTTTTTCTTTTCTTTCGATCAAAATATCTAAGAAAGGAAGTTTAACACAGTTAAATGAATCTGACTGTAAACTACTGTAAAAAGTTACAATTTACAGTATCCTGTGTAAAGAATGTGACTCTATTTATATGGGTGAAACTAGGCGATCATACAACATCCGCATAGAACGAACAGCATACACGCGCTTACGAATCCGGCAATTTACAATCGAAACTTGTTAATCATTTATTAGATACCGACCACATCCCAGATTTCGAAAATATTAAGATAATTAAATCTAACTACAATAATTTTTAAAACAGAATATTTCTAGAAGTTTCTTTTACAAAATTACAGAAATCTGACCTAAACGAAACATGTACAATTAAACCAGAATATGTGGTCTTATTTTGACGTATACTCCCTGGTGATTTAATATTTTAAATGTATATTTTTTCATGTGAAAATATGTAAACAACAGCTTTGGTTTCCAACTGGCATTTTTATTGATGTATAGAGCTTGAAACATCTGTTGTAGTTGATTTTATTATGTAATATTAATGTGTTGTTTTTAGTTTTGTTAAATGTTTGATTTTAAATTTTATAACTACTTTTAACTTAATTTTATCATTGAATGACTATTTTCCTAAGACAGGATATTTTCTATGCATTCATAGACTTTTGACAAAGATAACGAGATTATCAAATAGCTAAAGTTTTTAAAACGTTTCAAAAACGAGTTAAACTAATAAATCCAGATTTTTTAAAACTTTTTTAGTGTTTTCAAAACATTGTGCAAAGTTTGGGAGGAAAATATTCGCAAAGGCCTGAGAAATATTTCTATTTGAAGTGAAATCCCATCACGTTGGTATAAAAAATTGCTTTTCAAAAATAAATTTTTAATTATTTTTTTCTTAAATGTTTTAAAATGGAAGTTATAAATAATAAATAGTTAAATAGTTAAAATATAAAAAATAAAAAAAGCCTTGAAAGCAAATAATTAATATAGATGTATGCGTTTTTGTTTGATAAAAAAATATACATTTATTTTATTGTTCAGTAAGTATTCTCGTAAGATAACGAGATTCTCAAATATCGTTATTCCTTTATTAGTATTAAGGAAAGTTTCACAAAGACAAGAGAGTTATTTCCATTTATAGTGAATTCCTATCCTCTTTGCTCTAAGAAATTCTCACCGGAAATCAATATCAAAAGATAGAAAACGTAATATAGACGAGAATGTGTTACTGAGCTACAGCATTCGAGAGAGGCATCGGGAAATATTTTCTAGGGGGTAAGACTTCTTTAAGGGGAGACGTTATTAAATATTCAATAAGACTCCACTTTTTTTTACCCGGTTATACAAAGAAATTTTTATGTAGAATTGTCACTGAATCTCTTTCGCCTTGTTTCTATTTTAAATTAAACATAAAGTAATTAATTAATTACAAGTTTCATATAAAATTGGATATCAATCATATGCAACTGCAAGTGTGAGTATTGTTTATGTTTTCGATATAAATGTACAAACGCCAAAATATTTTAGTTTTAAATGTTTATTTATAATATTTTTGTTTTTGAAATGAATGTTTATTAATTTTATTTCAATTATAATAGTGTATTACTAGTTTTTAATGTGTTTTCTGTCTTACACATTGGGTGGTTTTCGGTTTAATTGTTTGCAGCAAATCAGTAGCGAAAGAACGTAATATAGACACGAGAATGTATTGTTGAACTACACCGTTCTCGTCTTTCTAACCCAACCTATATTGTCATTTTACGCAACAAAGGTTGGATGGCAAGTTGTCGTTCTCCCCTTTCAGTTCTAACTTCTTGATAAATATGAGCATTCGCAATTAATTGAGAGCTTTTCATCTTTAACACTTTCCAACATATTTGAAAAGAGTTTATGGTTTCTATTTGTCTGTCGTCTGCCGTCCGTACCTGCTCTAACGCGTGTAAATATACCTGGATATTGTCACAAAAAATTATATGTTAATGATGTTTGCATTAGAATGTTTGGTATTGAAAATGAAATGTGTAGTATTTGTAGTTTGTTCAGGAACACTTAAAAGAATTCCGTTATATTACGGCCTGATGGAAAAATCATTTGCGGTGCATTTTATTTATGTTACGATATTTCAAACATAGATTGATGTGCATTACTGAGATGGACTACAACATGCTTTCTCAGGAGTATAGAGTAAGAAGCACTTATAGTTCGTTTACACAGATGCGCAAAAGAATTCCATTACATTATCTCCTATGGGGGAAAAATTGTTTGCGGTGCATTTTAATAATGTTATGACTCTTCAAACATAATGAAATCATGGAAGTACATTACAACATGTTTTCTATAGATTTTGGAGTGCATGGAATTTATCGTTTAATTAAAGAGACGCACAAAATAATTTGGTTACAGGACGAATTATGATCGATAATTGCTGTAAGGGCGTTTTGGGCTGTAGTATGCATTTTTAAACTTATCTAATTTTGAGTTTATTATGCGGGATGTATAAATGATAGATCGTATATTGGACTGCGCGAAAGCATTTGCACACATTACCGGATGTGGTCGGCAATTGCTAAAAATGGATTTTTATTGAGTTATGTGTTTTTTAAATATATTAATAAAAGTTTTATTTATTCTATTAAATCCTATCGTGCGTAAGCTATATAATAAAAGCGCAAGTCATGTGACTGAGGGAAACAAATACGGACAAACCACTTCTTTTTTCATATGCCAAGCGCACATTTTTATTCAAAATTATTTTTTCGAATAAAATTACATAACAGTTACATTTTTAGAAAGATCGTTGAAAAAAATTGTTTGCTTGAGAGATGAGTTACATTAAAAAATGTATAGATTCTGAGATAACTTCAGTGGAACTTAGGTTAACAGCCGAATATCTCAATCCATTAGAGCAAATAAACGCAGAAGATTAGTTCATTATGAGTCATAAAAATATTAAACCATGGAGGTAATCATTCGCAAAACAAGATCTCCATGGCGAATTTTACAGCGCTGTCTGGTGTAGAAAAAAAAATTGCATTTGTAAACGTGGTATACGTAATAATAAGAAAACAAGTGGGTAAGTGTGATCGAAGATCGCTCAAAGGGTTTCGTTCAATATTCCTTTCAAAACACTTTATCCTTTCTTTAATAAATCCAAATAAATTTCATTTAGCGACCAAAAAAAAAAAAAAAAAAATACCCTCATGTTTTTTGTTTCTTATAAAGGGAAAATTTACCGGTCTATTGTTTCGTTTTTTCGAGTATCCAAAACCAGCCCGATAACGGGCGAAGCCGGCTATTATATTCTGTCATAATAATATCTGTCTCGCGGACTAAATGCGATATAAAAAAATAATTTCAAAATTAAACATGTTGTATACATTCAAAATGTTAAAATATGCGAATATTTCCATAATCGGATTTTTATCATGATTCAATATGTTTCTCAAACTCATATATTTACTATTCTCTATTTACTCATATTGATACTCGCTTTGTATTATTCCCAAACATCTGATAAATTCGTTAAACTTCCAATATGACGTCACATTTTCTTTTTAATTCTCTAATGACGTGATATTAATCCGCTTTGTGTACATACACATACTCATACTCCTTTTATTATTGAGAAATCTTTGAAATTTTCAGTTTTATTACCACTATGACGTCAATCATTTTTATTTCACATTAATATTTTTTTTCAATTGGTGAAACTTTTTATTTCATTTTCATTTTTCACGTGGAAATCGTCTGATAGAAAATTAATTAATGTAGAAAGAATTTCATCGTGGATTTTTGGCATCTGCTATAACGAAAAATGTCTAAACTTAATAGGAAAAGGCTGTTAGAATTTTGGTTTTTTATCTGTATTTATTAAAATAATACGATTTTTTTTTAATTTTAATATTTTGAGCTTTTCATAGCTGGTATTCAGCTATATACATAAAGTTTCAACTCTGTAATTTACATAGTTTCTGAGAATAGCTCTGTGACAGACAGACAACGCAGCGGGAGTAATAGGGTTTCGTGAGATGAACCAAACCCTAAAAAGGCATGCTCATTTCGTTCATAGCAGACGATATAATTCATTTCACTGAAATAATAAGGATGATTTGTTTACATTGCGAAACTAGTTATAAAACGAACGCACCTCATATGCCACGTTTAACGTACAATTTCCAACTTGTTCTTTTATACTTTTCTTTACTTAAAAATGCTTCATAAGTTGCTTTATATTTTTCATGATAAATGGGATACTGTTAATAAAATATGATTATGATATCAACACTTTATGAGACTTATTTGTATTATAAAATAAAATAGGTGTTATAATTTTATAAAAAGTGCTTCTAAAGTATTCTTTAAAATATATTTTACCATAACAACATTGATAAATCTTTAATATCTAATTAGTAAAATTAATTTAATAAAATATAATTTTCTTAAAATTATTTTTCTGATGTAAATTGTATTATTTACTATATTTCTCTTTTTATAATTGCATGTTTTAATAATGTACCGACAAAAAGGGCACTATATATAATAAAATTCGAGAAATAAATAATTATGAAACTCATATTAAAAAGTCATGTTAGTACATGCAAAATACCCTAGCGGCGATTTTTGGAAATAATTTTTTACGGAATCTTTTTTTCCCATGTCTTGATTAGTCTAAATACCCAGTTTGGTGCCATTTCGGCTATTAGATCGCACTACAGGGCACTCCAAACACTGTCACTTTAAAAAAGATCACCCTGTATTTTACCTTTTTCAAAAAATAGGCAGCGGTATTTCTTGTTAAAATAATGTATACTTGTTACATTTTATTTTTATAATACCTTCCACATTGAATTTTACATTGCAAAATATGCATTGCATTCTATTCTCAATAATGATTCACAGTTGAAGTACTTTATAATACACAGAGAAATTAAACCGATATTTTCGCACAATTCTTATTTTTCAATTGCTTCAAACATTTTTGATATAGCATTAAAATGAAACTTTATACAATAAAATGCGCTGTAATGTAAAAAAAATTAACCGGTAGATAGCTCATTTTAACGTATTTAAATAAGTATTTTACTTTAATAATAGAAATAAATCTCTATACTATGCGTTACTAGTACCAAAATGTACTTTCTTAAAAATTTCCCATTTATCAAGAAAAGTATAAAGCAACCAATGAAACATTAAAATGAAAAAGTAGAAAAAAAAATCAGAAGAGACCGGAGAACTCGAAAGCATTCTTTCCAGACTAAAGCTTAACGTTCTGCGAATTCAGTGTCAGCAAGGTCACTTCAGAAAAGCAACAAAACATTATAAATAGGCAAATCGGTGATTCGAACATTTGGATCTGAAGTTCACTGTAATTATATGTTTATATATATGGTTAATATATATATAAATCAACATTTGAACGGAGGGTGGTTTTGGGGTCTGGGGGTCATGATCGGTGAAAATATATCGAAATTTTCCGGAACTGCTTTCCTCCGAACGGCTGCAATAGGTAGCTTTATACTTTTAGGTAGCTTTCAATACAAAAAGTATAAAGCTACCTATTGCAGCCATTCAGAGGAAAGCAGTTCCGGAAAATTTCGATATATTTTCACCGATCATAACCCCCAGACTCCAAAACCACCCTCCGTTCAAATGTTGATTTATATATATATATATATATATATATAATTATAATATCTATGAATTTCAAAAAACATATCAAGTTCTATTCTACTTAAATCTCCAAAGAGATAATCAATGATACTGTGTATACAGAATACCACATAGCTAATAATTAACATGTGCAAACATAATATTACCATAGCTGATGCTTCAATGGTAATTGGCCAAATTTTACTCATACCAAAAGAATATTGAAAAAAGAAATAGAGAGAAAGGGGAAAAAAAAAAAAATTATAAATTGGAGTTGCAATTAAGTAAACACAAATGGATTAACAAATTAAATATGAACCATACACAATGGAAAATTGGACCACATGAGAATTAAATATGAATTGGACATGGAAAAACACATGCACATGTACTCATCAGCCTGGATGCACCCACATGTGTTTTAAATAATAATTCAGTGTTTCATAATTCTACTGGCATAATGCTAAGATCAGTAGAATCATCCAGGTACACTGAATTATTACCAGACAACAATTGGAAATATTAAAATTTGGAAATATTTAAATAGGAAATAAAAAACCATTAAGAAAATACAATATATTTCACTCACATCGATTATCCAAAAAACTGTAATTAACACCTCACTAAATTACCACGAGATAACAGTTTTGAAATAATAAAATTGGAAATATGAACGCGTAAAGTGTAGATAAAATATATTACTCACAATAATTATACAGAATCCTTAAAATGTCACAACGTCTACATAATATTCACATCCACATGGCAATGCATCATACATGTTAACTAAGTCGAGTTGAGAGAAATGATTTGTAAGACAAGTTGAGAGCACACTTTTTTTAAAACACAACCCCATAAATGACACCCAATCACAAAATGATTCAAAAACACTCAAAATAATTCTGGTTTTAATACACTTATAACAAATTTATATCCGTGAATATATATTACTCCATCCAATTTTAATTCCTGAAAGTAAAATTAATATACAATCAATAGCTCCCTCTATAGTTAAATTAAATATAATATTAACAATATTATCTACAACTACCTGAAAGGTAAAGTGTCGCCATCTATTGGTATTATAATAGTTCATAATTAATATTTAGTTAAATATCCACTTTATTAGTTACATACTCACTTCATTAGATTTATTTATATAAATAAACTTTAAAAAACAATACTAACTTGTAGTTTTACTTAAAATTCAAATAAAATATAATACTACTATATGAATAAATCTACACAGAATTAATTCAACTTGCACAGCATTTCAGATATTCTTAACAAGAATATATTATGTAAAAGAGATATTATTTTAATTCAAATTATTTTTGCTGCCAGCTGTGTTAATCCACTGATATTATAGACATTTATTAAATAATTAATGTTTTATTTTTACTACTACTTAAATATATATTAGACTTGTTTTTAAATAATTAATGTTTAATTTATACTACATTGTAAATATATTTTATATTTATAGATTAATTTAAATATCTAATTAAATAATTCATAAACAATTCAAAATATCTCAAAATTTATAATGTTGATAATTAATAGTATTACTACTGTTTTTCAATCAAATTAATGCAATGCAGTAATTAAAATACTTGTTAATTTTAATTATTCATAGACAAAAATAAAAACTATATATATTTATTTTTATATATATTGCAAATAGATATATATATATGAGTTATAATCACCAATGTTATCATTGTATAATTTAATTTGTTATTGTACAAGTTAATTTATAAATGTATGAAAACTACACATCAATAATACCTTAAACAGAGGTGATCGGCAACGCACAATCACAACTATACAAAGTATAAATAATGTTCAATCAAATATTAAATTTCCTAATATGTTATAATTGTAATTATGTATGTTATATTTGTAATTTTCTACATAAAGTGTATATAATGTTCAAACAAATATTAAATATTAAATTTCCTAATATGTTATAATTGTAATAATGTATGTTATAATTATTATTTTCTATATCTTTTGTTATATGTTATCGCACACTAAAACAATAATTTATTACATACCATGTTTATATTTAAATTATATAATAAATGTTATTTAAAAGAGTTGATGATTGAATTTATCATAAAAATAGGATATCCATATATTTTTGCTTGATCTCGAATATATCTAATATTTTTGTTTTTATTTATATCTGAGCATAAGTATTTTATACGATGTAGATAATTGATAATTATATTTTTATAAACAGATTTATGTAAACATGAAGCATAATTGGTAAAAATATTTACTTTAAATGGGAAATCAAATCTCTTATCATAAATATCAAAAATTAATTTATAATTATTAGTAATATTAATTTTTAAGTCAAGAAAGTTTATATTATTATTAATTAAATCATTTTCGCTTAATTTAAGCTGAGTAGGATAAAAAATGAGTGGTGATGTGCAATTTTTTTCATTGAAATAAAATATGATAATGTCATCAATATAGCGATAAAATACATAATCATTGTTCGGACTTATATTTCTTTCATAATAATATAAGTAAAGGTCAGAGAGAATACTAGATGCGGTTCCGCCCTGCGGAATTGCCTGGCATTGTTTATAGATAATATTGTCATATATAATGTAATTATTATGCAATGTAAAATTTAGTAAAGTTTTAAAAAAATTTACTGAAATATGTTCTTTTAATTTTAATTGAGATTTAAATTCTTTAAATAATATACACATTGTTTTATGTAAGTCTTTTATATCAATGTTATTAAATAAATCATTAAAATCCAATGTTTTTATGAATTTTACCGGATTGATATTATGTATTTTATTAATGAGTTGAAAACTATTTTTTAGGCAATGTTGGTTATTATGTTTTAGCGTTATATCATATATCTGCTTTAAAATATTAAGTAGTAAATTGCTTGCATTTTTATTATATGTGTTACAACCGATGGTAACAGTGCGAAATTTAATAGGATTTTTATGAAATTTTGGAATTATAACAAGATAAGGATAATTAAAATTATTACATTTGATTTTTAGTAATTTGTGATAATTTAATAATTTTCTGTTATTTATTTCAATATTTAATTTAGTTTTATTAAAAATATTACTTGTGTTGATTGCATTGTGAATTAACACTTTATAGTATTCTTTACAAATGATAGCATAATTATTTGGAGATTTATCTACATAAGTAATTATAAATTTGTTTTGTAATTCTGATATATGTTTATTTATGTTTTTAAAAGCTGCATGTGTAATATGATGATAATTTTTTATAATTTCATTTTTTAATTTATCAATTACAGAAAATCTCCATTCACTGAAATATTCGATTGGTTTATTGTAATCAACAGCAATTTTATATATAAACAAATCAATATCTTGAATAAACTGCAATATTATGGATTTGATATTACACTTATATGGAAGACGAAATTTTGTGCCATTATGCATTAAGTTTTGTAAAATAGGTTGTTCTACAATATTAAGATCACCAGTAATGATATGACCATGTGTTGTATTTATATACTTTTGATATTTTGGGTCATTACAATAACATGGGTAATTCTTTGAAGAGACCAAATTTTTTGCAAAAGAATTGTAATTAAAAATTTTACGTCCAAGTGTGCGATTATATTTATATGTCTTGTGAATGGTAAAATTTTTTATTGGAAAATTATTATTAATGTTGTTTATTATATTGTGTAAATTTATATTATTAAATACATGATTGGAAAAATTTATAATTAATTGTGTATTATTAGTTTTATATTTAGGTTTATTAGAAAGACTTGTATTTAATAGGTTTGCTCTATAATGTAGAATATCATAAAAGATATCACAAAAATGTGGAGAATATTGATTCTTTTTAAATACCTTGAAATATTGGTTTATATATTTCTTTTTTATACTAAAAACATGTTTTCTTATAGCAAGCCAACAATAATCATTACAAAATTGTGCCTCAAGATTATCAAGCTCCTGTTGAATCACAATATCATCAGTGAATTTTTTGTTATTATGTTTACCTCTACCAGATCTAGAAGTTTTTTTTAAGTTTGAAAAATTTAATCCGGAATAAAGATTTTTATAATTTTCATATTTAGTTAAATCTGAAAATACAGGATGTGATTTTTTGTATACTAATTGATTTAATCCATAAGGATATGTAGTATTAAAATGTCTTATATATTTAGATTCTAGAAAAAGTCGTTCAGTAAAATTTTTTTGTATTTTAAGTATTTTAATAGTAATATTTTTAAAATCATGATTTTTGAAATGAGTATATTCAATATTATGAGTTGTTTGAAATTTAGAATTTTTATATTTATCAATATGAGAACGATGTAAATTTAGCCGCTTATGTAATTTTTGACAAGACTGTCCAATATATTCCATGTTACACGAATTGCATTTCAATGAATAGATTACATTGTATGCTTTGCAAAATTTTACCAAATTAAGATTGTTATTATTTGAAATCTGTGACTTATCAGCTAATGGACATGTAAGACAACGCTTAGATTCACACTCTCGAAAACATAGTACAGGCTTGGGACAATAGAATAGGTTATCTGATAACGATCCAGGAAGATCCCTAATAATCTTCCTGTACCGAGCATTAGTCCTGGATCCACCAAGGCCTAAATTGCCAGTATCTAACATTTTACTAATAACTGCCATATTTGTTTGATAGCAATAAAAATTGCAAGAAATACATATTAAATATATCTATAACATATTTAAAAAAAAAAAAAAAATTGTTATGAATCAATCTTAATATTACTTGAATATCCATAAAAAAAAAAAAAAAAAAAAAAAAAAATATTAAGATTGACTGTTTAATACTTGATTAAATATAATAAAGCTATATAATAAAACTATTTACATATATACATAAAGTCCCATTAAGCAAACTAACATCAAAAGACAACAATATAAAAACCCCTAGCAGTCATAAAAATTAAGTATGTACAAAATTAATGTTGGTAAAAAAAAAAAAAAAAAAAAAAAAAAAAATCATTAGAACCTGAATAAGATTTTATAAAGATGCCCTTGAAAATTCAATAGATAAACAAATGATACCAGGAAATAATAGTAATACTAAAATATTATTATTATTAAATTATTATTAAATACACCATTAAAAGCGCAATGCAGCTATAATAACTATGTATTTCAAACAGAAGTTAATCAAAGTGATTTGTGAGCCAATTAGGCTAAATTATGGTATCATATAAAAATCAATATTTTAACTATATCTGACCTATGTCATACGATAACGCTCGTATTTATAAATCAATTTTGATGAAACTAGTTGTGTGTATTAAGCTAACCAGTGTCTCGACCGAGTTCGTTGGCCAGCTTGGTCCGCCATTTTGTTTCAAGATGGCGGCCATTTAAAAATTTAAAACTAAAATAAGTATACAAAAAAGTTAAAAATTCAAATTTATTTTTTAATTACGTGTTAGACCTTGATACAAGGATTCCAGAGCATTTTTTGGTTTACCTCTATCTTAAAAAATGGCTGCGATAGAGCACTTTGAAATTCTAGGGTGGCTGACATTTTGAAACAAAACAGCACATTAACGCGATTACTCGCAATTTATTTTCTTTCATTGTTGTAATAATTTTCCTAATCATACGCATAAAACTATCATATTCATATCCGTTAGCGCCAAAATTGGCGACATTGGTGACATTTGGCGAAATATCGCCAAATTTGGCGACCAAAATAAGTTTTCATAAATGAAGCCAATTTGGCTATTGCTCAATAATTTGGCGAATTTCTTATTCAAATTCAGTATTAACGAATCTTTTGTAAACGTTTCTTTGCATTTTAACTTGCTGTTTTCGTGTAACATTAGCTAAAATTTTAAAACGAAGATATAGGAAAGCTACCTTTTCTCCCGGTACAGGCCGGAATGACTTTTTTGTATTAAAAGCTAGCTAACATGAAGCTAAAATGCGTGAAATCCGATTACAGAAGATTAATTCCCAGTTCTCGTCAATATTGAATTTGAATAAGAATTTCGCCAAATTAGACACCTATAGCTAAGTTGGCTTAATTTATGGCAACCTATTTTAGTCACGAAATTTGCCAATATTTCGCCAAGTGTCGGCAAGTTTGGCGAAAATTTGATGATGTCGAATATGAATATATAGTGTTAAACATATAAGAGTTGGAACGATGGTTACAACAATGAAAGAAAATTTACGAGAAAGCATGCTCACTAAAACTCATAAATTAATCCCTTTTATGGAGGAATCCTGCTGTCTTGTTTTAAAATGTCAGCCACCCTAAAATTAAAAACTGTTATATCTCAGCCATATTTTAAGATAGAAACAAAACAAAAATTTCTCCGGAATTCTTCGATCAAGGCCGAACATTTAACGGAAAAAACTTTTAGGATTTCTAATTTTTTGTACATCTTTTCGAATTTGAAATCTTTAAATGGCTCTCACAGCACCCCCTTCCGGGGGAATATCCCCAATTTCAACTGGGAACTGCAGACCATAGTCAAAAACATATACAAAAAATTTGGTTCAATTCTCTGCTTAACTTCATACACTTTTCGATGATACAAAGAGTTCATACACACGGACAGACAGACATTTTGTAAAAACATATTTTTCGGAATCTCTGACCTCTAAAACATATAAATTCGTCGAAAACTGGCAGCCCAAAAAAATTTCGATAGCGATACTTTCTTCTATTATAGATAGAAGAAAGTAAAAATGAAAGCGAGTTTCAATATTTTTGGAACATCCTGTATAGATGCATGTTTTATAAAAAGTCATGTTATTTGAAAACAAGATATGAAATTAAAAACGCAGAAAGTGTCTAAAATGTCCAATACTTTATCGATTTATTCCGAAATAAATATAGATGCACGACGTGTAGAGAAATGCAATCAAAGTGCAGGAATGCTCCGGGATCTAAAGAAAATTGTTTTACTGAATGACCTCATCCCACACACATTTACTCCCATTATTAGGGGCACAAAAAGAAAAAAAGAAGAGAGAGGTCTCACACGTGATAAGGTATTTAGGCTAGAGGGAGATATTCTTTTTCCCCAGCATACTGAGTCACATTACAAATTCTGCCTAGGACCAAAACAGAATTCTAAGCGGAAGGTATTTCTGTTCAGTGAGGTACAAAATAATCCATCATCTTTTCTCTGTTCACGACTAATGACAAAAGAATTCTTACAGAATTAACAATTATTTGAGGTGTGATAAATTGTGTTGCATTAAGCTTAATTTAATTATATAACTATTAAATATATATATATATATATATATATATATATATATATATATATATATATATATATATATATATATATATATATATATATATATATTTTTTTTTAAATAAGCATTTATTTTATAAGATAAGAGTTTTTACGCATTTTTTACAACTTTATACTTTAATACTTTATGCTTATACGAGGATAAGTCATTAAGTAAGTCACAAAAGATAATTAAATAATAACTTACAATGATATTCACTTCAAAACTATTTTTATTTCTCAACATATTCTCCACCAATATTATGCTCTTATATCACCGTTTATCAGTGCCCCAACACCAGTTGCATAGAATTCTTTGGGTAAGAGAAGGACGGGGAAACTGACCTTGAGAAGCCAATTGAAATTACATATCGTATAATCATAGAAATTGCCTAAGATTTTGCTATTTACAGCAGACTTTTTTTATTCTGTTAATTTCAGTGGTTTAATCACGTACTTCGATTACATGTCTGTTAAATTTATGTTTTATTTATACTATTTTATCATTTTATTTATTCGTTGATGAGGTTTTAATTTCGTTCTATACTATTATCCGGAAACACATACTGGACTATTTATATTGTTTTAAGTGCAAACAGGTTAATCTGCCGTAATCGGTCTGTATTTCATAGACATAGATAAAAAAAAAAAAAAAACCTCGGTCTTGAAAATTATTTTAAAAACCATAAAATTTCAGTAAAGTGAGATACAGTTTTCAAACAAATGGCATTTGAAATTACATTGTTTTTCCTATTCGACTGTGTAAAAATTAAAATTGTGCAACGTTTAGAAGTTAAAAAAATTGCACTAAAAGCGAAATTAATTGGTCACGTGTTGCCACTTTGGATTTGACTTCAGCGTTACTCACAGACACGTTATAATAATATTGATAACTAATAAACACGTTATAAATAATATTGATTGAATCGTCTCATTGATATAGTTTAGCCCTTTCACTTACCATTGAGGAGAAAAATGAAGTGTTCCACTCCGTGCGATCTATTACAAAAAGCTTTTAAATATTAAGCCTAATCCGTGAAAAAACTCACATGAAACCAGTTACCATTTAAATATTTTTATTTTCACTTATGACATGTTTTAAATTTTTCTAACGCAACACAAATCCTAAAACTTTACTCAGTCCGTTGCTAATATACACTGAGAGCTGGTGAAGAAATTTATTTAAGCATTTGATAAAGGCTGAAACCTATATAAAAAGATTTTTCTTATTTATCTGAAATAGGTATGGACAGATTCCTTATAATATGAAATTCTAGTTAAAATCATTCAACTTTTCAAGCTAATAATTACATGACATGTCGATCTAATGCATATAAAAATCAGAGTTCTTCACGATTTAAGGGGTCAGTGGACATTAAAAACAAAATCCTTCAATATTCAAAGGATTCATTCGAAAATTGGCAGCCTTATTAATAGCAAACTCGAACAGTTATATTCAAAATTTGGTGATAAAATAATAACAAGTTTTTTAATTATTCAATTTATAATTTTTTTAAATAACGAATAATTGCCAGATTTTAAAATGCCCCATGCGCATTTCTTTTGCATAAAATAAGACAATATTTATTTACGAGGTACCTTTTATATATTACCAGTGGAAGTTGGCATAAATTGTAAAAGTTCGTGGAATGTAAATAAAGAAACATATTTTTATAATTATCCGTTGTTTTTTTTCTCTAAAAATGTAACTATATATTTCCATCTGCTCATAAATTTCAACCCTGAAATGTAACATTTTATGCTAAAATTTATTTATATACTGTATAGAGGATGTACAGTATAAATTTCTAAAGAATCTGATAATACATGTATAGAGTTTTTACAAATGTAAAATCTTATATCTCTGTGAAAAGCGTCAGAATTGAAAAAATCTTTTTGCATGAGATAAAATTTGAGCATATAGTTTCATAATTCTCCAAATTAAAACAAAATCGATATTCTTGTCGAATTTCGTGATTTTTAAAGTCCATTGTCTCCTTAAGGGGACTTAAAAAATCTTCAAAAAGTTCAATTTTTGAAGGGAAAAAATTATAGGTATAAATTAAAGAGTAATCATTAATGAACACTTTAAAACAAACCGTATGAAAAAATCCTATATATACTTACTCAAGGAATATTTTCAAAGAGAGAACTTTAACTTTTTTTTTTTTTTTTTTTTTTCAAAATCTGATGTTGGAACATTGAGCACAAGGTAGTTTAAAAACTTTTCAATATTTTGCAATGAAAATTTCAGAATATATAGTGCATGGTAGTCTCTATAAAGTAAACCTAAATTTTATTATTTTTTTAAATATCTTTTTTTTTTCTTAGTGTTATATTGCTAAAATTTGTGAAAAAAATATATAAGGAAAATACAGCAACAATATTAATGGCGAATATCTCTAAAATATTTACAGAATCATTGTAAAAAGAGCTTAATTATGAATTATATTTTAGAGAAAATACTTTGCAAATGCTTTGCAAATTTCATTTTTCTTTTTCTTTTTATTATTATTTTTTTTAATCATGTTTCTACGAATTAATTTTCTTTTCACATAATTTCTACTTATATAATTTTTTTTTAGATGCATTTGCATTTCCGATGCAAATTTTTTCATAGGCCATTTTCACTGATGAATCAGCATTTTAAATATTACGAAACCAATTGTATAAGTGAGATTTTTTGTTATTGTAGTTGTTGTTATTATTGTTATAATAATTGTTTTAATTTTGTTGTAATGATCTTATTGCATCAAAACGAAAAAGTTTTTAATTGAACAATTTTGACTAGTGTAACGAGAGGGAGGGGAGGTGTCGTATAAAAATCTCAAGATTGTAATTTTATGGTGTATTAATGTTGTATTAGCATAATCTTATTTATTATTTTATTTGGAACATTTTAGTACTTTATAAAAAGTTATAATTAATTTAACATCTTTCTCTTTTACATAGTTGCTTGTCATGCAATTTTATTTTTATAAAGACGATTCGATATAATTAGATTTTTATTTTAAAATTTCAAAAGAACTTAAATGTAGTGATGGACGATTATCGAAAATTCAACAATCAATAAAAATCGCCACCGTAGAAAATAGCTATCGATAAAGATAACAGACGATTCCCACATTCTTCTATCGATATGTTCTACAGTCAATTGTCACACCAATAAGCTAAAACCAGTAATTGCAAAACTTAGCAATCAAGCTGGCATGAATCGTATACGGTAATGGTAGTGACGGGAATAAATCTATAATTCCGCTATAAATCACAATGATTTTTACGGACAATTTCATGAGAGAGAAAAAATAAAGATGAGCGGTAGATTGAGATTGCTAGATGAAAGCTCAACACTTATTGCCATTTTCAACTTACAATTTCATCTTAATATAACAGTGCCTTTCGTCTTCATGGAGGTACTTGCTAGTGTCTGAAGAGGAGTCTGCGTTTAGAGACTTTAAGGTTAATCTCTAATTGTTAAGAGTTTCTGTTATCCACCGTATACCAGCTTTCCATTTAAATAATATACTATATGTTATATAGTCACCATCTGGTATGCATTTCTGCCTTAGTGTGCCAACGCTACCCCGTGGTCGCTCTTTTCTGTATTTTGACCTCTCCCAGTCCTATTTTTGGGTCCCCAAGTTAGCTCTCCTTCCCCCTTTCCCATCCCCATTTTTTTTAGTCTAGGTGGCTTCTTTCTTGAGTTATTGCTATTTTCTGTTTTAGACAGTATCTCAGTACCTATAATACTTATAGAAATACTTATAAAAAACTTGATATCCATGGTATCATCTAACACTGAACTGTTGGGTGAAATCTTATTTTGGGATTCTTTGAGCTCTAGGCTCTGTAGTTTCTATGCTTTGGAGGTTTTAAACTTCAGCTTTTCCGTATTAGGCAGTTTTTCGACCTTTTCAATCCTTTTCACTGACATTGAAATATGTTTTTATCTTTCCCCCCATGCGCCACTGACGTATGTCCACTTTTAAGCTTGAATCTCTCAGATATTTATTTAAGGTAGAAACGGGCATTTTTTCACATCCCCCCCCCATGGCCCCTCACATGGCCTCCCGAATGTCCTTCCCCACTTTTTCTTATATCATTGCTAGGCTTCTTTTAAGTTTCTTTAACTTCGATATAATTTTATTATCATTTTAAACGTTTTGGGGGCATTTTGCACCCTGCTGTATAGCATACATTCCTTCTTTATTCGATATTTCATGTTACTATGGATCCTATTCTCACACAACTTGGACTACTAGTCTTGGTTTGTTCCCCCCCCCCCCCCCCAACACCATTTTAGTTCTTGTTCTCTCCACAAGAGGGCGTTGAATTTTCCTGTATTGGCTTCTATATTGTCTTCAGCTCCCATTTTCGACGTATTTTTAGTGGACGAAGAGCATCATTTATCTTGAGCGTTTTTCCGGCCCTAGGCACTTCTTGAAACCTTAAACAAGATATCCAATGTTTGAAGAGGTGGTGTGAAACATTTGATGCAAAACTAGTCAACTTGAAACAACTAGCAATCTTAATTTTCTTTAATGCCGATTCTTGATAAAATCGGATTGAATATCGGATAAGAATAGCAATTAATTTACTGGAGACATTTATAACAAAAAATTATACTATAGTGTAAATCGAGTTGTCCATACTATCGATATAATCAATAAAGCATGTCGTTATCGCCCATTACTACTTGAATGCTTAATTAGAATTAGAATATCTGAAAAGCGGGGCATTACACACATTAAAATGTAATACATTGTTATAAATACAGTTATGTACCAATGAATATACATATATTGACTCGTAAATGAAAAACATATATTTAAAATAATAAAATAAAACTTTTTACATGATGTTAAAAGTATTTTTTTCCTTTTATGTATTTCAAAACTTTTCACCGGAAACACATCTGAAAAACTTCGCCCGAATACTTTGTTAACGAAATGGTGCGTAACTTTTGAGTTCGAATACAGTTTTGCGTTATCGGTGATAACGCGGAACCACAAAACTAACTTCCGGAGATAGAAAGTAACTGTTCCGTTGGCTAGAATTCTGAACTCATTAATATCACTCTTCGCCAATGAACAAGAAAGAAATGTAACAGCAGCAAAAAAGAATCTTGTTATCTTACGTGAGAAAACAGAACATCTGGAATTATGGCCTCAGAAACTAATAAGAACTTGTATGCATTAAATATGAATTCCGAGATAAATTCTGGACTTTTTCCCGAGGCATAATTTATCTCTCCGCCTAAGATAATAAAAACACATACATAATAATACGACTTGGAGTCTAAAAAGCAGATGATAAAAAATATATATAAATAATCTATAGGGATATAACAATTAAGTTTTCATATAAATTAAAATACAGAGTGATCCAAAAGTCACACCAGAAATCAGAAATATAAGTTGAATCATTTGAAAGCATTAGACAGTAGCACGATGCGGTTTTCACATAAGTACTAGAGATAGTTCGGTCTCTATTTTCGGAGACCTAGTCCAAAAAATCTTGTGTCATCAGAGACCGAGTTCGATACCGAAAGTGTTGAGTAGGAAAATGTTAATGGCATTTTAAAACTGTTTCAAGATTAAATTTCTCATTTAAAAATCTCTTCTTACATAGAAATAAATATTAATCGGAAATACAGCCTATTGACAAATGTTAGGTGATATTCATGTTCCTGAAAATCTTTTTAAAATAGTAAGTCTGTTAGTTATACCCAAATACTGGCAAAAATCTGCAAAAGTCAAATTTTTTTTTTAAATTATCATTGTATAACTATGGCAAAATACATGAGTTCCAGTAATTCTGGAAACAGACATCAAACAGAAAACAATGATAAAACAAGGGCTATTCCAGGGGTTTTTTTTTATGTTACAACACTGACCATGCAAATGCTTCAGAATCAAATAGAATATTTTCCCTTATATCCCATCAATAACAAGTCAGTTCCCTTTTAAACTGATTTTTAAAAATTGTAAAACACTTTGAGAAATTTCGAATAATTTTTCTTTTCAAATAACAAGGTCTTTTTTCCTTTTTTCAAATTGTGAATTAATAATATTTTCACTTTGAGCTCGAGGCAGAACCCAAGCCCAAGGACTGGTATAAAGTCGACCCTGATCCCATTTTATCTCTAATAAGTGCACAGGATGATGGTAGGCGTAATAAAGCGCACGAAAAAAACGCACCGGAAAAAAGCGCTTCTGGAAAAAAGAGCACCTTGAAGAAAGCGCACCAGTAAAACGTCCACCTAAAATTGCAAAGTTATTACAATATAAACTGTTTTAATTAAGATATTCAACATTTAACATTTTCTCCCGTAAGGTATGTCATGGCTAGCCTCAACAAAACAAAAACAAAAACTACACATTTACGTTTGCTTTTAATCTGAATACTTTTATTTTTCTTACTGTTTGAGTAGCAAATTCAAGCTGATTCATACTGAATTATTTATGCAACTCTTTCATTTTGATTTTGGTTCTATTTTGAGTAAATAAGTCTACTTATCAGGTCAAATTACAAGTGTACATCGTATCAATCAATAGGTATACATCCATTTAATGCACGTCGTTTTAATCACAAATTGTATCAAATTCACAATCAAAACATAATTTTGTGTTTTCATCTTAATTAAAATAATTTATATTTTAATTACAGTGTGATTTTTTCAAAGTGAAACTTTTTTTCTGATGTAGGTGCGCTTTCTTCAAGGTGCGCGCTTTTTTCTGGTGCGCTTATTTTCGTGATTCCAGAATGACATGTGATTTTCCGATAGAAAACTATTCCTAGAATATTTGCATTTGCCACCGTCATTTATCATCCTACTGGTCCCAATGTTGCTGCCTGTCGCTATGTACACTGTCAGTGAACAAGTATTACAGCAGAAATACTTTTTGATACCCTGCAAAGTTTTTTTTTTTTCTGCTTACAGCTATTCTAACTAATGTCATCCGTCAGATTTAACATTTGTAATCCTAGTTGCGTTGCGAACTGTGCTATGCAGCCGTATAAACTGCTGAAAAAATTGTTGGCAAACTGCTCAAAATTGCTAACAAAATATATATTTCCAGTGTCTGATTGGCGTTTGCCAATTGTTGGTTCATAATGTAACTATTTTGACAATTTCATTATTAAATTAATCCCATGCCTTTTTACACATTTCTGTCAAAACCGCAATGTGCCTATTCAAATTATTGAATTTTTATTTCTTCTGTGACTTTTGAGCCACCAAGTAGATCGTATGTTAAAGCTCAAGCTGATAATGAAAATCTGTAATAGTAAAATAATATTGAATCAATATTCTTTGTATTACCTGTATCTTTTCGAATCTTTGCAATATTATCATGAAATGTTGACCCAACATTGGGTATTTTTGCTTTGAGAATTTTATATCAATATTGGGATGACACATTTCGCCATTTCATTGCCAATTATTCTTGTGCAAAGCCAATATTTTTGCAATATTAACATTTCGTTGGAAATAATTTCAATGTATAGCCAATATTTCTCCAATAGTAGCATTTAATTGAGGGTATTTCTATTGAAAAGCTAATATTTAACAAATATTGGCATTTCATAGGAAGTATTTCCGATGAGTGTAATATTGATGAGTTATTGCGTATAAATATATGTAATATTGATCTGCTAGTCAGTAAGTTTGAAGTTTTCACGCATCCCCAATTTCAATATTTAAAAAATATACAATGTAAAATTATCCAAAAATGCAAATAAATGTATATTTAATAAGAAATGTGTAAGCATTCAAATTTTCAAAATATGCATAAACCTAATGATTGACAATTCATCAAGGACTGTTTATAGTTTTTGTAAAATATTGAAACCAGTGTTTATAAAATTCAACACCAATGTCTTATTATTTTTTTCAGTTTAAATGCAAAGCTGAAAAATGGTAGAATGGTTTGAAAGTTTGTTACTTTCAAATTAGTGTGCAAAATTATTTCCTGTCTTTCTCGAAATGATTAAATTTTGACTCTGGGCTGGACTTTACGGAGGCTGTATCTCCCAGGCTTTAATGGATAACAAACGTGACTTTGACGTTTTTTCGGGGATTTTTTTTTAAATAAATGTTAAGAATTTAATATAATAAAATACATTTTCACTAAATTATTATGTTAAAGTAGCTGATGGATGGGAGAGCTATGAAAAAAGAGGGTCAAGAGGTGGATACGATAACTCATTGCAGGCTTAGATTACAAATAATTAGACAAACAAAAATTAGTTGTTTTAATTCAAAAGTTATTGAAAGACCTAGCCGTTTTAAAAAAATCTGCATTTTTGGTGAAAGGCCATCAATTCAAAATAAAATGTATGTTTTCAACCAAATATTCCATTATTTAAAATTACATCCAAGAGCAAAATATCGATATTTCAATAAATAAATAAATAAATAAATAAATAAATAAATAAATAAAAATCCCACGTATATTACTAGAGAAATATGAGGCAATTGATTCCAAATTGGCAGAGTTAGAGTGTCACTGCGATTTTGAAAACGGTATTCTGAAATAAAAAAGTGTAAAGTTTTCATTGCTGTTTATTCAGTGTGCCGCACTTTACTTCTATGATTCCAAAATTGCCCTTTCACTTTCAATATCGATTTCTAATCATTAAAATATATTTTTGTATGTATAAAGAGTACTTCAGGTGTTTCCTTAAGTATTATTACCGCCTTAAATCGATTAGGTCAGACGTCTAAGAAGAATTTTTTTGCATTGTATACATCATGTTTTGACATACTATAGTATGTCTGAAAAAAAATTAAGCAATGCATGTAATGTTGAAACGCATTTCTGGGGGTATTTTCCAATTTTCTTTCTTCGCTGTCGTTTTACATATTCTCCATAAGTAAAATGTAGCCATTTTTTAACTTCACTACAGAAAATTTTCAATTTTTATATCTAATACTTCGACGTAAGACATAAAGTGTAAAATATTTTTTCTCAAAATTTATTAGTAAGAAATTTAAAACATTGACTTTTCTGAATGTATATTGTTTTACTTGTAATAAAAGTGTAACGTTAGACATGCAGTACTACAGCAGAAAAGAATATTCTTAAGTATATATCTAATTAAATTTTCAACAGAGCTGAAATTAACCTGGAAATTAATTAATAAAACGGATGTGAATTATCACTTTACTACACAACGTACATTCAACAGAGTGAAAAAAATGTCCAGACCCGGGATCGAACCCGGATACCTTGGTATAGCGCACCAAGTGCTTAACCATTTAAGCCACCAGGACGACATGCAGTCGAGCATTCTCACACTCTTATATCGTAAGACTACAACTTCTGCAGCACAAGATGGAACGTCAAACTCCGAACGTCAATGGAACGAAATATTCATACATAAATATTCACCGATACTGGGTTTAATTTGTCTCATGCACTCCACTGAAGATGTGCTCATGATTGACGTTCCATCTTGTGCTGCAGAATTTGTAGCCTTATCATATAAGAGTGAGAGAATGCTAGACTGGATGTCGTCCAGGTGGCTTAAATGGTAAAACACTCCGTGCCCTATACCAAGGTATCCGGGTATGATCACCGGTCTGGACATTTTTTCACTCTGTTGAATGTACGCTGTGTATTAAAGTGGTAATTCACACCCGTTTTATTCATTATTCTTAAGTATTTTGTTATAAACAAAATTCTGCCGATAAACTTATAATAAACTGTCAAATAACTAAACATATTACTTCTGAATCAGAATGTAGTCAGAATGTAAACAGAATGTAAAATAAAAAAAATACATTTAATAAACTAAAAAACGCATTAATATTACAAAATAAATTAAATTCTGTAGACGTTTCAAGCTTTATACCAGCTCCTCTTCAGTACAAATGCCAATCGAAAACCAAAGCTATTGTTTACACATGTTCACGGTCAAAATATGCATTTGAAATAATAAATCACCATGGATTATACGTTACAGTAGGACCACATTTTTTGATGGAATTGTGCATGTCTCATTTAGGAAGTTTACTGTAATCGTGTTAACAAACCTTCTAGAAAAAAGTTCTACTGTTATGATTATGGCAGTTAGATTTAATTATTTACATGATAGTTTCGAAATCTGGGATGTGGTCGGTATCTCTTGCATGATTATAAAAACTTTAGATTCTAAATTTCTAGATGTGTAAGCGCGTTTATGATCTTCTAAGCGGATGTTGCATGATCGTCCAATTTCACCCATATAAACAAAATCACAATCTTTATATGGGATACTGTAAACAATACCGGTATTCTATATAAGGAAGGAAGAATTTTAAGCTTGAAATTGTATATAACATATTATTCAAAACATTTTGAGGTTTAAAGGCTGTACTAATATTAATTGATTTTAATAAATTAGATATTTTTTAACAATATTTTATAGTATGAAATGGGGACATAACTTCCGAGACTTTTGTGGTCTGCACAGGATGATACAGATTGCTCTGAAAAAAAAAAAATAGCCATCGTAGAGCGTAAATATTTTATTCCAAATCGGTAAAGATTTTTTTTCTTTTTTACAATTGAAAGACTTCACCATTCCTGCAATATTTTCTTCGATTTTATGGAAGGCAGGATTAAAAATTAAGTATTGACCAGAGAACGTTATTAAATGTCTGATATTAAATGCATTTTTAGGTAGCTTACAATACAAAAAAGTATAAAGCTACCTATTGCAGCCGTTCGGAGGAAAGCAGTTCCGGAAAATTTCGATATATTTTCACCGATCATGACCCCCAGACCCCAAAACCACCCTTCGTTCAAATGTTGATTTATATATATATATCTGACCTATGTCATACGATAACGCTCGTATTTATAAATCAATTTTGATGAAACTAATTGTGTGTATTAAGCTCACCAATGTCTCGACCGAGTTCGTTGGCCAGCTTGGTCCGCCATTTTGTTTCAAGATGGCGGCCGTTTAAAAATTTAAAACTAAAATAAGTATACAAAAAAGTTAAAAATTCAAATTTATTTTTTAATTACGTGTTATGCCTTGATACAAGGATTCCAGAGCATTTTTTGGTTTACCTCTATCTTAAAAAATGGCTGAGATAGAGCAGTTTGAAATTCTAGGGTAGCTGACATTTTGAAACAAAACAGCACATTAACGCGATTACTCGCAAATTATTTTCTTTCATTGTAATAATTTTCCCAATCATACGCATAAAACTATATATTCATATCCGTTAGCGCCAAATTCTCGCCAAACTTGGCGACATTTGGCGAAATATCGCCAAATTTGGCGACCAAAATAAGTCTTCATAAATGAAGCCAATTTGGCTATTGCTCAATAATTTGGCGAATTTCTTATTCAAATTCAGTATTAACGAATCTTTTGTAAACGTTTCTTTGCATTTTAACTTACTGTTTTCGTGTAACATTAGCTAAAATTTTAAAACTTAGATATAGGAAAGCTACCTTTTCCTCCCGGTACATGCCGGAAGGACTTATGCTTCTAAGCGGATGTTGCATGATCGTCCAATTTCACCAATATAAACAAAATCACAATCTTTATATGGGATACCGTAAACAATACCGGTATTCTATATAAGGAAGGAAGAATTTTAAGCTTGAAATTGTATATAACATATTATTCAAAACATTTTGAGGTTTAAAGGCTGTACTAATATTAATTGATTTTAATAAATTAGATATTTTTTTAACAATATTTTATAATATGAAATGAGGACATAACTTCCGAGACTTTTGTGGTCTGTACAGGATGATACAGATTGCTCTGAAAAAAAAAAAAAAATAGCCATCGTAGAGCGTAAATATTTTATTCCAAATCGGTAAAGATTTTTTTCTTTTTTACAATTGAAAGACTTCACCATTCCTGCAATATTTTCTTCGATTTTATGGAAGGCAGGATTAAAAATTAAGTATTGACCAGAAAACGTTATTAAATGTCTGATATTAAATGCATTTTTTAAATTCTAATTAACTGCCAATAAACTGAATAATAGATTGTAGTGAAATGTTACGTGTATCTGTATACGTGCTTAATAAAACTGCATTCTTTATCTTTATATGTAAAACCCTCAAGAAATTCATTTTACATACAGTGACAAACTGAAATTAAATTCTAAATATGTGAAAAATACCGAATGCTGAAAAATACCGTTTCATACTCAAAATGGAAGGCGGGTGTCGTTTCATATTTCAAATATTTTCACTCCTCTCCCCACCATCACAGGAATGCGTACCATTCGATGGGACAACTTTATAAATGTCAGATGTACTTTTTATCCTCTCAGCTTTGGAATTCAAACAACGCCGTTAAGTCGAGATTTCTGCGTGCAGCTATTTTGAACGTTTTTAGAAAATTATATCAAAAGTAGAAGGATTTGATATTTTCTTTCTGTGAATAGGACTCATTTTGAAATGCAATTTTTACAATTTTATGGTTGAGCTAGTGACAGATTTGTTTTAAACATTCGTATTCTATAAAATCTACAGTTGCATAACATAAAGATGGTGTAAGCATTGCTGTTATTTTTTGATGAATATAACTAATAATTTACAGTAACAGATGGCCTATAAAACAGTAAATAATATTAGATGAGAGAAATAAATATCCAAAGAATTAATGCATTTTAAGAAAAAAAATCATTACATTTGTTATATTTAATTAATATAAAAGAATTCATGATTTCTGCTATAAATGTTGATATATTGTTAGAATAATAAATTCTTTAAACCTTTATAGAACATAATATCAAAGGTTCATGAACTATTAATAGAATAATAAATATTTTTAAACACTACCGAAACATAGTATTGACTTCGCTTTGCCAGGTTTCTGGCCCCCTTCTCTGTTTGTTTTGCTTTGTGCATGTTGACAGCAACAAAACGCTGCATCAGCTGAAAATTTGAATAAGTGTTTTAAGTAAAAAAACGTACTATTCCTTCAGAAATTCCCTATGTATGACATGACATCTATATCATATATATGTATATATAAGTATCATATATAATGTTAACTTTTTCACCTCATTAAATTTTATTTATAATTTTAGATAGAGGACTTAAAGTAATAGTTAATTCATGTGTATAACAATTAATATTTTTATTTATTTTCCCTATCCTTGTGATGTAAAATCGAACATGGTTTTGATTTTTCCTGTTTATTATTATTATTATTATTTTTATTTAGATGAAGAATAATGTTTTTCTATTGCTAAACGCGAATCTCCCAATATTTAGTCATCATGCGTGATCAACTAAATTTTCATCTGAAACAAATAAAAAAAATCCCTGACGGCTCGGCCTACAGGCACAGGTAGATTTCGAAGACGCAGACCGTGGGGCGCCTGTTTGTCGGGAATTGCAGAAGAAATGATCTTTTTGCGATGATGCTGCAGTTGGAACCGCCTACTTCAAAACCAAACTTGTTTGCAGGCGGAGCCAGCAAGGATTTTTTTTTTTTTTTTGCTATAAGAGTTTGTTCTATAAAAAACATGTCAATATAAAAGTTTTAGATAATATTAAGAGGATTTATAATAAATTTAAGCGAATTTGAAATCTTGGGAATTGATAAAGTTATGAATTTTTTTCTTCTAAAACCCCCCTTCCCCCCCTTAAGGCAATTTTTAATTATATCAAAAATCTGTCATACATAAGTTTTTGGCCCTGTTCCTAGAAGTAATAATAACTTTACGATACGTATCATAATTAAGAAATTATGGGTTTTTTTTCTGTTTTCACAAAAAGCCCCCCCCCCCTGGTTCGATTTTGCCCATTAACGAACTTGACCGAGATTTTATGCCCCTTGATTTTAGGTATCAGTTTCGAAAAGATGCGGGAGTTGGAACCGCCTACTTCGAAAAATAACTTGTTTGCAGGGGGAGCCGGCAGGGATTTTTTTTTGTTTTTAATTTTTTTTGCTATAACGGTTGGTCCTATAAAAAACTTGTCAATATAAAAGTTTTAGATAATACTAAGAGGATTAATAATAAATTTACGCGGATTTGATATCTTTTTTTTTTTTTTTGAGACCGGCGGCCAGGCCCCTACCTGCCAGGTTTCCCTAGCTTAAACGGGTTTAGTGCCTGGTACCGGGGCGCGTAGCGCCACTGAAGAGATGCCGCGTAGCGGCTGGCCGTTGCTCACAGGACGGCTATGTGGAGAACTTAGTTTTGTACCCATTTTGTTTTGCTGCTAATTGATGTTAATCTTTTTATATGGACCTGTCATCGTTATGCGAGTTGGTCTCGTAATTTAGAGCCTTGATCAGGTGACGAGACCTTTACCTGATTAGGCACCCCCAGAGGTATAATTCACAGGGAACTTGGAGGACTTTACACCCACGACGGATTTTACATGCACCAGGCGCCATTAGCGTACATGATAAAAAAAAAAAAAAAAAAAAAAAACTGTGAGGGAAGGGGGTTAATACATGTTTATTTAACTTTACATAAAAAATAGAAGAAAATGATTACTTTTACCTGTGTTGGATTGTTTTTTTCCCTTACTTTTTTCTACTGTACTTTCCAGTTACCTGTTGTTTTTCTTTTGCTGCTTGATTTTTGTTGCACATTTAGGTTTATCTCGTTGCTTTTTGGTTTCTCATGTGATGCAGTTGTTTCTCTTTTGTTGCATTTATTTTGGTTTCTCATTTGTTGCAGGTTTCTCATTGTGATTTGGGTTTCTCATATTTCGCTGTTGATTTTATACTCTGTTGCATCACTGGTAACCGTTGAATTTGTTGTCATGAATGCGCTCTAGTGGCGATCAGTCCATATATACCTTATGGCTGTTTTCATGAACTCGGTGAAGCTATTTGAGGACTTGGTGCGCTATGGGGTGGGGCATATTCCTTGGCCATTAGTCCGTTAATTAGTTATTAACTTCCACCCTCTTAGACGCTAAAAGAACGATTTTTTTTTCGCAGGAAAGAGGTATACTTTACACTGCTATTTTATTATGTATACACATATATACATATATATATATTTCCTTTTTTTTTTCCCTGGAAGATAAGATTAATTAGGCAGAGGTTATACACACTTTGAATATAGAGGTATGGTGGCTGCTGGGACTTTTATGTTT
The DNA here is from genome assembly GCA_963931845.1 of Maratus michaelseni. Lineage (NCBI taxonomy): Eukaryota > Metazoa > Arthropoda > Arachnida > Araneae > Salticidae > Maratus > Maratus michaelseni. The sequence continues at coordinate 243,334,706 of OZ007589.1, forward strand.
TTTTTTTGTTGTTGTTGTTGTATTAGTCTATGTTTGTCTGTTTCATGTCGTCTACATTGTTCATTAGCCATCTGATCACTGCTCTACCTTTGTTTTGTACATGTTTGTTGTTTGCAAGTTGTCTGTGCCATAGTATCTCGTTATTAACTGTGATGGTGACCAGATGGTGTGGTTCTGTGAGTGAGCAGGCCGTAAGGTAGTGTTTTATGGACCCTAGTTCCCCGCATATGCATTCTGGAGAGCTAAATTTAGTAAATCTATGTAGGTATTGTGGGAATGCTCCATGTTCTTTGTAGATTTGGCTCAGTAATTTACAACTTATAAGCCGTTTTGTGTCTACTTTTGGGAAGTATCCATGAGTTGTTCTACCCGTATCCCCATAGTCCCACTCGAACTGCCATTGTTTTATTGTTAACTCTTTTATTATACGCTTAAGGTTTGATATTGGTCTTTCTATGTGGTAGGGTCTATCATTTTTTTTATTTTTAGCCGCTTTTTTTGCTAATTCGTCAGCATCCTCGTTTCCTTGGATGCCAACGTGTGCCTTAACCCAATTAATTTTAAATTTGTTGTTTGATTTTCTTATTTTGTTTTGTATGTCTGCAATTAGTTTTACTGTGTTGAATGGTTTGCTGAGTGCTAATATTGCTGATAGGCAGTCCGAGTGAATGTGTGAATTGACGAAGCTATGATTTTTTTTCTTCTAAAACCCCCCTTTTTTTCCCCCTTGGGGCCATTTTTAATTATATCAAAAATCTGTCATACATAAATTTTCGGCCCTTTTCCTAGAAGTAATAATAACTTTAAACGGATTCGATACGTATAATAATAAAGAAATTATGAGGGTTTTTCTGTTTTCACAAAAATCCCCCATTTCCCCCCCCCCCTCTTGGTTCGATTTTGCTCATTAACGAACTTGACCGAGATTTTAAGACCCTTGATTTTATGTATCAGTTTGGAAGAGATTTATGCAGAATTTTTCCAGCTATCGTGGTCAGAAAAAAGTGACATATATATATATATATATATGTAATCCGTAATGTTTATATATACATAAACTTTTGAACTGGGGGTGGTTTTGGGTTCTGGGAGTCATGATCGGCGTAGATCTGCAAAAATTTTTCAAAATTTCCAACTTAGGTGAGAATGTAATAGGTAGTATTTCTTACGAAATCTACCTAAAAATATTCCGGCTACTGATACACCTGCACCTCTTTTAGAGTTCGTTATAATTTGTAAGCTATGCATCTTTTTGTCTATTATCTAAATTATAGCCTCTGCTTCTTTAATTTGACTATCTGTGCGCTTCTCATAACAAGGTTTCAAAAATTGTTTAACAACGTACTGTTGGCGTCATTTCAGTTTTCCAAATTTAACAAGCTATTCCAATAAATTCAAAAGTCAGGTTAATATACATGTGTATAACGGGCAAATTTTGATTCATGCGCTCGGGCCAAATTGGGTGTGCCAATAATTTAATAGAACGAAGAAATCGTGATGTATGATTATTAATTTTCTCTCTGGCACTGGCGTCTAATTAACAAGATACTTTGTTTGGGTCTCTTTCTGGTAATGTTGAAGCATTTGGGAGGATATCAAGTATTTATCTTCTTAATGTCTTTCTCCGAAAATAAAGTCAAGTTGATATTACTTTACTGCATTTATTTGTTCAAAATTCCATACATATATCAAACACATCTTCAAAAAACCTGGGATTTAATCAAATAGATATAACTCCATCCATTGATGTGCAGAAACTACAGTAATATTAACAAGAAATATCAACATGAAATCATCAACATCATTCTATGTAACAGATTTTTTTCTTCCAGATCAATATTAAAGAGTAAAAAAAATCACCAGAATCTGTGAAATGTTATTGTTTGCATTATGTAAGTATTTTAATGAAAGAATACTATTTCAATATTAAAAATCTGTATCACTACTTTATTTTAGTGAGTATTTTAAAATTTACAATTGAAAAAAAATAACTGTATATTTAAATAAAGTGTAAACCAGCATTTTTAAACACATTATTTAATAATGAAAACTATGTAATACATTCACTGCTCATAAGAGTTTTACAAATATCATATGGCACGATTTTTCTTAAAAATTCTAATCAACTAACAGAAAAGAAAATATAAGATCCATTTAAGCAGGTGTGAGATTTTTCTTAGCCAGTGTTTCTTTTCTGAAAATCTGAGCAACCATAAATTAAGGAAACCAATAATATACTGCTTAAGGAATGATTCGGAAACCAGTTATATGCTTCCAAAAAATACCGATTGCATAATATGGACGCGTGAAGAATGAAAGAAATACATGTGATGGGAATATTAAAAAAGTCGACCCTGAAAGGTTTGTTAAAATTTTGTTCAACAAGATTTTTTCTTTCCTTCCACAAATCTGTATGTTATCAACACTCAGCACCACTTTAAAATTAGTCAAAAATGTCTGTAAACATTCAAACAACATTATTTTTAATTCGCATGCCAGTATACAACACTGCAGAAATACTTAACCTATTGACACTGAATCGGTGAGAGTTGACAGTAAGTATAGTAAAAATTTGGCTCAAAAGTCTAGCAACTTTAAAGCAGTATAACAGCAGGTCCGTAGATGAAACTTCATCTTTTCCCCCTTTCTCTAATTCTTCAAAATAAAGCTGGAGTGATTTGTATACAGATGGGAGATAAAATAATCCGAACACCTGTAAAAATTATGTCACATTTCACACTTACAATACAGGGGCGCTATCTGGATTAGAATGTCATCTTGTGGTCGTGAAAGGGAAGGTATCAGTCTCTCAACAACTCTCATTAGGTGTTGCATACATACATAGTTTTCTCTCAGAGATGCTGCAATGTCAGACCTGAAAGACTTCAAAAGAGGCATGATGTTGGCGCACATTTAGGCTGGAGGAGCCTCGGTGATATAAACATCAAAACGTTTGGACGATGCGAGGAGCAGAGTATCAGATATTATAACAGGTGTACGCAAAAGAGTGTATGATGGTGACCTCAAAGCATAAAAGTGGACGAAAGACATTAATGTCGAATAAGGATAGATGACTTTCGCAACACACGGTGTTCCCAAAAAACAAGCAATTGACAATTTTTGTTGAAATAGGGCCCTGCAGATGACTTTTAATTTCGCATGTCATCTGGGAAAGCGATTGCTTGCGCTATCGGGCCACTATACACTTCAACAGTTGTCTATCCTTCTCTGGCATTTTTGTCTGCATCCACAGTTCTGCTTTCAGGACACTATCATACCGCCTTTTGCGTACGGCTGTTATAATGTCTGGTTACTGTGCTCCTCGCGTCGTCTAAACATTTTGATGTTTCTGTCACTGACGCTCCAGCTAAATGCGCGCCAACAGCATGCCTCTTTTGAAGTCTTTCAGGTCTGACATTGCAGCGTCTCCGAGAGTAAACTAAGTATGCAATGTTGCAACACCTAATGACAGTTGTAGAGAGGCTGATACATTCCCTTTCACGACCACAAAGTGGTAGACTTCTATTCCAGGTGGCTCTCCTGTATTGCAAGTGTGAAATGTGCTATGATTTTTTACAGGTGATCGTATTATTTTGTACCCCATCTGTAATTTAAACTTTCATCATATGTTTGTCAATAATACAATGTCATCTACTTTTGCTATTTCTAGGCACTAAATAAGAAAATTAATAGCTCGCCACCCTTTCTAAAGATGTATTCACAATTTTTCTTCTTACTGAACTCTACATGAGTAAAATGACCTTTCAGACATTATGACTGTAACATCTTATTTTACATAAAAAAATGCACTAAATTTAAGAAAAAAAAAAAAGAAAGAAAAAAAAGAGTGGTCATGAATTTTCCCAAATCATTATTAATTACATTCTCCTCGGATTTTGTGAGACACGAGGTTCATCAGAGGAACAAATGCCCACTACATTCGAAGACATGGCCGTTTTGAAAGACGTAGGTTAGCAACAGGTATCTTAACCAATCAGTAATCAATTTATTGATATAATTCCGCGCCGTAGCGTACATGATTGCGTATTGATAGCACATTACATATTAAAAAGGTTTTATGTAAAGAAATCCTTTATTGATGTACACAATCAGTATTTGTTTCTATTATCTCGTAATCTTTGCCTATTAATACTTAAATATTTTTCAACTAGACGTAATCTTTCAAAGTGTTGCAATTTCGCCTTTTACCAAGACTTATTAAATGAAATTTTACACTATTTGTTTCACTTCAACATGATCACATATTTCTTAATGGAAGCACAATATATATATGTTAAACGGATCTTTACTATGTTATGTAAAGGCGTCTTTTAGACATCTGTAAGTTGTAACATTTCTACAATATTACACAAATTTGTACATTCCTATATGTTAAAAAACTATATGTCTTTCATACACATTTTTTTTCGTACTGTAAATGAAAATTGTATTATTTTAAGCATATAATTTGTTTATAAAATTGGGAAGTACTTTGTGATTAATGGGCAAGACATACACTTTTTTCTTTTAAATACATAGCATGGCATATTTTTCGATGAGAGATACTTCAATTAGCTCTATTCAGAAGAATGTAATTAAACTCAAAATCCGTATTTTCTCGAAAGGAAAAAAATTTCATTTAAAATAAAATTTGTTTAAATCTTCATAATTAGAAACATGGTTAAAACTAATTATATTTATAAAAGCACCATTTACAAGTGGTAACTTGTAATTTTTATACCTTCTTTTCTGACTGCTGAATTTTACATTGCACTTGAAATTAATTCAAAAATATGCATTTTTACTTGTTTTGACATGTAAGTGGCAGTTCTCTTTCAAATTAATTGCTTTTAACGTTTATACTGATGAGATTAGCTGGAAAAATATTGAAAGAAAAATATTATAAAAAGGAATAATATAACTTATCAAGAAATGTATTTTTTTTCATTCTTTTATATATCATTCAGACGTAAAAAATATAAATAAAAAATATAAATATAAATAAAATTACAGATAAATATTACACCAGTTATCATTTATAATTTGAATATGCTATTCATCAGTTAATATAATGCATTATCATTCAATAAAAAATTAAGGTATCTTTGATAAACATTTTCCTGTTTGCATTTAAAATAAATATTCTTAGAAGATTTTATTTTATTTTTTAACGCTATGCATTTATATTTGTTATAATTAACATTTTCATATATTACAGAAAATGAAAAAAAAAAATCATCACTTGCGAGTTTTTCCGAAATGTAAAGAAGAAAGATGAGTTCAGGTGTCGAGCAATTGAAATGTTTTTCAGTTGCACCCATGTAAAGAACATGCTTGATCTCACACTTTACAATGAACATTCATTGACGAATACACTAACCGGACCAGCAAAAGAAACTGAATAATAATTTTCAAAAATATATATTTGAGATCACCCTGTATCATAAAATGCTGGAAATGATCTGTGACTTCTACAAAAATTTTACTTGCTAGGAGCAATGTGCAGAGCTTTACAAATTTGATAAAATCTGGTAGCTATCAAAAACTTCTAGTCGCTAGTAAAAAATATTTACCTCCCTTACTACCCCGTCTTTCTTTAAAATGAATGCGATAGATAAATTAGTTTTAATTATAAACACAAAAATCTGATTTGAAACTTACAAAAAAACTTGATTTTTTTTTTTTTTTTTTTTTTTTTTTAAGCATTGCATACAATTTTAGATGCCACAGAGGCTGTATTAATACTATTTCGTACTGTTTTGTTTAACTCCACCACCCCCATTCTAATTACGTGATGTACTATTTGGGTAAAGCTGAAAAGAATGGGGTTTTATGTGCAAGAGATGGAAAATACCTTTTAAACTTGGTTTTTCATTAAAAGTACTAATGAAGAGGAAAATCACTGCTTTGCCTTGCACGATTAGCGGTGGAGGAAAGAAAACAGGTCGTTTGGTCTCATTTCTTAGGTCAATTTTTATATAAAAAGAAAAAAAACACGCCAGATTAAATAACTTGGTCGCCAGTGGCAATCTGGCGACCGCATTTGTTAATCCCTGGCAATGTGTATACGTATTTTCATAAAAACAACATGTATGTTGACAAATATATGTTCGTTTCTTTCAAAAATACCCATTTTTTTCGCATGTCTTTTTCCTATAACATTCAGAGTTGGGAAGTACAAGACGAAATGTTTATCAACTGTGTCTATGTCACGAACATACTTGAACTCATACCTTTCAATGAACATTAAGTCACGAATACATTAAGCGGACCAGCAAAAAATTGAATAATAAATTTAAAAAAACATCCTGTATCATAAAATGCTGGGAATGATCTATGCCTTCTACATAGAATTTTAGTTGCTATGTGCAATGTGTACATGCATTTTCGTATAAATAAAATGTGTGCTGATGAAAATAGGTACGGTTCTTTCAAAAATTCACATTTTTTTTTGCATGTTTTTTCAATAACAGTCAGAGTTGAGAAGTACAAGATGAAATGTTTTTCAATTGCGTCTACGTAAAGAACACAATTGAACTCATACCTTTCAATGAACATTCAGTCACGAATACATTATGGGGACAAGCAAAAAACTGAATAATAAATTAAAAAATATATTTGGGATAACCTTGTATCTCTCATAAAATGCTGGAAATGATCTAACTTCTACAAAAAGTTTTACTTCCTATGTGCAATTGTGTATATGCATTTTCGTAAAAATAACATGTATGTTGATGAAGAAAAATACAGGTCTTTTTTTAAATTCCCATTTTTTTCGCATGTTTTTTCCCTATAACATTCAGATTTGAGTAGTACAAGACGAAATGTTTTTCAACTGCGTCTATGTAAAGAACATACTTGAACTCATACCTTTCAAAGAATATTTAGTCAGGAATACATTAAGCGGATCAGCAAAAAATTAAATAATAAATTTAAAAATAAAAAACATATTTGAGATCATGCTGGTATCATGAAACACTGGAAATGACCAGTGACTTTTACAAAAAAATTTACTTTGTATGTGCAACGTGTGTATGCTTTTTCGTAAAAGTAACATGTATATTGACGAAAAAAACTATCTCTTTCGTATAAAATACAAAAAAATTATATCCTTTACAAACTTGACAGATACGTTTGAAAATACGTATCTTTCAAAAATTCTAATTTTTTTCTTTTTTTTTAGGCATTTAGAGATTTTAACTAAATTTCACAAAACTTACGCACAGATTTCTAGAAGTACAAAAAAAAAAATATCTTACTGAAATTTTAAATAAATTCATTGAATATTCAAAGACACTTTAACATCTATAAGTAATAAAATTTAACTGCGCATGCGCAAAAGATTGCACATTTCTTTTCTTTCATAATTTTTTAGTCAACTTTATAGGGTGGCTTACATCAAAAGCTCAAAATTTAGATACGTATCAGCGATATGGTGAGAGGTTTCAGTTCGTTTTTAAAAGTACCTGGATGATGTTAGCTATTTTACAAATTGTAATTTTTTTATGAGAAATCGTAAAATAGTTTACATTATTGAACTGAGTCAGGGGTCGGAAAAGCTACTTTTTGTTTGTAGCGAACTACAACTACAACTGCTTTATGAAAAATGTAGTTAACTACAACTACTACTGCTTGTTTTAAAAAGTAGCGATTACAAACTACTTTTCAAAAGTAGTCGCTACTTCGCTATTTTTCACTACTTTAGTTATCATCTCTAATTAAATACACCG